>CM062296.1:610192913-610517646 GCA_031216915.1 Pictodentalium vernedei
CCTAACTAGAAATAGATCCAAGTCATCTTCAGGGGGCGTATTTGATCTCTAAATAACTCCAGTTAGTCGAGAAGACTTGCCATATTTACCTTCTACAAAAAGGGATTCTGTAACATGAAGGATAAATATTGTCAAATCTCCTCATTCTTGGTCGTTAATATTATTTGTTAAATAAAGGCTCACCACCCCGCCCGTCGTCACTACTCGATCTTACGGTTCTTCAAAAGATTATGATAACAAGCTAACTCGTATGACATATTAAGGGGGGGGGGACGATTCAAATATTTCACATAGGGCTATGACATCAAATTTGTTCTCTGATTTCTAAACAGAAGATAAAAGGTCACTTAGGGAATTCCAGTGAGTAGAGTTAGGCTTTGGACATTGATATGGAATAATGAAAATGTATGGCCAATGTTTCTAACAGACGAATGAAATTCATCAGGTAGGCAATTCCTTCATTCTGAAAGGTGACTCGTCAGCGTCATTTATGACGGCACTTTTTCTTGTTACATTAAGTCACGATGTCACATTCTGTACCACTCTGAATCTCGTCTAAATTTATGTTACACGCCATGATATTCCTGAGATCGACAGGACTAATATTACTGCAAAAACTAAGTGATGTGTTTTCATTTAATACAGAGAGTGCCAAATGAAGGCTGGCAATGCTATTAGATAATATACATTGGGGATTACTGATCATTTGATACGTTTCTAATGGTCTAACACGGTCGATTGAATGGATTGTGTATGTATAGAAAATATGAATGTGTCTGCAATGATGCACGCTAAGTGCTGACTGAAATTCAACTTCTGTAGGGAGTTTCCAATAGGTCGTGGCGACGGGGTTTTATTTTACATGACATAAAAGGTACGGGTATTTTTTCATAGAAACTCGTTCACCAAAAAATAGTTGGTGAGCGAGTTTCCTACATGTATGAAACTAGGTGGGAAATTTTCTAAATCCACAATTACCAAGTGTGTTATAGGTATCAGTAGTCTAAAAGACATTCTAGGTAAGGATTGATATTTATTTACTTTTATTTGCGGAATTAACGCCTTAAACGAGTCGAAAATTATGAAATATTGCTGAACCAAGGGCCATAACACTGTGAAGAAAAATTGAATCGAACTGGTTTTCGAACTTGAGTAAGAAATCATAGCAGCAAACTCACATAAAAACAATTCTGACCTATACCATGAATCACAGACATGTTACGTCATAAACGAGTAAAAAAAAGAAAAATCTAATAACTAAGGGCGATAACTCTGTAGATCCTTTTATCCGGCATAAAGATATGTTGGATAGAACAGGTTTTTGAACCTGTGGAGTTATACCATAAATAAAAACCGATTGCACGGACAAAGTGGGCACATGGACGGACGGGTGTACTCACTTACAAAAAATGATTATTAAATTATTCTGTCGACCACTTCGGAAGACAGGCGTATTTAAAATTAGCGAAAGTCCCATTGGTTATCTTTGCTTACAATAAACAGAACGTAATCTATATGAAGAAGCATGCACGTTTTTTTCCACTGACTTTTTCTGTATGTATTATATGTTGCTTGGCCAGTCGAGCCAGTATTACAGGCTGTAATTGATTTACAAAACAAATATACCACGTGCTTCACGCGACAAGGCAGCAAACGTACTACCACTCTACCTGCTTTTACGTTGAGCCATTGTGTTCTATTGAACAACATTTTATCCATTTGTTACAGAGAAGCCCTCGTGGGTGAGCAGAGTTTGACACACTTAAGTTGTTTAATATATTCGCTGGGTTAATACTAAAGCCCATAAAGATAATTTTATATCGTGCTCATCTATGTTACTACCTGTGAGAAGACCGTATGTTAAATTTGAGCTTTCAACCCCTACTACCAATGTAAAGCCTCCACTGCGGTTAAACCGTTTTCAATGGTAATTACATTACAAAAATGTACTCCAAAAGTAGGAACTACATCCAACTTGACCTTTGACATGACCCAATTTGCCGACTTCGATACATTTATATTTTGCGATGTTTTATTCAAAGAAACGACGTTTTTCGGTATTGTCTGCTACGTACAATCAATTAATAAGTTTAAAATACATACAATTAAATATTTAAAATAAAGTTTAAGAATTCTTAATAATAATTTGACTGAAGAAGGAAGGTAAATTTAATCAAATTTGATGATGTGTAAACAAAACAAACCCATGTGTTCGCTTGTTTGCTAATCGAAAATATCGTCTTTTCTCTATTTTAAATGGCAAAGTCAATTATTTATTAAGAGCATGGCATAAATAAAACAAATAGGCACCGGGGCTGGTAATCAGATTTAAACCACCCGTAGAATAAAGGTTTTAACCACACGGTTTTGATGATTATTCCTATAATTAGTGTTTGGAGTTTAATGCTATTGCGTCCGTGGAAATATTGCCGACCCATGGAAAGTGACCAGTCCACGGCGACTATTTACCTCTAAATGGGAAAAATCACTGGACAGAATTAACAATTTGATTCTACTTCTGTAATTTGTTTTCTATTTTATTTCCAGTTTATTTCCACTTGTTTAACCCTTTACCCAACGTAACACCCAAAACCGGCTAGCGCTATTCTCAAATATTACCAATTAATTTTCATTATTTTTTTCATTTTTTGTCTCAAAAACATAGTTTATGTCCCCTTGCTGGAACGAGCTCGTTCTAACGAGGGGTCATAATCTATGTTTTGGGGGCAAGAAAATGGAAGAAAATTAGTTATTCAAGAATTTTATTTGCAAGTGTCGTCTGTTTTTCATGTAAGGTAAAGGGTTAAACTCCATTCGAATGTTTACATGTCACCTTTGGTCCCTCAGGACTCGGGTGCTGTAAGCACATTGATATGAACACTTGATAAGACTGCTTTTTACTTTTACTTTATGATAGAATTGACCTTTGACCTTTGCTATGTAAACACATACAGTGTGACTTATCTGTAGACAAATCCTGTTATTTCTCTTATTCAATTTTTTCTTAATTTTTTCTAAATCTTTCTCTGTTCTTATTAATGAAATAGATCCCCCATTGTCTTTGGCGAACAACTGCCCATCTATTGTCCCTGTTTGTTGAATTTTTTTCAGTCTTCTAAGCTTCACGGTCTCTTTCAATAACTGGTACTTTGATTTTGTCAAATCCGCATTGATGTAGCATTCTTTTTTCTAAATTTCTTATTTTTAAGGTTTTTCTGTCCACAAAACGTTGCATGAGTGCTAGAATGTTCTATGTCCCCTATGGGACATAGAACATTCTAGCACTCAGGTGACGAAAAGTTCTTCTAGCACCATAATTTGGGAAGCGAAAAATTACCTGTCTTGTTTATTCTTGGTCCCTACACGATGTGACTAATCTATGTCTGTTTCTCGCAGCTCTTCCTCAATGACGTTGGGCATCTTTAACACAATTTTATTTGTATTCTCACATCTATTTCATTTATCACACTTATACGCAAACTATACCTTCGAGTATATTGTTCTAGGCCATCAACACGATTCTCTTATCTATTCACTTCTGCAGCCAGCTTCTTATTCTCCTCTTTAAGATGTTATATAAGAAAGGGAGATTTTTTTACTTCGAAATTCCTACCTCTGATATTCCATAAATTCAAATTAAATGTACACAAATTATAAAGCCCTATAAAGGTTGCGATGAAAACGAACACGAAAAATATATGCAGTCACTTCACAGAATTAATAGTGGGCACCAGTGTTTCCATGAGGTCTGCTACCATATTCGAATCAGAACTGATAATAAAATAATACTTCAGGAGAACAACTCGTGGACAAATGTGCTCACAGTATCTTCTTTTTTTTAAAAAAAAAACATTTTTCACACTGTAACAGGAAATAAATTCAGAATATCTGCGGTACTATATTTGTAAATTAATAACACCCACTTACTGGAAAATATAAGATTATTTGCTAAAGCACAGAATTATGTGACCAACCCTGACACGATCCAGATATATATTTTCTACTTCTATCTATAGTGAGATGAGATACGGAAAAATATTCGATGGGAATTTCCTTGCTGCTGTGAATGAGATAATTCTGGTATCTACTCAGAACAGTAGGTATTTTTATTACAAGCGTAGTGATGTTTTAATTGCAACTAAAACATGCTTTAATTGCAATTATTATCAATACATTGTGCACTACTTTACTACTGGAAGGAGTGCGTAATAAATTTGAAACAAAGATTGTAAAGCATGGCTGATCGCTAATGGCTATTTTTAGTCATTATCGCCCGCGGACTGGCTAGCACAGCAATAATAATAATAATAATAATAATAATAATAATAATAATAATAATAATAATAATAATAATAATAATAATAACACTTTGGCCACCCACTGATTTGTCATTGTTCTCAGGTGGGAAGGCCTTGATTCTCCCTGTTCTCCCAAACCTATCCTTATCCCCACGCCTCTTCTCTCCTCCCAACACTCTGAGATGAACTGCTTTAAGACATCCCGTATCCCATAATTTCCAATCTCTCCGATAAGCATACAAACCCTCTCCATTGCATAACTCACTAACCACATGTCCTTCATTCTCCCATCTCACTTCTCCATCAAAATCCCGGTGAATCTTAATATGTTAGACTGGTATTTTGAACATTCTAATAGAAAGTGTTTCATGGCCTCCACAATGCCTAAATTACACATTTGGCACTCCTTTTCATTGCCTTTCCCAGTTTTTCCCATAAGCTCCTGCGACTGTGACCTCATCTTGAACAACAATAATAATAACAACATGATTTTCTCAGGCATCGTTTGGCTCCATTACTAGACCTTCATCTGTGATTAGCAGTCCCACAGCAAATAGAGGCCTCTGCTCTCGTTTTGGGCTGCTAGTAGTAATGTATGTGGTTTTGGGGCCTGTTCTGACGGAGGGGGTGTCGGAGGGGTGAAGGGGGTGTATGACGTAATGTAATTAAAATGTTATGTAAGGTAATTAACATGATGTCTCTTAATTAAAGAATATTTTTTTAATCACTTTAATTAATAACTGTTGCATAATTAATTTTAATTAATAAATATAGTGTAATTAATGTAATTAATGAGTAATGAGTGTAATTAGGGTTAATTATAATAATTAGTATATTAATGAATGAATTAATAATGTTTACGTCGATTAGTACACAGTTTGCTTTTTTACAGTCATAAGTTGGGATAGATATTTTAGATAATAAATTATATATTTAAAAATAATATTGACGTTCGTATATTTTGCCGACTGTTGGACATATATATGAATGTATCAGCTGACTATGAACTGGACACGTGCTAAGGTAAACACTGCATTATGTCTGTGTTTATGGGTGTAATTAAAAACCAATGAAATCTTGTTAAATCTATTTTTTTCAAACATGAACTACTAATAACAGACGACACGCGAGTAACACATGTGAGGGTAATGAAATCCATTGTATCATTTTAACAACCAGTCATAATCTGCCATAAATATCGTTAAACTGACACTTCAAATTTAAGCGCTATTGGAATTGTAAGAGACCAATCTGTCACCTTATTGATTTTAATAACTAATTCCTATTGTTCAAAAGTTATGGGTGTAATAAAAACCTCATTAAGTTAGCAATCAATACGCATCCTTCTTTCAGACTCTGAGATTCAAATTTACAAATTCATCGATTTTTAACAGTCTGATTTTTGCGTTATGACTGGTTCTCAACAAATCAATCAATCAATTTTAAAACAATGATCATCACTCAGAGCTACATTTGTCATTTATTTTGCAAACACGTTGTTGGCAATTTGAGTTTTATTCACATTGTATCTACTATGTTGTAAGTAATCGAAATGGAAAACAAAACCTTTACCCGTGGAATTTGTGAGAAAGGATTTTCAACCTATGACCACAAAAATCGCCACGAGGCTACTGTACACGGGGGAGAGGCTGTACATGGCTGTACTTTATGCCCCAAGACTTTCAAGAGATGAGTTAACGGATCATCTGAAAACCTACAAGAAGGTGCTTTGAACTGTCAGTTTTGTGTTTCAATAGCAAATTCAACTAAAGAGAAGTAGTGTACATCGTACAGACGGCGATGTCAAGGAGTTCCAGTGCACGTTTTGTCTGAAATCATATACTAGGAAAGATACATTAGAAAAAGATATGGAGAAATTGCAAATCTCGACATTCAACTGTGTGACTTGCGAGGACAGCTGATTCAACTCAATGGTCATCACACCACTAGCAGTAGAGATGCATAACTCGATGTCGATTGACCGGTAGAGCCACTCCTCATCAAGTGAGGGGAGTCAAATGAGGTTATGAGGAGGGGTGATGGAGACAAGTGTGCAGTCATATTATTAAAAATTTAAATTTTAATAACCTTAATTGCTATGACGTAGTCCCCCAATAAATAGCATATATTCATTTAATATAACATATTAATAATTTTCATTTAAGAATCTATAATTCATTTTTATTCCACAAGACACTTCTAGAAAAGCAAAATGGCAGGTTAGTTTAATAGAAATACATGAATCGATTTATTCATAGCTGTCTGTCTGTTATCAAAACAGCCCAAGGCTAAACTGTTGTTGCAAACAAGACCAGTTGTAAACAATGGATGGAACAGTTATTAATTATACTATTCCTATGCATTTAAAATTGACAGAATCTAGTTGATTTTTCTGAAAGGTGATGACAATAATCGCTTTTAAAAATTAAAAAAAAAAAATGCTAAAATTTAGGTGATAACACTACAGCCTGTGTTTAATCATAGAAAAATCACACCCACGCTATCGTGTTTTACTAGCCTGTATGTTTTATTTTTGAATGTTTACTGAAGAATAACCCACCCAGCTAAGTAAAAGCATGAAAGAGCTAACATTATCTAATTACCCATGTGGGGGAGGGGTGGGGCAGTAGCATTGTGTACTATGGCATACTACCTTCAGCCAATGATAACCCTGTGTGGAACTTTGACAGTGGTTTGTCTTTGCATGGTGGTTCTTTCCAGATTGCTCCAACTGTCATTAAATAAATAAATAAAAACCTACAATTCAAAAATAACAGGCCAAGCCCCCCTTCATTTTACAAGTTTTGTGAGGGTGGAAATCAGCAGCCCCTTATCCTCTCACCTTAACAGTGGTATAAATGCTGTTACCCAATCAAAAATGGTAAAAGGATATGCGACTCTGTATTAGCCACCCAAAATTGCCTGACTTGGGAAAATATAACCCACCTACAGCTGCACCAAATCTATGTACAGTATTCGGACTCCCACGTTGTGTCCTTGGGCAAGGTAACTAAATCCGATTATGCACATGGTGGCACGATGATGCCATGTACTAAGGTGTACTGCACATCGATGGTATGCATATCTTCAAACAATCTAACCCTACGTGTGTGGCAGTGCAGGTTTACGATGTTGGGAAGCTGGCAGTTACTCATCATTGGTTGGTGGTTCTCTTTGGGTATTCCGGTTTCCTCTACCCAAAAAATTGTCATGGTTATGATTAGCCATTGTGCATAAGTATATGACCTTAAACACCAATAAATAAATAAATAATAATAATTAGGATTTGAAATCTTTTAAGATCTGAATAATTTATGAATCGGCGCATGTTATTTGATTCTAGCGAGTGGATTGACAGTGACTTCTGAACTTCGAGCTGGAGAATTTGTGCATAACTCCATGTTTATTTAGAAATTTTTCAGTGGAAAATGAAACGGATATCGACTGGTTGGCCTGTGTACCAGAATCTATGAAGAGGAGGGTGCATTTGTTACTCCAGATAATAAAGAATATACCCAATTCATCCTGGGATGAGAAAGATCGACTTGTGTATATCGGCATTTCAATTTCGGGCTCCAATATGTGTGATCTAATAAATGATCTGCTGTGAAAAAGAAAAAGATTTTCAACCGACAGGCTGGAGAATTTGGGCAAACATCCTTAAAGATCAAAATATCCCCAAAGGCCTGATCAGAAATAAAGAATGTTTGGACTTTTTTCTTCCAGAAAACAATATCTGCAAAGCTGCGATGGACCAGTCTTTAAAAAAATTCCACTGGAAAAGACTGTAAAAGTGGAATGGACTTTGTGGTCGTGCTACAGTCAATGTGGCTGAAAAAACAATTAACATGTCGTAATGACAAGTGGAAGCTCTAATCAATAAGCATGAAACTGGATAAGAAGCAAAAACTCTCACCAATAGGGTGTCATTCTGAATAGCCCTATATATCGGTGTTCATTTTACTGCAAATTTCATATCCATTTGTAATTTAATAGTAATCAATTTGATTGGTTTCGACCTCTGGGTAATATCGATAATTAAATAAATGCAATATATCTCAGATTTTTTCATTGTTTTATTTGTGGTGTCTCTTAAATTACAGAGTGCCTTTCTCGACAAGTTTTACATTCGCCAACTTCAGGAAATATACATAAATTACCGAATTTAAGCAATTATTCAAACCAAACACTGTGATCCGATAAAAATTTGCCTTTTATTAAGCGGGTACATTAATAATATTCGGGAATGTATACAGGACATATTTTATTAACAAAAAGCTGGTATGCAAGGCATCCTCATGTATTATCTTGTTTTTATATTGGTATTTCTGAGGAAAAGGTCTTGAGTTTTGTACAAAAATAATCATTTTAGCACATAGTTATGCTATGGTCATAGTTGCTGATAGCGACGCATAGAAACATGCTTAACTAAAGGTGTTCGAAAATTAATTTTTGACATGCACTGTAGTATGGTTCAATGAATGATTTCATTTCAATTTGCGCTGTAAGGGGGTGGTAAAAAAAAAAACCTAGAAAAAACAACAGTTTGAACACAATTAGTTTCAACCCGTACTGTATCATCGATATAGACTGAAAGCAGTTGGTGAGGATGGAGAGAGAGTGAGAGAATCAATTGAAACATTTGTTGTCATCATGGTGGACAAAGGGTGCATCGGGCTGGTGTGGTTAGATCCATTAAACATGCTAATCGGCATGTTACATCAGTAACTATCAAATATTTTTACTCAGTTGAAAAAAAACTATACAGCTTTGTAAACCAGCTGCGTTTACATGAATAAATCTATGTCAGAATTTTATCAGAATGTCTGCAGAAAATACACTATTTTATTACACCCAGACATCAAGTTCAAGTTATAATTGAACGTTCACAATTTACTCATGTTTTTGTCAGTAAGGGGAGAGGCAATACATTACGTTTTCGGCACCACCATAAATTTCCCCACATTTCTAAATAAACATGGCATTATGCACAAATTCTCCAGCTCAAAGTTCAGAAGTCACTGTCAATCCACTCGCTAGAATCAAATAACATGCGCCGAATCATAAATTATTCAGGTCTTAATAGATATCAAATCCTAATTATTATTTATTTATTCATTGGTGTTTAAGTTCATATACTTATGCACGATGGCTAATCATAATGGTGACAATTTTATAGGTAGAGGAAACCGAAATACCTGAAGAGAACCACTGAGCAACGACGAGTAACTGCCAGCTCCCCGGCATTGTAAATCTGCACTGCCACACAGGTAGGGTTAGATTGTTCAAAGATATGCATACCATCGACGTGCAGTACACCTTAGTACACAGCGTCATCATGCAACCATGTGGATAATTGGGTTTAATTACCTTGCCCAAGGACACAATGTGGGAGTCTGAATAGTCTACGTAGTTTTGGTGCAGCTCTAGATGGGTTATATTTTCCCAATCAGGCAAAATTTTGTGTGACTAATACAGAGTCGCATATCCTTTGACCATTTTTGATTGGGTAACAGCGTTTATACCACTGTTAAGATGAGAGGAGAAGATACTGCTCATTTTCCCCTCACAAAACTTGTAAAACGAATGGGGGCTTGGCCTGTTATTATAGAATTGTAGTTATTTATTTATTTATTTATTTATTTAATGACAGTTGGAGCAATCCAGAAAGAACCATTCTGCAAAGACAAACAACTGTCAAAGTTCCACACTGGGTTATCATTGGCTGAAGGTAGTATGCCATAGTACAAAATGCTACCACCCCACCCCCTCCCCCACATGGGTAATTAGATAATGGTAGCTCTTTAATGCTTTTACTTAGATGGGTGGGTTATTCTTCAGTAAACATTCAAAAATAAAACATACAGGCTAGTAAAACACGATAGCGTGGGTGTGGTTTTTCTATGATTAAACACAGGTCGTAGTGTTATCACCTAAATTTTAGCGTTTTTTTTTTTTTATTTTTAAAAGCGATTGTTGTCATCATCTTTCAGAAAAATCAACTAGATTCTGTCTATTTTAAATGCATAGGAATAGTATAATTAATAACTGTTCCATCCATTGTTTACAACTGGTCTTGTTTGCAACAACAGTTTAGCCTCGGGCTGTTTTGATAACCAACAAACAGCTATGAATAAATCAATACATGTATTTCTATCAAACTGACCAGCCATTTTGTTTTTCTAGAAGTGTCTTGTTGAATAAAAATGAATTATAGATTGTTTAACGAAAATTATTATATTAAATGAATATACGAAATTTTTAAAAATATGACCGCACACTTGTCTCCTTCACTCCTCCTCATAACCTCATTTGACCCCCCCCCCCCCTCATTTGATGAGGAGCAGCTCCACCAGTCGATCAACATCGAGTTATGCATCTCTACTACTAGTGGTGTGATGATGGTTAAGTTGAATCAGCTGTCCTCGCAAGCTGCGCAGTTAAATGTCGAGATTGGCCATTTCTCCATATATTTTCCTAATGTATCTTTCCTAGTGTAGGATTTCAAACAAAACGTGCACTGGGACTCCTTGACATCACCATCTGTACGATTTACACTACTTCTCTTATGTTGAATTTGCTACTGAAACACAAATCTGACAATTCAAATCACCTTCTTGGTGGGTTAAAATTGACTGATTGATTTTTTGAGAACCAGTCAAAACGCAGAAATTGGACTGTTAAAAATCAAGGAATTTGTCAATTTGAATCTCAGAGTCTGAAAGAAGGATGCGTGTTGATCGCTAATTTAATGAGGTTTTTATTACACCCATAACTTTTGAACAATAGGAATTAGTTATTAAAATCAATAAGGTGACAGACTGGTCTCTTACAATTTCAAAAGAACTTAAATTTGAAGCGTCAGTCCAACGATATTTATGACAGATTATGACCGGTCATTAAAATGTTACAATGGATTTTACTACCCCCATACGTGTTACTTGCGTGTCGTCTGTGAGTAGTAGTTCATGTTTGAAAAAAATAGATTTAACGAGATTTTATTGGTTTTTAATTACACCCATAAACACAGACACAATGCAGTGTTTAGCTTAGCACGTGTCCAGTTCATAGTCAGCTGATAGCATTCATATATATGTCGAACGTCAATATTATTTTTAAATATATAATTTATTATGTAATAATATCTATCCCAACTTATGACTGTAAAAAAAAACTATGTACTAATCGACGTAATCATTATTAATTCATTTATTAATATACTAATTTTTATAATTAACCCTAAATACCCTCATTACTCGTTAATTACCTTAATTACACAATATTTATTAATTAAAATTAATTATGCAACAATTGTTAATTAAAGTGATTAAAAAAATATTCATTAATCAAGTGACATCATGTTAATTACCTTACGTAACATTTTAATCACATTACGTCATACACTCCCTCCACCCCCCTCCGACACCTCCTCCGTCCGAACAGGCCTCAAAACCACATATTTTACTACTGCCCCTAATGACTGCTGGGCTGCTAATCACAGATGGCGGTCCAGTGATGGAGTGCAACGCCTTCAAAGATCAAGTTATTGTATAACTGAACACATATTATTTAGCAATGTGCGTCATTTCCGACAGATATTCTTTTATATCTATCTTAACAGTAGAAACCGAAACCTGTTTAATTGTGATTTCTTCTTGTCTAAAAAGACATTCTTTCTTATGTGCACTATATACAGGTAAACAAGATAAATACTGAACGTAATGAAACCCAAGATGGTTGTCAACTGCAGTTGTGACATAAAAGCATCAGACAGTTTGAAACACAAAGTTTGGGAGATGGCGAACAACACATCTATGCACGGATTACCAAAGGTCACAAAGTCTGCTATGTACTTGCGAAAGATTTTGTGGTCGCTTGTGTTTCTCGCAGGCTGTGGTAAGTATTATTCTCTTTTGTTGATTACAATTTTTTCCTTCAAAGGTAGCCTTTTACCAAACAGGACAAGAGGACGACACTCACGTTACTGTTTGCTCGATAACTGAATATTTACATTTTTGCGCACCGCATATATAGCTTATGGTCCCTCACTGGAACGAGGAGCTAGAAGCGATATTTCAGAAGCAAAAATTGAGAACAAATACAAAAATTTTAATGCCCACTTGCCAGGTATATCCAGTGGTAACTCATCCACAGGGAGAGGGTAGAATAAGTCGCAGGGCTCCGGGCTCCAAATGTTTGAAGAAAACATTTTTGATTTTCGTTTTACTACAAAAAGATTTTTCACATATATGTGTGGCCCTTGGCGTTCAGGTCATTTTTAAAGGTTATCGGATTGTTTTTATGATACTCCATCCATTCCCTCTAGTAACACATGAAAAGTGTCCCGTATCTGCAGTACTTGCTTGCGGGGCCCTACTTACGGGTGCGGTGTATTGAAGTTAACAGGTAAAATTTGGGTGCTAGAAACAAACCCTCCAAAAGGTCTAGAGTCAATGGCAAGGGTCTGGCGAGTTTTAAACCTAAAAATATATATTTTCTTATACACGACATGCCAATGGTCGACCCGATGGGTCCGGGGTCTCTATCTTCCCCAAATGCAGGGAGACCCTCATTATCTCTCGGCCTCCACTGGAGTAGCGTTTCAGGTATTTGAACGTGACGTTAGGTAAAGAATTAATAAGGACATTATATGTGTATGGGCCTTAATCCATAAACTATCGTGCATTTTTAAATCTGATTGATCGATATCTACGTGATACGGAGCCGTTTCACGATATTTCCACCAAACCACAGAGAAATTTCCTGTATCACTTAGGTCTTTCCTGGTCGTTCAGGAAAGATCCGTTTACGTGATAGAATGTATGTTCTGTTCCCGAAAATTAATTTCCCCGTTTATCGCTGCTCGAACGCGTAAGTGTTGCACATATGACAAAATGTCTTTGACAATAACGAGTGCGAAGAGATCTGTGCAGTTTTCTGCTGATGAAATTGTGGTGAAAAAGAAATGTCAATAGCTAAAATCCGCGTATCTGTTCATGTTATTGGGGTTTTCACATCTCCTCGGTGAGCCGTATCCCATTCGGCCTTCATATGACAGGCTTCGGGTAGGTAACAAAACCGTACTACGTGAACAGAAACAGGACAAGTAATAGTATCAGTGTATACGTGGGTACAATGTTGTGTGCGCGTGTGTGTGTGCACGTCTTCAGCAAATATGTTTTCTTTGAGTAGAGGTTGCTACTTGGGGTGTATGGGCGGCTACCTTCTCCTCTCCACTTGTTCCTGGACGCTTTATTATTACCCTTTTAAAATTATACAACCTTTCTGATTGGCCAGTAACCAACGCATCCAGTGCGGTACATTCAACTCCAATGGGGTGTGCGAAGTTCAGCGATATGTATAAGAATATCACGTGGCAGCTAAAAGAAGTATACAGACATTGTACGGTCCACTTCGCTGATTTCCCTTTCACCCACTGCCTCAAACATTTTCAATTGCATGGCGAGGGTTTGAACCCACGCCGAGAGAGTTTCCTTCGGCTCCAACTGCCCAGCGAAACTATACTGAACCACGCACACCACTCGGCCACCAACAGACCCCAAAAAGAAATGCTAGTTAACCAAGTGCATACGAGGTCAGTACATATCACACGGAATTCTCTGTCACTTATTTTTAAGTTAATCATCAAGTAATTGCATCAGTTCTGCATACTGCACTGCAAGGACATCAGTGAGAACTTCTCTATCAAATTTCCGCGGGCCATAGAATCACTGACGCTGGGTTTGTTTACAATGGCATAGTGGGGGCTCGAATTCAGTGTGATCTGTACTAAACAAAACCAGCGTCCTTGATTCTATTTGGGATAGACCAATCAATATTTTCAACGTGCAGCCTAGGAGCTGCACGTTGAAAATATTGATTGACCTACCCCATACAATTACTGAACAGCCATCCTATTTAATGATGTTATGATGTATCATGTTCCGGGCAGGAAAAGCGGCCGCACGGGTTTAAACAGTTAACTTGACTCTCGACATAGTAGTTACATGGGAATCGTCATGTTGATGCTTGGAGAACTGGGGACGAACTGGAGTGTTTGAATTAGGTTCTGTTCTTTTCTATATAAAAGCAAAGTGGAGACAAGTAGTAGGAAATGTGGAGACCGTTCGCCACTGGCCGGAAGGAGAGTCGGAGGGAAAGTGACGTCATAGCCACATGACCTGGTGAAGCCATGTTTGGTTGTAATGGTAACCCGCGTGAGCGGCCATCTAGAGACGTCATCCCCATCGTGCTGCGTGGTGTTAGTTTCGCATGTGCAGCGCGTGTTGTTAGTGTGATAAGTGTTTCCGTCGTCCATTTTGTATACTGGGCCGCCGTCTTGGTTCCTATGGTAGCACGTGGTTGCTATGCTACCCAAAGACTTCTTATAGGATAGGAGTATATTCAGAATATTTGTTCCTTTGTACAAGAGTAATTTCCCAATTCGAAGAATTACCACAAACAACCCGACAAGTTGTACTATTTCAAATTCTTTCAGAATCCTCTGCTTCTATCTATCTATGCAATAGTTTTCGTCTACCCGACCATGTTCGTTTGTCCTGGAGTATACTCCAGTAGAGTAGAAGAGCCTAGTAGCTGGAACCGTTTTGTTCATTATTACTATATTTAGCTTTTTCTGGTCTGTTCTTGTTAGTTCTGATCCTATTCCGAGTATACTTGTTATTTCATTTATATAGATCACCCAATCAGTTAACTTTAGTGGGGCTAACTAACAATCACATTGCTTGTTTTCTCATAATCTGTATGCAGAGTTATCTCCCTTCTGTATAACAGAAGCCTGTATCATTTCCAAAGCCAATAAGCTATCGAGCAGTTACTGAAAAGTCATTGCTCGAACGACTCGGAGCCCATCGAGCAAATGAGCTTCAGAGCAATTGCTCGATCGAGTGACTCCACAAATTGCTCGAACAACTCGAATCCCATTGAGCACATGAGGTGTAGAGCACTTGCTTGTTCGAGTGACTTGCACATACAACTCTTAGCCTCATCGCGGAATAAAGAGATTCTGCTAACCCCCGACGTTTCCCAAAAAGGGATTCTGTAAGTAGGATACCTAGAAACAGGGTTTATGATTTTCCCTAATAAGCCAATGAGCCAAGAGAGTAATTGTTCCATGAGCTATTGCTCGAACGACTCGAAGCCCATCGAACCAATGAGCTTTAGATCAATTGCTCGATCAAGTGACTCCACATACTGCTCGAACGACTCGAAGTCCATCGAGCAAATGAGCTAACGAGTAATTGCTCGTTCGAGTGACTCCATATTGCGACTCTTCAGCTCATCTTGGAAAAGGGGATTTTGCTAACCCCCGACGTTTCCCCAAACGGGATTCCGTAAGTAGGATACCTAGAAACAGGTGATTTTCCCCAATAAGCTAAAGGGCCAAGAGGGTTATTGCCCCACGACTCGAAACCCATCGAGCAAATGAGCTTTTGAGCAATTGCTCGATCGAGTGACTCCACATACTGCTCTACGATTCATCTGGGTATTTTAAGATACTTATGATATTGGACTATTGGGGGATACTTGTTGTTGATATATCCGGGTACTTCATGCTACACCCGGGTTCTTCTGTTGGGATAGTAGATAAAAAACAAACAACAATATATAACATTCATTTTTATTCGAGTATACAATTTACAATTCAATTTCTCAAGGCATCATTTTCGTCTTTGTACTTCTTCTCTCATGGGCTAACCATCTCATCTTCTTGTTGCTTGGTGCTTCCTCCCATCGTCTGGCTAGGTTCTTGATACAACGCGTTCTCTCATTGATAGCTGGTAACTTGGCTTTGTTGTTTGCTTTTTTCCTGTCTGGCATTTTTCTTGTCTTTTATCTGTTTCATAGTTTGAGTAGTAACTTTAGTCTTGTGAACATCATTCTTAGTTTCAGTAGAAACTTCAGGCTTCTTCGTAGTGGAAACATCTTTCGTTATGGGAGCTGGCGTCTGATGCTTGTCTTCAGACTGATTTGTAGTTTGATTAGTAAATTCAGTCTTTTGAACATCACTCTTAGTTTCAGTAGAAAATTCAGACTTCTTTGAAGTGATAACTTCGTTCTCTACGGAAGCTGGCATCACTCGATTTGTTTCAGACTGATTCATAATTTGAGTAGTAACTTCATTCTTGTTTGTAGTGAAGCATCAGTCAGTTCTTCTATATTTATGCTCCTGTTTACTAATCGGCCAGTATCCACACATCTTTGTTTTGTTCCACCAGCATCCATGTCTAGATGTTTTCTCTTGGCTCCATTTACCACACGATTCACTTGGACCAGTTCTTGGGAAGTCAGCTTTAATCCCGCATCCTTCTTGAAGATCTGTATACATAAGTCACAGACACCACTCTTCGACACTCCTTTTATACTTTTTTCTCTAATTATCTTCTTCATCTTCATCATCTTCTACTCTGAATGAGTAGTTTGTCATAAGGTTGTCAAACAGACATCTTCGCTTTTCCAAGGCATATTTCTGGGATTCAAAGTCAAAGTCCCCTTCTTCACGAAGACGCTTGGCTGTTTCTTGAATTTTCTTGTGTATTGAGTCGTTGAAAACATTTCTAATGTACACTTACACTTAGTTATTAATGTCTTTCACACTAATGGCTTCTCTGGCACACTTTTGAAGTGCTCTATATTCTGTTCTAACTGCATCTTCTCTATCCATTCCATCCTCGATATACTTGTTCATGAGGTTGTCAAAATCGTCTTTGTATTTGTCATTGGCACTTTGGACGATAGTTCCCATCATAGAAACGTCTTCCTCCTCCTCTTCTTCGTATTCCATATCTTCTGATAGTTCCGACGACTCATCGGAGTCCGAAACTCTTGACCAATTTTTGGGTGCACAACTGGATTCCATTGCGTCCGCTCCCTTCGAACGTCAGATTACAAATAATAAGTTTCTTACGAGCACGAACCTTTTATAAGATATCGGACAGAACATTGATGATGTGTTTGAGCAACTTTCCTAAAAATCCTCCTTTCTGCATGATCCGTCTTCTTTTCCTATAAGATAGTTCTCTCATTTGTAAGGCAATTCTCTTAATCTGGTGTTGTATGGGATCAGCTGAGATCTCTTAGATTTGGCTATAGGTAGTGCCCCTTCAAGATATTCGAGACACAATCACATATACATTGTATCAAATCACCATTGGCCATCTTGATCATAGTCTTTGCTTCATGTCGATCCGTATGAGATAGGATTCGCAGTGTATCTGAATTTCTTTCTAGTCTTGCAGTGTTGCTCGATTTTTTCGTTTATCATAGGTATCCTAAAATATCCAGATGAATCGTAGAGCAGCATGTGGAGTCACTCGATCGAGCAATTGCTCTAAAGCTCATTGGCTCGATGGGCTTCGGGTTGTTCGAGCAATTGCTCATGGAGCAATTACTCTCTTGTATCTTTAGCTTATTGGGAAAATCACCTGTTTCTAGGTTACCTACTTACGGAATCCCTTTTTGGGAAACATCGGGGGTTAGCAGAATCCTTTTTTCTGAAATGAGCTGAAGAGTCGTATGTGGAGTCACTCGAACGAGCAATTACTCGTTAGCTCATTTGCTCGATGAACTCTTCGGAGTCGTTCGAGCAGTATATGGAGTGACTCGATCGAGCAATTGCTCTAAAGCTCATTGGCTCGATGGGCTTCGAGTCGTTCGAACAATAGCTCGTGGAGCAAATATTCTCTTGGCTCTTTAGCTTATTGGGGAAAATCGTCAACCCTCTTTCTAGGTATCCTACTTACAGAATCCCTTTTTGGGAAACGTCGGGGATTAGCAGAATCCCTCTTTTCTGAAATGAGGATAAGAGTCGTATGTACGAGTCACTCGAACGAGCAATTCTCTATAGCTCATTTGCTCGATGGGGTTTGAGTCGTTCGAGCAATATGTGGAGTCACTCGATCGAGCAATCTCTCTAACGCTCATTTGCTCGATGGGTTTAGAGTCGTTCGAGCAATGACTTTTCAGTAACTGCTCGACAGCTTATTGGCTTTGGGAATGATATAGGCTTTTGTTATACAGAAGGGAGATAACTCTGCATGCAAATTATGGAAAAATCAATCAATCGGATTGGTTAGTTATCCCCACTAAAGTCAACTGATTGAGTGATCTAGATAAATGAAACAACAAGAGTACTTGAAATATGGTCAGAGCTAACAAGAACAGACCAGAAAAGCTAAATATAGTTATAATAAACAAAACTGTTCCAGCTGCTAGACTCT
This sequence comes from Pictodentalium vernedei, assembly GCA_031216915.1. Lineage (NCBI taxonomy): Eukaryota > Metazoa > Mollusca > Scaphopoda > Dentaliida > Dentaliidae > Pictodentalium > Pictodentalium vernedei. The sequence continues at coordinate 610,211,452 of CM062296.1, forward strand.
TCTACTCTACTGGAGTATACTCCAGGACAAACGAACGTGGCCGGGTAGTCGAAAAGTATTGCATAGATAAATAGAAGCAGAAGATTCTGAAAGAATTCAAAATAGTACAAGTTGTCGGGTTGTTTGTGGTAATGCTACTAATCGGGAAATTACTCTTCTACAAAGGAACACATGTTCCGAACATGCCCCTATCCTTTAAGAAGTCTTTGGGTAACATAGCGGGTTACCATGACAACCAAACATGGCTTTACCAGGTCACTTGGCTATGACGCCACTTCCCCCTCCGGCTCTCCCTTCGGCCAATGGGGGACGATCTCCACATCTCCTACTACTGAGACAGCCTTACATAAACTTTTTGGCTGCCCGCTGAATCGCATTCCCTTTTTATCTGTGTACATAATATTAATTCAATACAGTCTCATTTGTCATTGGAAGTAAATATTACTCACACTAAAAGTAAAATGTTGAAAATAATAATTATTCTTCACGCTATACGTGTGTGCCTTTATGGATGTTGAATATTGATATTCGTCTCCTAAATTTCATAAATAGGGATGATATTTTTCTAGATATGTTTGAAAAATGGGGCGCTGCTAATTTACCCGTCATTAGATGTTCAATAAATTGTAATATCAGCTTTTGTTGAGAGACATTAAGTGCAAAATTAATAACACACGCCGACTAACTAACGAGTTTACCATCAGGGCTTCAAAGACAATTACTGAATAATGCAGAGACCTAACTGATTGATTTGATTATGTCCCGTCAAACATATGTTTCATTTAAGGTTTGTTGAGTGTATTTACCACTTTGTCACTCATGCATAGCTGCATAAATGTATTCCGTATTTGCGTTGTGTCTATATATGAATAAGCATACTATGAAAAACCGCTTGTCAGAGATAACGATGGAAAATTAAACTTACCATTAGGCCTACAAAAGTTAAAAATCTGTTTCTCAGGGCCTCCCGCATGATCATTTTCACTTTTTCTAGTGGGTATCGAAGCTATAAAATATATTCGACAGAAAATAAGCGACTCACCAGGCGATATTTTGCGTAACTAATTTCTTTCGGGCGGTTTATTGTCTCCACTCACCCATTGCTTTTAATATGATAATAACACTTTGGCCGTTGATCTGTCGGTGAGAAGGCCTTGGTTACCTCTGTGTACTCACTGCCTTCCTATTTCTACATTTCTACGCTTCTTCGAAATATAAATATGAAGAGTGAACTGGTTGTTTAGGCGGGCTAGACCACTGATCTGTATACAACCGTATGGCTTTGCTGGAGCGCTCATTGGTCACAAGAAGAACAGATTTTGCCATCTTAGGGAGTGTGTTTGTCAGTTCCTTTAACCATTTACCAAACGTAACGGCCAAAACCGGCTAGCGCTATTCTCAAAAATCGCCAATTAAGTTTCAAAATATTTTTATTTTTTGTCTCAAAAACATAGGTTATGACCCCTCGTTGGAACGAGCTAGACGCGCCCGTTTAAAAGAGGGATCATAACCTATGTTTTTGAGACAAAAAATGAAAAAAAATGGTTATTTAAGAACTTTTTTTGCAAGTGTCGTCTGCTTTTCATGTTAGGTAAAGGGTTAAATAGACAATGCTCAGCAAACTTTTTATCCGCTTGTCTCCAGTTTTCAAACGTCTCGTTTTCGTCGATTGCTTTCTATATTTGTCTATCGGAAAGTGAGTTGTGTCGTTCTTGGCCTAACTATTACCGATGGGAATTTGTGGTATTGATATAGAATATACTCATAGTAACTTGGTTTTCGAAATGTTCAGCACGAGTGATGAATTGGTCTTGACCGCGAGCCTTTGGCGAGCGATTAACATCACTTCAGCACGAGTGGTGAACATTTGGTTCACCAAGCTACTTATATTTTATTTATATCATGATCGTCAGATTATTAAAAGTCGCTATTATTTTTTCGATTTTACTAAGCAGCAGACGAACACGCGTGCGAATCTGTTTTTGTTCACATGAGCACCGGTGGGGGTACTTCCGCTGTCAATTTTATCGCCAAACAAAATGGGAAAAGAACCGCGCAAATCACTGGGCTTTTATCTTTTTAATAACATAATAACATGCTATTTCGAGTTATGGATGCTTTATTAACACGAGACAATGCATATATGTTAATGTTTGGTATCTTATGAGGTAAACTCGTTTAAAAACTTAAAAAATAATTGCCACTTTCATTTCACTCTTCGCGAGGCGGCGAGCGATAAATTTAGACAAGTTTGCATTCAGGTCGAGGTCACCAAACGTCAACTTGGATGTAGTGCCACTGTAGGTATAAATTTTAAAGATTGAAATCCCATTATTCACCACAGACACACGTGTTCACCACGGTTGGTGTGTAAAGTTAAAATTTATGGCATAAGCTTTTTATACATAGTAGAATAGGTAATCATGATATAAAAACAATACGTCTCGATTTGATAGCACATCTTCAAATAAATCGTTTCCTGGGAGAAACCCCATATCCCCCCCCCCCCCCCCCCCCCATCAACCCACCCAGACTGCTTGTTCTCCCCTAGAAAAAATCTACATGACAATCAATTTGACAAGACAATCAACATCGGCTTGTCAACTGCACATGAAACAAAGCGACGGCGTGACCGTTAACATCTTTGTCGGTATAATTATGATACACAATTACGCACTTAGTGGAAGGTTTTCCATTCGTATGATCGTAGTTTTGACAAAGCTGTTCAAGAGCACCACAATGTAAACCAACGCACGCTCTGAAACAAGGATTCCGCATACAAACCGAAAATAATTCATATTAGTCTCCATGTCGCAGAACAATTCGTGGATTTAGTGGAGATAACCCATTTATCGATAGAGTATATAGTATCACTGTACTAAATATTTGGTTGAGAGTTATCTCCCTTGACTGTTGCATGTCGGATATGATGAATATTCGAAAATAAGTCTTCTAGAAAAAAAGCTTCTTGTGAACGAAAACTGTTCAAGCATTTTATTGGGTTTTTACATCGATGATGAATAGTTCACATAAAAAGGAGATGCTTTGAGTATTTCTGGGCCTAAAGAAGCAGTTAATAATTTGTGTATTTTTGTTGGACATTCCAAGAAAACAGTTGGGTGCAAGAGCGGCATTCACTCACTTTTCGTTCTTATTTGTTGCATCCCCCCCCCCCCCCCCCCACCCATTTTCTGGCCATGGAAAGTTGTGAAGATGTATGTACTTTGTGATGGTATAATTGCATGTTTAATTTTAAGTGATGCGATCATTTATTTCACATAATTGTTTTAATGGTCACCTATGGAAAAATATTAGGTATTGTGATACCATATACAGTACAATCGCCGTAGACTGGTCGTAGTGGGCTGTAAGTTCCACGCATGCGTTTTCGGGTAAAAATCACCATCAGCAAAATTTAATTAATGAAGCACCCGGTACATTAATTAAATTTTGGACGATTATTCCTAAAACTAGTGGATTCAAATATTAGTGAGTCCCTGGAAACAACGAAACACTAGGGCACACGAACGAATATTTTTCGCTCGATCGCAGCGATTTGAAAATCGGTACTAAAATTCGCCCGTCTGCCAAGATCGGCGACGGTGATAAAAATCTGCGATCTTGGTCGCGTGATCGCAAAGACCAAACATGTTTGATATTTTGGAACGAGTTTCTCCAGGCTGCAGACAGGTCCCCAGTAAAATACGCTAAATACGCCCAATCAGTTCCATACGATCGCTAAATAAATCGCAGCGTGTGTCCGCAAGTGATCGTTAGTAATATATGCGAAAAATATTTGTTCGTGTGCCCCAATCTTTAGGGGGGAAAATCGCATCGCCTTTCACCTGAAAAATTAAAAACTACTTCCGACAAAATCCCTTTTTCTTGACTTCCGCTGTTATCTGAAAAAATTATCGCCACGAGCAATAAGTGTGCATTATTTCTGAGAATGACCGGGCATTCTTTGAAGAATGACCGGGCCCTTTTTAAAATAATACACAGTTGTTCAAATACAAACATTCAACATTAAAACAAGAATTTAATGTAAATCGGGTTTTAAGTCAGATATTATACTCGACCCGGGATATTCGGCTGGATAATGGTCGAGGGCTACGCCCTCGGCCCTTATCTGACCGAATACCACGGATCTCGTAACAAAACAATAAACACATTATCCTTGTCCGAGTGTGTTTTCTTTTTCAACAGTCGCAACAAAATGGGTTTATGATCGTATTATATAATATTTTATTGAAAAAGAGAAAATTCTTTCAGAGTTTGTTTTCCCAACTGGTTGACCAATTAAAACATTCTTCATATCTGGAAGCGCGGTGGCTCAGTGGTTATGGTATTGAACTTCGAAACGAAAGGTGCACGGTTCGATGGGTAACTGCGTTGTGTCCTTGGGCAAGGCACTTAATCCCAATTGCCCACATGGCGGAACGGTGGCGCTGTGTACTAAGGCGTAATGTGCGTCGATGGTGCACTTGTCGTGAACCAATGCTAACCCTGCTTGCGCGGAGTTAGTACGTTGGGGAGTCTGACAGTTGCTCGCCGTTGCTCGATGGTTCTCTCCGGGTACTTCGTCTTCCTCCGCCCGTAAAATTGTCTGGCTGTCGAAGGTGTCGTTAAACTCCAATGAGTAAATAAATTCTTTATAACTCACTGAATTGGTTTGGGGCATCTGTAATCTTTTAATCCTACAGCGCATTCTGACTGGGGGATTAAATAATCACCGAACCCTTTAGTGAATGGTTGTTAATTTCGCCAAGCTGGCTTCTAATCCTCATGTAATATTTTGCGGAAAAAATTAATTAATAGGAGTGATATTTTCGGGTGTATGTTACAAAATACTTTATGAATAATGGAATTCCATTGGTGGACCCTATCATAACAGACTGACGTGACAACCGTTATTTATTCCCAGATTCTTATTCGACATTCGTTATCAACCGTTTATCGGTTGAAAGCTATTATCGAATACGAAACTGTGAATAAGTAACGGCTGTCACGTCCCTGCATAACAGAATGTGTTTACAATTTCCTCAGCAACCATCACGTATATGTTTGACGATTTATTGAGTTTTATTCCTTTGTTCATATCCGAATATTGCCCCCATGGGACCCCGGAGACCGTGTACTGAAACTAACGGTAATGTTTAATAGATTTAATAAATCGGGGTCGTCTCGGTTTGCCGACAGCTATTGTTTCCAAAGGTGGTATCAACCAAGTGCAGTTAACAGCTTGCTGATCGTTCCTAAAATAATTAATCACATTCAAACAAAAAATGCACAATAGTCAGAAATAGTCTACTGATACGACCTGTTCGTACTATCCCACCTGATACAAGTTCAGTTGCACACATGAGTATTAAAATGAATATAAGGAAACAATCGTTATGTTTTCCAACGTATACTGAAAATTAATCTGTTGCGACCTAGCTTCAACAAACCCGAGTATTAGTCTGTGTGAAACACACAGACTATTGTTTTTGTACGGTTTCTTTTTCTTTTCTTTTTCTTCTTCTTCTTCCTCTTCTTCTTCTTATTCTCCTGTCTTCTGTCTTCTATGCACTTCCTTGTCCTCACGATAACTCGAAAAGGAATCTTTCTATCTCGCTGATTTTTGGCATACTGGTAGATAGTCAAAAGTTCTCAGCCACCTATGTTGTTCAGGTCGCTAGATCCATTGGGTATGGCCCAGTCGGCCACATGGTTTTCACAGCCTCCAATTTCCTGATACAGTAAATTCCCCCCAAGCAATTCTTTGCTATGTTATTCACACTGGAGACAATGCAAACATCAGTGGAGTGAGCTGTCAAAAAATGAAATGAAATCTTGTTATGATAATGGGAAGTAAGTCCCTGGAAGTAAGTTGAGAGAAACCCTTTGCCTTGCAGGGAAATAAATTATAAATTATTCAGTTCAATGCTTTTGACCCTCTCAAGACTTCAATGTGGATTGCACATATCTTATTTCAGACAGAATAAAGTTAACCCTTTCCATAAAGCTGCACTGAATAATTGTTGAAACCTATCACAAAACTGTCAGGATGCTGGTAACAATGCAATACTGACATGGTCGACTGTACTGTTAATTGTATTAGTGCTATGGCTGTTTAAAACTCATCTATTAGAGGAGTACTATAGTCTTTCACTGTGCTCGACTCGATCTCGCCGAGAGTGCAGAAAACCTTGGTGTTAAAGTGCCATTAAGAGAATGTCTCTGAGTTGTGCCGTTTCATCCCTCCGGAGTGCAAAAGCAGGTACTGTCAGCTAAGAAACTTAATGTTTTTCGCTTTATTTTCTGTAACATTTAATTCTATGTGGAATGGGACACCTTTTCAGCGTGCCATCCAAAGTAAGGGATTCTCTTAACCCTTTAGCCTACATAACGGCGAAAACCGGTCAACAGTATTCACCGAAATGTCTATTCAGTTTTAATTACTTTTTCATTTTTGCTTGAAAAACATAGCTTATGACCCTTCAGAATGAGCTCATTTTTAAAGGATTATTTATTTATTGGTGTTTAATGTCACATATATCTGCACAGTGGCTAATCATGACCACGACAGTTTTTCGGGTGGAAGAAGCCGGAGTACCCGGGACGAACCACAAGGCAGCAACGAGCAACTGTCAGATCCCCCACATACTAACTCCACACAAGCAAGGTTAGCATTGGTTGAAGACAGGTGCACCATCGTAGTGCAGTACACTTTAGTACACAGCGCCACCATGCACCCACGTGGGCAATGGGGTGAAGTGTCTTGCCCAAGGGCAGAGTGAGGACCTCTGGCCTTGCAGCCAACACCACCGCAAACTGAGCCCCCATTTAAAGGATTAAAATTGAGTGTTTAAAGGGAGTATTTTAACCCTCTGAAGATCTTAATATGGGGGCAGAAAGACTGAGAAATGAATTCCATTACACCTTAATGCATTTCTAAAGTTTATGAATGCATTCCGTCACTCAAATTAGTGGGCAGAGCCAAAAATGTTCTTTTCTGATTCGTGTATCAAACCCTTTGGTCGCACATATGCCGTTTCTGGCTTCTTATAAAAATGTTCTGATTTCCTGTATGAATATCTGTAAATACTGCTAACGAAAACCCATTTCTGATTTGTTAAAGATATTTTACTGCAGAAAATAAGCCTTCATGAATTGTCTTTCTAAACAGTCTATTCCTGATACTTTAACCCTTTTCACACGGACATGAATTTACTGGTGGCAGTAAATTCTGTTTCTCTAGTTTACCAGTGTATCTTACTCAGTGGTCAGAGAACTGAACTTCAAATCCAAAGGTAGACGGTTCGATCTTGATCAGATGTAACTGCGTTGTGTCTCTACGCAAGACACTTCATACCGTTTTCCGGTGGCATTGTATACCTAGGAGTACTGAACGTCGATTCTACACTTGGCTTCAATTGCTGATAACTCTTCTTCTGCAGAATTAGTACGTGGGGAAGCCTGGCAGTCGCTCGCCGTTGCTCGGTGGTTCTCTCCGGGTACTCCGGCTTCCTCCACCCGTAAAACTGTCCGATACGATGTGACCCTAGCTGTCAACGTACCGTAAAACGCGAATAAAACAACAATCAAAATCCAATGCACCTTTAAACCTTTATCCAACGTAACGGCCAAAACGGCCAGTGCTAGTCACAAAAACCATCATCCAATTTTCATGATTTTTTCACTTTTTGTCTCAAAAACATAGCTTATGACCCCTCATTGGAACGATCTCAACGAGCTCGTTCCAGTGAGGGGTCATAAGCTATGTTTTTGACGCAAAAAATGAAAAAAGTAGTTATTCAAGAATTTCATTTGCAAGTGTCGTGTGCCTTTCGTGTTAGGTAACTTGAGAGTTATAAATATGCCAATTGGCCCTTCAGTTGTAATTAAAAATACGTGCGATCCGAGTTCGATATTATTGAACGATTTTCCTAGTACGTAATTTTCTTGAATAACTAACTATTACCATTGTTTATTCCAAAAAGATAGCTTATGATCCCTCATTGGAACGGGTCTACAGTGGATTATAGGCTACGGTTCGAAAGCGAGCAACGAAAAATATATTCATCTCATAATACCATAAATAGCTCATTACTGATATATCATTATAATTAAATCTTTTTTCTGTTCATGCATTTTCAGACAAAATGATTGGCTAACTTAATTCTTTTTTTTTCTCTTCATATCACAATGAACCGAAAAAAACCGCATTTAGTCACGCCCTAAGCTACGCCCCAATGCCAGTCGTTAAAATTACGCTGCACAGCGTGAGTGGAAAAGAACCTCTGCACGCTCATATTGTTTCAAAATGAAAAGTAATATTTATCTCACCATTTTAAAAATACTTTCAAAATAAAATCAAATAAACAATGAAACCCTTATCATGCTTTTTATTCAGTGTTTAAATTTTTATGCGCAATTAAAATTAATAGATGATCTACGTTCATCGTTTATCGGGTTTTACCCAAATCAAATGTAAACAGTGGTCGATCATAATCATTATCAAACTGTCATAAAGATATAATTAATCGGACTGATTTGAATAAAATTTCCAACTACTTGCATGCACTTCACATAGCTCTCCTTTCACCATATAACTGAATGTATGTGGTTCACTGACAAGGGTGTAAAAGAATAGAAGTTCTCAAAATGTATGTCTTTTTGTCTGACATTTCACGAAATGCAAAATGTAGGCATTGTAGCACAACATACATAGCACACTGTTTACGTACAACTGATATCCAGAGAATCCACGGTGCTGGATTTGAACTACGATACATCATGTACGTGAGTGAACATCGAAATGAAGGTTCCGTCCGCGGTTACAATAGGGAATGTCCCACTTTGCTTTAAAGAAACAAAATATCAGTCAAACGCTGTCCTCCATGACAATTCAGCCTCGCGCACAACAATGTCAACATGAACAAAACGCAAAATCACTGACGTCGATGGCATCCACAAACGAAACTTACGCAATCAAAACTTTCCAATTTCCAAATAGCCTGAATGAACTCTTTTTGAGACAAAGTTCAGCCAACTTCATGTCATCTGGGTTTATATCGAACTCCACATTTACAAACTGTGTTTTCAATTTCTCAGGAAATAATCAAAATCGGAATTAGATTTAATCCAGCGTTGGTTTGAATGACATCACCTTCCCGTCTAGTGGACAAGAAAATTGAAGTTGTGTGTGGGCGTGGCATATGGCTTTCCTTTTAACTTACGCACTTCATTGGTCAATATAATTTTTAATAACACAAGAATATGTTTCAGTGAAATGTATCGTCATTTCAAACCGAATTTTGGAAAACTATGCCCTTTTTATTCGGTTCTCACTAGGAAGCATGATGCGACTTGGTTTTTATAATAACTCCACAAAATAGAGAGTGTTTAAATTTATTGCTACGCACATGTACACAGTTTGGCCTTTGTTTTTTGGGGTTCATAACTCAAGAAATAGACAGAAACAAATAATAATTCTTTATCACAACTCGTATAAACGCGTGACGTCAGAAGTCAGCGTCGACGTCGTAACACTGTGAGTAAGTTGGTTTCAGAAGTAAAATTGAATTAATCTTCTCTTATTTTCCATTATCAGTTTCCCCAATACCACTAGCAGACGATCTCTGCAAAACGATTCACAGAATAAGTGAAACGTTTCATTTTTTGCCTCAAAAACATAGCTTATGACCGTAGTTCATAAGCTATGTTTTCGAGGTAAAAATTTGAAAAATAATAAAATTTGGTTGTCGATTTCTTTGTGAATAGTGCTGGACAGTTTTGACAGTTATGTTGGTTAAAGATTTAAATTACACATTACATTGCACGATTTGACATGAAATTTATAATTTCGTTCACTAAAATCGATCTGAGCCTCAGTAAACCTCGGCACGAACCGGTTTTAGTGAACTCGGTTCAAAAATTTCGAATCGTGACTCATCAGATATCCTTTATTTCCCACATCGCATCTCGAATAATGAACGTTCCTCAAGCATTACCTCGTCGATATGACCGACGTTGCCATTTGTCAATTAGTACTCAATTTTCATATTTAGATTTTATTAATAGACACAAACAGTAAATTTTTGCTGCTTTACAACTGCCGATGAAAACGATATCTGCGATGCCGGTTCACAAGAAAATGGAATCTCCAATTCGGCTTAAAGGTTTTGAAAGCCAAAAACAGTTCCATTGACAACAGTACTAACCTTACACTTTCTGCGCACTGAACTAAGCTGATTTGGCATAAATTACCTATACATCCACAAAGTACACTATCTCTTGAAAAATAAAATGGGAAAATGATATAGGCTCGCATGAAATAATTGTAAAGTTGACGAATCAAAATTCCAATTAATAATTTTAAAGCCACATATATTGAACCAATCAGCCGATCATCCCTATTTAATCCTACCCAGTTTTTGGTAGTAAACTGAGCTGGGTCACGTGTTCACTTTTTCGGGTTTTATTAGCTTAAATGTAACCAAAGTCGATTACAACATCTGTAATTATGGTTTAATTTCAAAATCAAATACTACCAATCAAATACTACCAGACTGATTCCAAACGTTTTTTTAAATTCAATGTTTTCTCCTGATCTCTCAACATTTCATTTAACCCACCCACATTTTAGTAAAAAAAAACGCCTGACACATTTTCACCATTTCAGCTATTATAATCAACCCTCATAAAAAGTTCATGGACAAAACATTCTTCAAATTGCCATCATTTTGTATGGATACATTAATAGGTCCGCCTCATGTGTACCTCAAGACCCAATTATTCAAAAATATTTGGCCCTTTCATTTTTCTCCTATTAAAGATGAAAAATCCACTTTTTCTTCAATAAATGTTTGTATATAGTACATATTTGCAAGACAAAAACAGTGTGTGAGAGAAACGCCCCATGACTCTACATAATCAAATGATTTGAGTGGAAAACAGAAACAAAGGAGCAGAGCAGAGTTCCTATTTAACTACGAGCTCGTTCCAATGAGGGGTCACATTATATAGTGTTGTTGATTTTTTTGGAAATATATAAAAAAAAATTCAATTAATGCATTTTGATATTGTCTGCGTTGATAAGAGGATTAATCTTTTCAGCACTGAGATTCTCAATGATATTGCATCTTACAATACTGGTTATAATTATGAGAGAACACTTTTGGTATTAACCCTTTACCCAACGTAACGGCCAAAACCGGCCAGCGCTATTCTCAAAAATCGCCAATTAATTTTCATTATTTTTTTCATTTTCTGTCTCAAAAATATAGGTTATGACCCCTCGTTGGAACGAGCTCGTCGAGCTCGTTCCAACGAGGGGTCATAACCTATGTTTTTGAGACAAAAAATGAAAAAAATTAGTTATTCAAGAATTATTTTTGCAAGTGTCGTTTGCTTTTCATGTTAGGTAAAGGGTTAATAAGGAGGCTCAATATTAATTCAATCCAACAACCCTATGGGGCTGTTGGGTTAAATTGGTACCAACCATGTTTAATGTTTGTTTGTCTATTATGTTATTTGCACTGATGTTTCTTTTGCGCAATAATCGACGCATGCCTGTTAAATGCAATATTTTTTATACTTTTTTCGAAACCTGCGTGCATGCCCTCTTCAGCGTGACATCTCCCTTTCTCATCACTGCCCGTGGTATCAAAACATCTCTAGAAGATGCACGGATGCTGAGGGCTTAAACTTTCTATTTACTTTAGACTAACAAATTTCAACAAAAAATTTCTTGAGGCATTAACTTTTTACCTATCGCAACGAGGATAACGGGTCAACGAAATTCAAAGAAGTCCTATCGATTTTTTTAAAATTTTCCCTTATAAAACAGAGCTTCCTATAACCCTCATTAGATCGATCTCGTCACATTGAGACGTCATAAGCCATGATTCTGAGGCAAAAAATGAAAATGTTTATTTACTCAAAAGAATTTGTTTACAAGTTTCGACTTCTTGCGTATTTGATACAGACAGCGACGTATCTGTGGAAAATAGCGCATATGACATACACATATGAATAGAACGGCATTCTGTTTCCATCTTAAACGAATTTTCTTCAAAATAAATAACTACAGCTAACGTGCGATCTCGCGTTAGTTGTTGATATTGATACAGGCGGAAATTCCTAAAGAGCATGACTGACGTAATAAAAAAGGGAAGGCGGAAATGAAACACAACCACCCAAGATTGCACAGGGGAATGGTCTTACTGCCCACTGCACTGAGGCTCAACAGTGGCACTATGAGGTATGTAGTCATGTTGCCCCAAGCACTGTATTTTTACATAATAATTTATATAAGTGGTTTACCAATCCGACCACCCAAGTGCTTCGCGTCCACGATAATCAATGACAGATCATACATCCGAAGAAAATTCTTTTTTCAGTATTCGAGGATGGCCTGTCTGACTTTAATAGAAACTGCTGAGTGGCGCCTCCACTCCCTTTAAGTGGCATCTAGGGTACGTTCCACACCTGCCATACCTTAGGTACGTCACTGGATCATATCCAGAACTAAAATGTGTGGAAACAATTACTTTTTCTGTCGTTCTAATTCTCACATCATCACTGTGGATACTGTGTGAAACGTATGGCTTGTTTTCAGTCACTGACAAGAGGTTTTTCATAAATATTTTATTTGCTTGGCGAGTGACTGCTATAGTGAATATAATAGATATCTACGACACCTTTTGAATATTCACGATTTTTCTCTCCTAAACTTATAATGACGTGAAGATTAACAATAAAGTTGGAGATTGCAATATTTATCTTCAGTACTCTTGTTGCTAAGATGCTTGATGTAATCATTTGCTGATAACAGTGTCAGCTCTCGTGTTCGGATCAATATTACCTCCATGTGGTATATTGGCTTTTTTCATAAAAAAGGGAATTATTTCGGTTATAAGAAGCCTGAAAAATCAATATCAGTTTAGATCGGCGTTTCGTGGGATGGGGCACTGGGGCAGTAGTTAGAAAACGTAAGACTAGTGTATGCAACCTTGAGTACTTCTTATTTTTGGTGTATCAGGCTTCAAACACATGTCCCCCTGATCTCTGACCCTACTGTTACCGCTGACATTATTTTTTTAAAAAGAATTTTCTTCTGAAATTCTCTATGTTCCAATAAGAGTAAAATCCTTACCCTGTGATTGGGTGAGAGCTGGCGTAGTTTCTTTCATGTTTACGGCTCCAGTAGCAAATGTTACCATCTGACATCGCGACGCGGAATATTTGAAATGACATCGCCCCGTTTCGTAATTGCTTCATCAACGATGTGACTTACAAGCCGCTTCATGTTTTTGGATTTTTCACATGCGCAGCAAACGGTGTTCCGGGTGAATTGATGTTTAAATTACAAACCGATTTATGGTTTGACTGAGATGGAATGAGTTTATTTGGTTTATTGATTACTTATCCAGTGCCGTCATGGGGCACACGAGAGGTTTATTTACTAAACCTGTGATCGTTAAAAGTTGCCTTGAACAAGGCAACTTTTAACGATCACAAGTTCAGTATATAAACGTCTTGTGTTTCACGATGTAGGTTTTGGGCTGTGGGTAGCATCGTATTAGAACATATACGTTATTGTGATAAATTGACAGTAACATGGTCTGAGGTTTGCGGCTCGGAGCGTATGTTCTACTTCGACGCTTCGCATCTCGTTTGAACATAAGCAATGAGCCGCAAACCTCAGACCATGATACCGTCAATTTATCACAATAAAATATAGATTAGTCTGAAAAAAGCCAAAAAAGATAAAACTGAAGTCACTCAAAATATGTGGCCCGAAATATGCATGTACTCTGGTTTAAATTGATTGTTGATACATGTAGCTAATTATTGATCAACATCGCTACGCAGCTGACACAAAGTATTACATGCTTAGAATAGAACCTTTGGACTATTACAAGTACAGCTTGAAAGAAAGTTATGATAAAAATTCCAACAATGAATTTTTAGTTACATGTTGGTAATTTTTTTTTTTTTTTTTTTTTTTTTTTTTTTTTTTTTTTTTGCATTATGGTGTTCCAAGCGATTAGACAGATTTCAGTGTGATTTTGATTCAGTTTGGGGAAACGGCTTTGGGACGATGTCTATGACTTAATCCTTCCTATACCATGCCTCATCCTTGAATGGCTTGAATCAACTAAAGCGATTGCATTGTAGGTTTTTTCTCAGTCTTTTCATATAATCTACATACATCCCATCACCGTCAACCTTTTCTACCAGGCCAGGACAAGACTGATTACAAATTTGTTCAAACAATTCTGTAGCGTCAAATCTACATAGTTCGTGGCTGGGTCAACATACATCGCTTCAACATCACTCGCGGCGGTGCCCACAGATGGAGTCTCAACAGCACTGGCGGCTATGCTTATAGATGACACTTTTACATCACTCGTGGCTGTGCTCACAGATGGCACTGCAACATCACTCGCGGCTGTGCACACACCAACACCATTAGCGACTCTGCGCACAGATGGCCTTTCAACATAACTCACAGCAGTGCTCATGGATGGCACTTTGTGAATCACTCGCTGTTGTGCTCACAGATGGCGCTTCAACGTCATTCGCGGCTGTGCTCACAGATGGCACTTTAACATCACTCACGGCTGTGCTCACAAATGGCCCTTCAACAACACTCGCGGCTGGTCACAGATGGCACTTTAACACCACTCGCGGCTGTACTCACAGATGATATTTCGGATTCATTCATGCTCGTTATGCGAAATATCGGACTCAACTATCTGCGGTGGAACAGGGCATACAGGGTGCGATTTAATTTCAAAATTGGTCAATTCATGACCCATACACGGCGAACGCAAATAAACACGGCTTGTTTCCCGATGCTGGATATTCCCCGTTTCTCCATGAATAACTGGTGTACCTCCATAGAGCCGCCGTGGTTTCAGGAGCAACGAGCTTCAGCAGTTGATCATATATTTCATTGGCAGGCTTGTCCGCAGTGAAGAGACGGGTACGTGTTTCATTTTCATTCAGGTTGTCAACGAAATCCTTGCGCAGATGATGTCTGCTCTGTGTAGAACCCTCTGATTCGCGGTTTGCTTCAGACTGCTCCCTATTCCGTCAGGAATGCCCTTACCGTGACACGCTGTATTATTATGTTTCCCTATTTTAGCCAGCAAAATGAACATTATTAACCTAATACCTAGTTATTGCAGTTTGTCTCTCATGTTACCAAAGTTGTTCTCACCGTTACCATTTTCCCTGACTTCGCTCATATCAAAACTTTAAACATTAATGCACATTTAACTTGTCTTAAAACGCGTAATTGAAACGCCATCTTAACGAAAATATATAATTAGTGATATTACTATTAGATTGTGGATTTTTGGCCTTTAATGTCTCCCATGTTACCATTTTGTTCCCTATTGTTACTATTTCGATGGTAATAGAAGGGGCAGTAACAGATGGGACATTTCTGTTTACAACTGGGTTTTTAAGAATCAAGCTTTGGGACGAATTAACTGTATCTGTCATTATTTGTTCTGGTCACCTGGAGCTACAATGAGACAGACTGTGTGAGTTGGCAAAATGCTAGATAGAAACAGTTCCTGTTGTAACAGCTGGGAACGAAGACAAATATACTCGCCTATTTAGCTCTTTACATTGGGAAATACTCGAAACTCACGTTGTATTGATGCACACGATGTTTTTCCAGCCGTTTCGTTTACTGATTGGATTCAGCTCCCATTGCGCTTAATTGTCCAATAAGGCCATTCATAGTGTGTTTTTTTGTTTATCTATATGGTAACAGTAGGGACGCTGCAGCGTTGGGCAGCCGTTCTTGTTCCGCTATTCCCATTTACTTCACAGTTGTGTTGTTTGTTCACGTTGTTGGTCAGAAGAGGTCAACACACAATACAAAACGTTTGAATCATTGAAAGTAATTGATTATGTCAGAAAAGGCAATCATTTTAAGAAAGGATTATAAAATTGAGACATGCAATTTTCAAACGTTTTCACCATAGAATTAGGCTTACAGTTACGAAAATGATTTAACTTTGTCAAATTTCTGCATGACCGATATAATCAACAGTTTAGATCATGATTGCTGATAAAAACTTCCGGACAAGAAATATCCCATTTTTAAAAAAAAAAAGCCTATGTGAATATACACTCTCTTTGGGGGCCTTTCTGGTACTTTGTCATGTTGACCGTAGTGCTGTCACTTTACTGAAAGATGACTGCGAAAGAGTCGTCTGTGTAGCCAGCTGACTCTGTTCTTCAGTCTTGAGAGCTAGTATAGCTCTCGAGCATTCCTCCGTGTTGAGTCAGTGTTATATTCACTGCAAGCAGCAAGGTAACTGCAGTCTCCACAATTTTTCATTTATTAAAAATTGTACGTGCAACATTCCAAGCATGTCATACAAATTCACATCAGCTGTGAAAAAACATGACTTCGGAGATATTTTTCTCGTTTCTTGTTTCTGTTTTGTCTTTGTTTATCGCACATGATTGTGTTATTATATCTTTGGTGTTTTGGTTTTCAACAAATGAATAATTTAAAACCCACCACCTTTTGTAAGCAACATATATCGTGCATTGAGTACATCGAGGCACTTTCTGCAATGCTAGAGCATTGTTGACGGGGCCTTGATGCACTCAAAGAACGATATAAACCATACAAAGACAACTGTGCCAGATGCATAGACAGAACGCGATGTATGTTTGAATCAGTGGGTGTTTTACATAAGGAGATGGAATGGCGTAGTCATTTTTCGCGAGAGCCGTAGGCTCGAGGGAAATATGATTACGCCATTCCAACGAGTTATATAAAACACCCACCGATTCAAACACATTGCCTTCTGTGTTTATTACAAAATCCATGCATTAAAATTCATTTAAATAAACAAATTTTAATTCCAATGTTTAAACCCAAAGGTGAAGAGTCTGGGTTTTTTTCGAATGAAGCTGTACTGATCAAATGGATCGATAAAAAATCAAAACAGCCTTTTCGGAACCAGTGTTTGTTGAAATTTGTATTGCTGTTTCTCTTCGATTGGTGCCCATTCACGCCTAACCATTTGGTGGCTATTACTGTTAGGAAAGATATAAGTACAAATTTGTGCAGATTTGCAAAACAGTTGGAAGAAACACTTTTAAAAGAAATTTGAAGCATATCAAGATGTACGAAGATTTATCGAAATAAAATTCGACCAATTTAGATATAACGGATCCACAAAACGAGACGGCCACAGGACTGGGTTAATGTTCTGGTTGGAAACGATTGGGGTTTTTTTTAATATTATCTCATTTTTGGTTAACTAATTTTTTTTGTGAACCGACTTTATTTTGCTTTGGAAGTTTTATTTTCACACTATGCGACAGACTGTCGATAATTGTATAACGAAATTTGGAAACGTTTTGAAGCGTAACTAATGACTCGATGGGAAAGGAACTAGTATGAACGGTGCTGAGGAAAAAGTTCCGGCTTGTACATCACCCATTGAATACAAAATCATTTATGTCACAGCGGCTATTCCGTTAAATACAAGGTTTAAAGTTGAATGGATGTGTAATAAATAATTGGACTGTGACTGTATTGAACATGATAAATGGAGTAGTTGTTGTGATTTGAAGTTATAACTGTACCAGTGATCAACTGGGCGTTACAGGTAATGCACCGACATAAATAAAAACTCTGATATATTCAAGTCGATCTTGAACTGGTTCCAGCAGAATATGTAGAGCATTCCGTTAACCGTTAAACTAACATCGAAAGCAGACGACACTTGAAAACAAATTCTTGAATGACTTGTTTTTTAGCTCAACTTTGGCGAAGCCAAATTTGAGCTTATGCCATGGCCCGTCGTCCGTCGTCCGTCTGGCCGTCTGTCCGTCTGTCCGTCAACAATTGGATACGGCTCGGGCTAGAGGCCGTATTTATGAACCGATCTTTACGAAACTTCTTGGGTACCTTTGTTATGACCGCGGGACGAGAACGAGTGTTTTTGGGTGCGGTCCGAGATTCAAGATGGCTGCCAGCCACCATTTTGTACCGACGATGCAAAAATCTGTTTTTTGTACAGAACTTCCATCTGAAAGCTCTGATTTGAATAATTTTTTGTATGAATGTTTAGTACCACGGGATACATCACATATAATACGGGTTTTTTTCTCGTGCGTAAATTATGCAAATTAGACTAACTTTGATGTTTTTTGGTGTTACTTTCAGCACTGTAAGTGCAAATGCCAATACGGCTCGGGCTGGAGGCCGTATTTATGATCCGATCTTTACGAAACTCCTTGGGTACTTTTGTTATCACCGTAGGACGAGAACGAGTGTTTTTGGGTCCGGTCCGAAATTCAAGATGGCCGATGGCAGCCATTTTGTACAAAATTTGGTGCAATCAGACTTTTGCACAGAACTTCCATATGAAAACGCTTATTTGAATAATTTTTTGTGTGAATGTTTAGTACCATGGGATACTTCACATATAATACGGGTTTTTTTCTCGTGCAGAAATTATGCAGATTAGATGAACTTTGATTTTTTCAGTGCTACTTACACACAGTAAGTACACATGTCAATACGGCTCGGGCTAGAGTCTGTATTTATGAACCGATCTTCACGAAACGTCTTGGGTACCTTTGTTATCACCTTGGGACGAGAACGAGTGTTTCTGGGTGCGGTCCAAAATTCAAGATGGCTGCCAGTGGCCATTTTGTACCGAAATTAGGTCTAATCTGTTTTTTGTACATAACTTCTATACGGCTCAGGCTAGAGGCCGTATTTATGAACCAATCTTTACGAAACTTCTTGGGTACCTTTGTTATCACCGTGGGATGAGAACGAGTGTTTTTGGGTGTGGTCCGAAATTCAAGATGACCACCATCAGCCATTTTGTACCAAAATTAGTGCAATCAGTCTTTTGTACAGAACTTATGTATGAAAGTTCTGATTTGAATAAATTTTTGTATGAATGTTTAGTAATACGGAATACATTACATATAGTACGGGTTTTTTTCTCGTGCAGAAATTTTGCAAATTAGATGAACTTTGATTTTGTGAACCGATCTTCACAAAACTTCTTGGGTACCTTTGTTATCACCTTGGGACGAGAACGAATGTTTCTGTGTGCGGTCCAAAATTCAAGATGGCTGCCAGTAGCCATTTTGTATCAAAATTAGGTCCAATCAGTTTTTTGTCACAACTTCTACACAGCTCATATTTGTGAACTGATCTTCACGAAACTTCTTGGGTACCTTTCTTTTCACCTTGGGACAGGAATGAGTGTGTTTTGGGGTGCCTTTGTTATCACTGTGCTATGAGAACAAATATTTTGGGGTTCAGTCAGACCCACTCTGGGACTCAAAGATTTCTTTTCTAGTTTAGCATCTGACTGTCACCCACCTTTACAATACTTTACCTATACATTTGTTACAGGCAACGGTCAGTATTTATGTACAGACCGTTACAATACTTTATATGTACCTTTGTTATCAGGTCATTACCTAGATGTTTGTCATTGCTGTGTCACATACTATACATGTACATGTCTTTGTCTTGACAAGTTGAGCTACAGTGTCATTGACACTTTCATTTTTCATTTTTTGTCTAAAAAACATAGGTCATGATCCCTCAGTGGAACGGGCTCGACGCGCTCTTTCCAATGAGGGCTCATAACCTATGTTTTTGAGACAAAAAATGAAAAAATTATGAAAATTAATTGGCGATTTTTGAGAATAGTGCTGGATGGTTTTGGCCGTTACGTTGGTAAAGGGCTAAAGGTAAGTTGGCTCTGGTATTTATATTTCACACCTATGTATTCCCAGTGTCACAAAGTAAATGACCAGACTTCTCCCACCATTACAGGCTTATTCACATGGCAAGCAATAACATTGGTATTGAAGTACACAGCGTATCCAACGTCAACGACAGTGGAAGTGAAATACTCCTCGGCTCTCATGTTTCCTGCTGTCACCTTCTGCAATATAAACCCGGTTCGTAGGAGTGCCATGGAGCGCAATCATTGGATGAAAAAAATGTTCGAAGAAGAAACAGAGGTTCACGCTGAATCAGCTGAGAGGAAGGGACAGAAAGATGTGAGTTTTCTGGAATCACTGGCGCGAACTTTCCTCATTTTAATTTTCTGACCAAATCTAATTTAAAAAAATAATTCGTCAAAACCCTATGAAAAAACTTCTGGTGAGTGACTACAACCAATAAGTTGTCTCTTGAAAGCGAAAAGTTGTGCACTGCATGTCAGAGCATTGTAGTAGGCACATTTAAGCTTTTGAGGAAAGAAAGTATTTTATTAATTGTACGGTTTCTTGGATCGTAATATGGTATATATAGTGCGTTAATTCGAACCTCGAGCCCTAATATGGAATTAACCCTTTCAGCCCGATGTGCATAAATTTTTGCGTGAAGTAAAATAGATGATATGAAGAGCAACAATTCTGAAGCGAGGCTAGGTAATAATTTAATCCGACAACCCAACCGAGCTGTTGGCTTAAATTATTACTGAACCTCCCACACCAGGATGTTTCGCTCATTTCGCCGTTGACAGTATTGACTGAAATGATATCTTCCAGGGTGCCAGTGTTGAAAGGGTTAATGGACACCGTATACACTAAACTACTTATAATTTGTTTAGGATCTCCTCCTGCTTATCGACATATTTGTTCATACATGGTAACTGCATAGTTCTTATCAATCAGTACAGTACAAGTAAACTATCGCTGACCCTTTTATTTGTTTTTACAAGCGTGCAATCACCTATGGTCAATCCCGGCCAGTGAAAGCGTATCATTCCCCTTTCTGGGGCTAATGCCCCATTAGGCTCATTATCAGATTATTGTTTGTTAGCGACCTAATATGGTACAAATAGTGAGTTTATTCTAAACTTCGCGAGGTCAAACCTCGAGCCTAATGTGGAATTGATTGATGCCGTATATGCTACAGTAAGGCCACCATGGACTGGTCTCTTTACACGGGTGGGCAATATTTCCACGAAAGCAATAATATTAGATTCCAAACTCCAACTATAGGAAAAATCATAAAAAAATTAAGTAATGAAGCACCAGGTACAACACGTGGCTTCCTTAATTAAAATCTTGCTGATGATGATTTTTATTACCTGGTAAACGGAGGCGTGGACGTCACTGCACACACGTGGATTATGACCACTCCACGACGATTGTAAGCATCTCCTGCTCATCAACAAATTTTCACACAAAAGGGAACTGTATGATTCTAATCACTCACCACAGTACACGTACACTCTCGCCGGCTCTTTTATTTTTTGTTGCATGTCTGCAATATCCCGCAGTCAGCCTTGGTTTGTGAAAGTTGATTACCCCCCCCCCCCCCCCCCCCCCCCACCCCTTCTGATTCTGATGACATCAAACCTCATTAGGCTCATTTGCTGATTATTGTTGCGTTATTCCTAACTTCATCATTTGGATTTCAAGCATTACATTAACAGTGCACATGTGGAAATCGCTATGCGTCCCAGACGTCATTTGAGAAGCTCAAAAATAGATATAGAGATGCGGAGACTAAGAGGAAATAACGTGAGTCAAAGTGTGATCTTTATGGCCTAGAATCTGTTCAGCGCTGGTGGAGTTGAGAGAAAAATGGTGCACGCTGGCAAAGGGTCACAACAATTCATGAAGACATTTACATTGTTACCACAGTACGCATATACTGCACCATCAGTGATATAGCTCTGCAAAGCAACCCAATAATGCAAGTGGAGCCACTGTATTCACCCAGTCAATTAGGAACCAACTCCACGCTGCCAGAATACGTGCAGGAAAACCGATAATTTGTGTTCTTCAAAGAGGGCACAGGCAATACAGCGGTTAGTGGTGCAGTTATCTCTAAGCTGGACACAGACGTAATAATCCAACGTATGTTTATAGATGACGCCAGTATCCGTTTAGACTTTGCGCATAGAAGCACCAGAATATGGAGAACGGTCAGGGAGAGGGTATTTGGTGCCATGTGGTGTAGTATAACCGGTATGGTTGTGGCTCGGTAATGTTGTGAGAGGGTGTCAGTTTGGATGACCACACAGACCTCTGTCTCATTCAAAATGAGAATGTGAATGGACAATGGTACAAAAATGAGATTTTTTAATTTTTTGAGCGTAAGGATAGTAAGAGCTGACTTCATCCTAATGTATGATAATGTCAGCCCCCCCCCCCCCCCCCCCCCCAGACTCAGATTGGCTACCAATCGCCTAACTGTGCCAAACTTCAATTTCCAGCTTTGACAGCTCGGTTCTTATCTATTTCTCACAGGGGGAGTATTACAATAGTTCCTTTTAACTGATAGAGAGCTGGAAGCCTATATTTAATGCCTATTCTGAAGTGCAGATACTGCATCTTAAAGGCTTTGAATTCAGTGTCTCTCCTTCATATTATCTTTGAAGTGATCGTATTTAGACTGTTAGGATCTGCCTTGTTACAGTTTATGGGAGATTGCCTGTGGGCACTCTCCCATGGATCGTAACAAGGCAAAGACAATTGAACAGATTTTGATGGTTAAAAATAATTTGGCACTCTGTCAGTTAAACGTTTCATACAGAAACGACGGACAGAAAGAACTTTAAGCCCCTCAGTGTAGCTTCTATAACTGTTCACCCTATAAGAATGTAAACAGTAGTCTCGAACAAGATGTTCATCATCATCAGGTGATGTAACATGCAAATAATGCAAACGACTGATACCTCAGCCCATAGACATTGCCATGTACATAAGCCCCCCCCCCCCCCCCCTCGCCATCCCCCAAGGTCCACTAAACCTCAATCATATAATGTTCCAATATAACTAAAGAATCCTCGCCCTCTGATTGGATGGGAGCTCACTTAGTTTTTTTTTTTATATGTTTAGGCTCCAGTGGTACATGTTATTCGTCTGACGTCACCAAGTGAAATCTTTGAAAAGATGATAACCATGTGAGAAGATTCAAAGTGCATACTGCCTTTAAAATCGTATTTTTTAAAGACGGGGTATTCTATGAATGTGTACTCACAAATCCCAATTCAATGCAATGGATTATTGATTTTTTGTTGTCCTGTGACGTCGTGGGCGTACATGTACATGTTATCGTTAAAGTTGCCTTGTTCATTCAAGTGCATTGTTCATTTCACGATGTGGGTTTTGGGTTATGGGTAGGGTCTTATTGAAACATATAATTTATTGTGATGAATTGACTGTAATATGGTAGCTCGCAGCGTATGTTTAACATAAGCTCTATGCCGCAAATCTCGGACAATGTTACCGTCATTTTATCACAATAACGTATAAAATTGCATTTAAATGTGTACAAAGGCACTGAGAAACATAGAAAAAAGGGTGGAAAAAATATTTTTTTGCCACGTGAGGTTTTTTGCGGATACTCCGTTCAGCCATGTGTCTGTAAGTTTCTCCCAAAACCACTCCCCTCATTACGTATGCTTTTCGAAGTAATCCGCAACGAAACACCCCCCGTTTTTTAACCTTTTCAGTTAACCATAATTTTTAGCTCAATGAAAATAAAAAACATTCTATGAGAAGACGACACATTAAACAATAACTCAGTTAGGATAAGCAACACTACTATAACACCAAACCACTGTGTACGTGCTGCAGCTATGGTTTTGAAGTCTTCGATGTATCTTTTAGCAATTTACGTGAAATCTGAATGTTTTAATACCACTGTGAAAGAAGCAGGCCACAGAGTGCTGTAGCTCACTCCTGTAATTCTCCCATCCCTAAAAGGTTATTGTCTGAGACCTATCATGGTTCAAATTACGCCACTGTGTACTAAAGAGTTTGGTACCAGTATTTCCAAAAAACGTGAGAGAATATCCGTTTGTTATGCTTCGCATTTCAGGTGTTAAGTGGGTCAGGAACCATCAGAAAATCTAAAATCTCTTTAAATTAAACTTCCGTGGACCAGTCTCATATGTAGTGAAATAATAGTCGTGCTGTTTGTGATTCAAAAAACAATCCATAAAAAAGACAAATCCCGGTCTTTAAAAATGCGTTGTGCATTATGTATGGATCCTCCTCCATCAGTCGGAGTTTTGTGCGATCTCCTATTATGTGATAATATTACCCAAGCTGTCAAGATACCATTCTGCCAGTCTAGTCCGTAAATAGTCCGTCAGCTATGTTTAGATTCAATCGTCTAGCATATTTCAAGTTGGTTAGAAAAGCAACCCGACGGGTTGCTTTTCTGACCAATTGAAATATTCCAGGCGATTGAATAAAAAAACACCATAAACGTTCATTTTTTTGAATCAAGGTAATGAAATGTTTCTCAGTCGAAACTGGACTTGATCGAATCTTTGGTGGCAATATTACTAAGGACGAAAACTCATCACAGCTGTAGCTCGTAGTTCCATTATTGTATTAATATCTTGATTGTTTTCAAGCTGAACAAAAATACTCATTGATTGGAATCTATGAAACGGGAGCGTTAAATATGAGTGTACCTTCTGCGTGCAAACTCAAAGAAAAGTGGGTTTGAGAGGGTATGGCACAAAGGTCTCCTCCATACATTAGAGCATTATGGCATATCTGACTGCCTGTTGACATGGTTTAAAAGCTATCTAAAAAATCGTAAGCAAAGAGTTTTAGTGAATAACATTCATTCTCCTTATCAGAAATACAGGCCGGAGTTCCCCAAGGATCTGTCATGGGATCCTTCCTGTTTTTGGTCTACAAAAATGATATCGCTGACACCATAGAATCTCCTTCGAGATTATTCGCGGACGACACATGCCTAACCAATGGAAAACGTTCGATGTTTGATCTAACAAGCCTGCTGAATCACGATTTGGACAAAATCCATTCTTGGTCACTGATGTGATCAAAAACAAAGGCCTTACTCTTTCCGACATTTCCAATACCAATCCCCCAGATTTAATTTATAATGACACTCCTATAAGTTTCTCTGATTCACACAAACATCTTGGTTTGATCTTACAATCAAATCTAATATGGGATTCTCATATAGCAGAAATTTGCAAAAAAAAGTCGATGTCCATTTATCTAAACTCAGGAAACTCAAATGTAAACTCCAAAGAAAAAACTCGGGAAAAAAATCTATTTCTCATTTATTGTACCATTAATGAACTACGGGGACATTGTTTGGGATTGCGCACAATACACTTATTAAAGAAACTAGATCGATTACACCATGACGCCGCTAGAATAGTTTCCGGTGTCACACGTTCGGTTACATCTGAGCGTCTACTCTTAGAACTTGGCTTGCGCTCACTCACCGAGAGACGACACCACCGCAAATTATGTGCATTTTTCAGAGTAGTAAACAAAGATGCTCCCGAGTATCTTAAAAATTGTTACCGCCTACTGTAAGCGAAGTAATAACATACCATTTGCGTAACCCTGACAACTTATCAACGTACCAACAAAAACGGAACGATTCCCTAATACGTTTTTCCCTTCAACTGCCAAAATCTAGAACGAGTTGCCGAACAATATCAAAACAGCCCAATCACTTACGGATTCAAAAGCAATCTTGCGAAAAATTACCCACTAGTCAAACCCGTCATATTTCTACGTAGGAAATAGGAAAGGAAATGTTTTACATCGTCAACTGCGAAATTGTTGCAATGATTTAAACGACGACAAATTCACTAACTATATTTTCCCCCACCCCATATTGTAGTTGTGGCCAGTCTCAAGAAGATGCACATCAATTCTTCTTTCAATGCCCACACCACCTTAACACCCGATCGATCCTGCTGAATGCTCTTGCTAGGTACGATATCAAAAATGTTGGTGACCTTCTTTATGACAGACTCGTCTTAACCATAAAGCAGAACGAAATTATATTTAGGAACGTCCAGTCATTTATCTTATAGTCTGGTCGATTTGAATAACTCCAGCCCCAACCCCATCCTTTGTCAGTCCATACTCAAATCCATTTGCGTAAAAGACGGGGAGTGGGGAGTGCTCTTTGATGCAATGATGGTGGTGATTGATAACACAGCACTGTCCGCGGGTTAGCTTAGATGATGGCATCCTTTCATTAACCCACATTAAATTTTCATTTTTGTTTATGAAATAATTTTTCTTTATTTTTATTGATGCATCTATGCCGAAAATTGTAAGTTTAGTTTTCGAGGAGAGGAGTCTCGTAGGTTGTTATAACTTGTTCTCGAATCCTTTTTGCGGTAAGTAGTGGCAAATAAAATATGTTTAAACTAAACGTGGGTGAGCAAATAGTCCGTAACAGCGTCGAATTCCGAACAGAATTAGAATGGTTGCCTGAGAGGTTGATTTCTATCATGTTGATATGCAGTATTAGTGTGCATATACGCATGGCACGTGCTGTTAGTATGGCACATGTTTTCGTCGTTTATGTTGTGTTCTGGGGCTGCTATAGTTAAATGTCATTGTGCCGCGTGGTAGATATGGGAAAATGTTGTACTGCAGACATACGCGTGTCGTCTGGGGAAGGGGAGTTCTCAATTCAGCGAGAGTGTTGTGGGTTACGTTGCGAACGTTCAGTGGGAACTATCGCGTTTCATGCTCCTGTGGTAGTTTTGCATTAGGACTTAGAGCATTTGCGGGTTTTGAATAAGTCGAACGTAATGTTATAGATCTGTCTGATCATCTGTTCTGATCAATCTTCCATCCTTACTAAAAAGTCACTGCACTTTGAAAAGAAACAATATATTAAAAACATACTGTCAATGAGACATATTGAAATATGACTTATTTTCCTGGTGTCGATGAGATTTTTCTTATTCAGAAGTTAACATTCGCACAATGCAGACGATATTAATATTCATTATTTTTAAATATCATTTTTAATTTCTTTTCGAAAAATGTCAAGAAACTATATCATGTGACTCCCTCATTGGAACGAGTCCGACGAGCTCGTTCCAAAGAGGGGGTCACATGATATGGTTTTATTGAAATGTTTCAATAAATAATATTTTTTCAGCTACTGAATTTGCATATTACGCGGGTGGATGCGGATGTGGATGATTCATTGGGTAAAGGGTTAAATTAATGAGTGAAGATTTATCTTCTTATGTGTGTATTGTTCACTCTAAACCTCGGCATTCATTCGAGTCCCTGTTCTAGAATTTCACATAGGAGCAAAGTTCATACGAATTCCAATGAATCTTACCATAATTAGAGTTAATCTGTTTGTCGTTTCTGTTTATCGTGACGTGTCCGATCTCCCCAGCGTCTACTTCTAACTCGTTAGGTGTGTGTGCTTCTATCCGATATAACTAAATGGCCATGTTTGGTGACTATTTTATCTGATGTATTGAGAATCGGACATTCTGTCGAAAGATATTTGTAATACACTTTATGCTTAGAAGAGTTCTTCTGATCATTCTGTGGTATAAGGAATGTAAATCGAAATGCCACCTAACGAACAGCCATGCATTCCATCCACAAAATTGTGTTACACAATCTTTCGACATACTGTCTGTATTTGGATTTGGGTGATCTAAAAACATCCTTGCACAAAGTCATTCATGTGAAATGACGTTACTCAAAGGGTGTTTTCAGATTGTGTCTGCATTGTGTATAGTTTGATCTACATGTTATATTTTAAACCACTCCACCCACGACAATCCACAATGTGTCCGAACTAGGGTCTGATATCGACAAAAAGAAGGACACGTCGTCACCTCGCAAAAATTTCGTGTCGGCCACATGATACTGCTTGGTGAAAGTCCACAACCAGATGTGAATCATACAATATACCAGAAAACTTCACTGTGCTAATGAACTTTTATTATTTACCTGCCCTCTGGTAATAATTAAATAATGTGTCCACAGGGAGAAGTGAAACTTGGTGTCTCGATTTCAGAATCTGTCAAATCTATATTGGATGAAAGAAGGCGACATATGTTTTGTTGTGGTTGTTGCAAGGGCGTGTTGTTTATCTCCATTCTAGACTTAGTAGACTGTAACCTAATTCTAGATCTCGGTGTATCTGGCCCAAATCTTATGTATGTTCGACAACATTTGTTGAAAAGTGAATTGATGCATTTGGACAACGACTGTGTAAAAATCTAAATTAATTAATGGTTTGTGGATTTAGATCACACTTTATGGTGTGAGGTGGAAGACGATGACACAATTCTCACCCAGCCTCGTTTTCGATTTTGCAGTATCTCACTGCATGTGTCCTGTCGGTATTAGCAGTATCACAATCCATTTGATACTACAAGAAAGATCTGCGATAGGTATATAATAATAACATATATGTATATCGCATTCATCCTTTTTTCCACAGGATGACTATGATTTTGGAGATGAAATTCTTGAAAATGCTACCTTTGATGGCTGGGATGATGATGAAGACAAGCCGGAGTTTTTTGAAAACCTCGCAGAGGATGCAAACGAAGAGTTCGCCTTTCTGACCGAATACATGTCCATGAACAGTTCCGAAAGAAGAAAGATGGGACATGAGCTGCGATCAATGCTGTTATCTTGCTCATTTAGTGGATATCAGTGTGGAAGGAAGTAAGAATCGAAGAATTAGAGTTACATATTATCATTTACGACTTCCATCTAAAAATCATCTTGTTCTTCATTAAATTTTGTTAGTAGACCAAGTATGAACTGCTTACAGATTTTCTTAGGTACACTACAGTCGCCGTGGATTGATTGGGTGTAATCTACGCGTGAACAGTGATGCCCACGCATACGTTTACCTGGTAAAAAAATCAACATCATCAAAAATTTTAATTAATAAAGCATCGGGTTATACCCGTGCTTCATTAATTAAATTTTTGATGATTATTCCTATAATTAGTCTTTGGAATCGATTATTATTGCGTCCGTGGAAATATTGCCCACCCGTGGAAGGTGACCGATCCACCATTCCCGTACTGTAACCCAATTAAGAAAAACAGAGATTCTCTAATTAGTCACGATTTTATTGAAAATGTCTAATCCTTGTTCACTACAATAGACCAGAGCCGAGGTTCAGATCGAGTTTGTGAATGAGGTTCAGACATTTCATGCCAAATCGTGATGAATTTGATATTCTTTTTATCACATAATAAGTAATTCAACCTTCCACCGCACCATTCCAGTGAAAGAGAATAAGCTACGATTTCGTGATATAAAAAATAAAACTTTTTAGTTTTCAAGGTAATGTTTTTACAAATGTTATCTGCTATTCGTATTAGCTGTTGAGGTGCTAATCAGAAAATATCTATTCAATTCTACTTTCGAAACAACTCACAAAGTTACGACGCCGACTTTGACTTGTGACGTGATGCGTTTATTCGAGTTATTGTGAACGATAATGATCCAAATGTTGATGGGGGTAGCACGGCAAGATTGGGTGTCTATCTGTCACTCCCTGAAAGAAAGATTAACTGCACACAGACTGTGACCAAATGAGTCAAGTTTAGAAGAGATTTTGCGTCGACGCATGATGGGAAATAGAGTTCCATGGGCTTCCTACAAAAGTCAAAGGTACTGTCCATTGGAAGGGCCGATCACATAGAATAACCTAGTGGTCGTGTCCACTCCGATACTCTACGTAACGCCTCAGGGCGACGCCAGCGTACACTAGGTGTCGTTAAGGCATCGACAACGAAATGAGTTAACTGTTTTGGGTGACGAGTGTACGTCTTCTAGCACATCCAAGGGGGAACCCCATATGGAGTAGTCGGCAAGGAACTTGTAGGCGATTATCACATCTTCACCACCGTCAATTTAACTATAGGATTTTTAAATGTAAATATTTAACCTACATCAACCTTGGTTTAATGCTTTCGACCGATCACCAGCTGGAGCCAATACTATAAAACTTTTACAATTGTATTTTCAAGAATTTTATTTTCTACCTATTGATATAACTGACGAAAACGAATCATTGGCTTTTCAAAAGATTTGGCAATTTGCAATGCTACATCTTTGAAAATGCTAATGGTTCTTTTCATCCCATTTGAGATCATAACTAGAAAATGCAATTCTAGAAAATACAATTGTAAAAGCTTATTAGCATTGGCTCGGAAGTAAGCGTCCTGCAGATTATCGATATATTTGTCTAGAGCAATATCAACAAAATCTGTTTGATGTGTACATAACGAATAAGTTGCGCTGCATTTAGAGTAAAACTAATTTCATCAAATCCTGTGCAGCCCCGCAAGAAAGTATTTCTTTCCCACTTTAACTCTCTATCTAATGTACCTACCAAAAATGGCCAGCCCTATAGACGGAAATCTCCATTTAGTTTTTTAATATTTTTTTTTCATTTTGTGCCTCCAAAACACAGCCTGGACCTTCACTGGAACGATCGCATGCTCCCGTTCCAATGGGGCGCAACAAGTTATGCACTGGAATTAGAAACGAAAACGCTTTGTTTTACTAGGCTATTTTTACGAGTGCTGTCTTCTATTTATGGTAGGTAAAGTGATAATCGCCATTTTTCTAGGCCTAAATTGGACAGGTCACAAATTAGAGTGTGCGGGAAACGATTCCTCACTCCTGTGTGAACATATCAGGGAGATAAGTATAAACTGTCGTTGACGCTTTAGAGGTGTATCGAAGGGTGTAAATTTGAGAATATAAGTCCATCTCGCATCTACTGGCAGCTCATCCGAAGTCGTTCAGATAGACTAATAATGTGTGGAAAAAAGCCTAGGGTAATGATTGGTGCACTTATTTATGGGAGCTTGTTGCGTCCACATATGGATATTGCACCCCTCCCGTAGCCGCTATATGCATCTCTAAGTTCTTCTTGGGATCCTCGCAAGGATGAAGGGCACATCCTTTAGCTAGGCTCAAACAGGAATTGGATCAGGTTCCATCTCACATACGTTTTATCGAGTACGTATATGTGGATAATTAACTCAGGTTGTCTGTAATTTTTAAGCTGTTCAGTGAAACCTGGATAAGTTGGCAGACATATTCTCACTAAATTAGTGGGGTCTTGGTGATTTGGGTGACTTTTGGTTTTTTTTCTCTACAGACTGATATTTTAAAAAGCTAAGATGGCTGGCTAATTTGCATTACTTACAATACGTTCGTGGTGGACTGGTCACTTTTCACGGGTGGGCAATGTTTCCATGGTCGCAATAATATTAGATTCCAAAAACTAGTTCTTGGAATAATCAACAAAAATTTCATTAATGAAGCACCGGGTACATTGTGCTAGTTGTTTTCCATACTAAAAAGATCAAAAGCAAAATTACAGTTAGGAGTTCTTGCTTTAAAAGCACAATTGTTATTTTTGGAACAAAATGAACGCTGGCGGCAATTTGTGATGACTGCGAAACTTCAAAATTAAATTTCCTCTTTCTTTTGGCAATAACCACCATCGAATTAAATTTCATAACAATTGGCCTTAAACTGTTACTTTTGAGTTTTGGTGATTTGTGTGATTTTTTTGTTTCTATTCACAGACGAGCAGTTTTTTAAATTTAAGATGGCTCGCAAATTTGCATAATTTATAAAATAGAGAGACACTTTATACTGTGTGCATAGTACTTCAAACAAATTAACACGCCCATTCCGCAGTCATACTCTGATAAAGCGACAGTTAATTCATTTCAGTTCTTATAATTTAATTTTTAATTCGTTGTAATTATCATATGCATAAATTCTTGCGTTACGAAAATAGTAGCATTCGACAACATGACACAAAGCACAACAACTCGGCAATGAGGATCAGCGATAATTTAATCCTATCCTAATTATTTCTGAATCCCCTATTGAATACATAACAGATGTGCTCACATTACTCCACATAATATTCTTTAGGACAACACCAGTCAGTTGCACAGTTGCTAATTGTGATTAGGTAACGTGGAAATGTTTCTATTTTACAGGAATTTTTCACATTCGTTGAATTTCAAGCACGGAAACTGTTTTACTTTCAATTCCGGAACACTTTATCCTGAGCATATTGTACACAGAACGGGGCCTCTTTATGGTAAATATTTTGACAGTAAAAGTCTTTTTGTAAAGTCCGGGTGTTGTGTGTATGCGTGTGAGAATGCGTATGAGGGTGTGAGTGTGTATGTCTATGTGTGGGAGTGAGAGACAGAGCGGCTGATAATCGCCTACAATCGTGAAAACTTATAAACTGTATTCACTCTAAGCGGGGTTGGTAAACAACAGTGGGCCTCGCCGAGTGTTATAAAGGCATTATTATGCACGGTAAGCTTCGAAAATGAGTTTACCGCTCACTTGTAGTCGTCAATCACCCCGATTGTAACAAATCTGGGACTATTACTAAATTTGTGGTAAAAAACTTAATATTCCATACTTGGTATGTGTTTGGCTGTATTACTCCCTGACTGACACACAAACTGTAAACTCGTGGTGTGGGTGTGTGTGGGGGGGGGAGGCTAATATGTCATTCAGATACATATTTAGGAAACGCGTTTTGAAAACAACGACGCTGTTGAATTTCGCTTAGTGCTCAGACTGGATATACGGAGGTGCAAAAATTAATACAAAATGTGTACTCAGCTGTAATTACTGATTGAGTTCACAAAGGCAGCTAAAGTAACAAGCTGTGCTCTGTTCTCAACAATGAATCAGAGAAAACTGAGGTTATAGGATTACGTTCTGGAAACTGGCTGGGAAATGACTGGTTCTAGACTGAAATACTTCAAACTTACCTTTGGCCACTAAGTGGATCTTATTGAAGGTCATTCCTCACAAATTAGTAATACTGCTTTGGCGAGTGAAAACGTTATCACAGAAAAACACTTTTCTCCATCTGACCTCTCGTCCTCCATGTGTGGTACGAAAATTCAGAGGCGTTGCGAAAATGACTGATTGGAGGGTGTTAACCCAATTTGCCCCAAATTTACTGACTGAAGTTTTTTATTCATTTATTTATTTGTTGGAGTTTAATGACACTTTCGGCAGCCCGGGTCACCTTGAGTCGGACAGTTTTACCGGTGGAGGAAGCTTTACCCCAAGAGAACCACTGACCAATGGGGAAAGCTGTCAGACTCCCCAAATATGGTTAGCATTGGGTGAAGATAGGTGCATCATCGACTAGCATTACGCCTCAGTATACACAACGCCACCATACCCCAACGTGGCAATCGTGATTAAGCGCCTTGCCCAAGGACACAACGCAGTTACCCCTGTCAGGGATCGAACCATCATGACTGAAGTTCCGACAGACAAAATTTTCCAGCTACACCATCAAAGCGTGCCTTATTTATTTATTTATTTATTTATTTATTTATTTATTTATTTATTTAGTTATTTATTTATTTATTTAGTTAGTTAGTTAGTTAGTTGGTTAGTTAGTTAGTTATTTAATTATTTATTTATTTATTTTTAGTTTTTATTATCCATATTTTAATCATTTTTGTCTTTTTGCAACCAAATACTTAAGAAGGCCAGGTAATACTAAATTAAAATAAAGCACTGCAGTTGGCACCTTGTTGCAATCAGTGGATGATACAGGGTTAGTTTGTTCTCATTTACAACTAGATTCCATTTGGTAGTAAAATATTTCATTTGGCACCCAAAACAATTTGGATCTCGAAAACAATTCCATATGGTACTAAAACATTTTTAGGGCCGGTGTGATCACTGGGTGTGGTGGAGGCGATAGGACACCTTACCACCAAAACATCTGACAGCATCTTTTCGCGTCAAGCCACATATTATTGTAACAGGGTTCATTTCTGTGGGTCCGTTAGTATAAAAAAACTCAATGATCCAGTCAACAATTTATTGAGTCCATAACATCCCTTTTACGTATATATAAATATATACCCTGAAAATACATAGAAGAACAATAAGCTATTTCTAAAGAAACATAAATAAGTACTTACACAATAAAACTTCATAACATACTCCATAGAAACACTTCTCCCAGTGATTCATCCATTGGTATTTCATCAGTGTGAACGAAATACTTATCAGATGCTTAGATTAGGATCTGTGTTCCTAAGAGGTGAAACTTCTACAAAGATACTCATGTGGCTTAAGGTATATGCATCGATGAACTTAGAATAAAATGAGTATAGGATGTCAAAGATATGTTGAAGGCTGACCTGGGCAGCCATTCAAAGTAAATGGTAGCCCAATCGAAATAATAAGAAGAGCAACGTCACATTATTAAATTATGAAGTCGTGAATTGTCAATTATCCACAACCCGATTACTATGCTGTTACCCTTCTATTACTTCCTAATGGTTACAGTTGCAAACAATTATGACGAGAACTATGTTATCAATTAAAATATTATTTCAGCATGGTAATGATTCACCTGACTAATTATATTCAATCTTGAACACTTATCAATAAAATATACTAATTAGCTACTCTACCCTTGTAGAGTAGCACTATAATACTTTATCAAAAACAATATAATATTATAATATATATAATTAACACAATATTCTGCTAGTGGAAAAGAACCTGCATACTTTTCAGTGTTTTTACAGTGAAGAATATAGGTAAAGCATACCCATCGATTTGACAGAGGTTTCGCTAGCTCCAGCACCAACTGCACCAATATGAACCAAATTATCTGCAACAGAAATTAAAATGGGGGGGGGGTGCGGTGGCTCAGTAGGTAGAGGTGCAGGCTGCAAGCCGAGAGGTCCTCGGTTCGAATCCCACCTGCGGCAACCGCGTTGTGTCCTTGGGCAAGACACTTCACCCAGCTTGCCTACATGGGGGCACGATGACGCTGTGTACTAAGGTGTACTGCACGTCGATGGTGCACATGTCTTCAACCAAATCTAACCCTGCCTGTGCAACGGTGCAGAGTTCAGAGTTACGATGTTGGGGAGCTGACAGCTGCTCGTCGTTGCTCGGTGGTTCTCTCCGTGTACTCCGCTTCCTCCACCCATAAAACTGTCACCGACATGATATGACCCTGGCTGTTAATGTGTCGTTAAACCCAAATAAAAAAAAAACAAAACAATTAAAATGGGGTCATATTGTTGTAAGCAATAACACGAAATCAAGTTGGATAATTAAATGAACCACTCAGATTATATAGCAGCATTATATAATAAATCTCATTTACTTTCTGTCATTACTGTACTCAGAAACATTTGTCAATTAACCACACTCAACTGTATCTATTTTGGAAACTGGTCTCCTTAAATTCAATATGTAAAGTACATACGATATATAAAAATGAATGTGCCTCCTTGAATCAAAATATAGAAGCAAATGGAATAAGCCTCTTTACAATAATCAAGCTAAACACAAGTGAGCGGCCCTCCTTAATGCATGTAATATCAAACAGTGAATAGCCAATCCGAGTGACAGATCAAATAAAGTTAATCCAGCTGTCAGAACTCTAATTTACAGTATTTTAACACTGATCAAAGATAATTATTAAAATATATTGATGAAGAATATTCTATCTCACCTATAAAGTCAGAATATAATCGGAGATTAGATTCGTAAACATAGAACAAGAATTCTGTGACTCGATCTGTTGACAATAAAGCAGAATGTCAGAACAAATGGTTTTGCAGGAGATTGTTTCTTATTAATTACCCAGATTAACGAACCTGGACTACTGGATAGAGGCATTATCAATTAAACCAGGATTGTAGACCATCAATTCACTCCTATCTTACATACAATTGTACTCGAAACATTCACCAGTCATACATTTGAATGCAGTGCATTCAGTGCAGTGAGATTAACTGTCAGTAAAACTATGCAAGTAATAATTAGCATAAAATACAACTAAAATCCTGTGTATATTCATAAAAATATAATATGGTCAGTGTGAAAATTCTGACTTTTCCACACTTTCCCGCCTCAACAAAAATGACATCCTTGTCATTTACTTTCATATAGTATATATAACTACAGAATCAATATTCCATTTTCTAGAAGGTTTTTTTTTAAATTATAAATTGTCCTCGTAGACGAATAAAAGCCATAAACATAGAATGACAAGTGACGAGGCAATCTTCACTGACTCCACTGTGTTGGTGGCTTCTTTCTCCATGAACAATTTTATGTCTGCCTGCAAACTACATGTAAGTTTCACATGAATACTGAAAATAAAAACAAAACATGTTTCTTTCTTTCTTTTTTTTTTTTGTCTTCTTCACACTATTTCCACTTTGATGGAGAAAAGTAAATCAGCATAACGTACTGAGTAATGAGGCAATCATCACTAACTCTGTCATGCTGACATCTCTCTCCAAAGTAAGTGAATAAAAAAATAGTGGCAGAAACATATTTTGACACTTCTGAAAATACTTTCTTCGATGCTAGATTTTCAAGCAGCATTGCCTTCACTTTCCATGGAGACTCTTCAAGGACCTCTGCCATTATATATTGTCCAGAACTCATCCATTCTGGTTTATTTTTATTTCTAACTGATCTTCTTGGTGCTATGGTTCGTAGCTCCATAGGATTCATTTCTGACTGTGAATTGTTGTTTACCTTTTCTGATTCAGAAGTAATATCATCATCTAAACCAGTCTCTGACTGATTGCAGGATTCTGGTCCTTTTATCACCTCTTTGACTTGGCAGTCATTACCACCTGAATCAGTACCTCATTTTCCATGAAAAGAATTAAGGTCGTCACCCATCTGCTGTGGAGAAATACTCAAACTATTTCTGTCATCAACACTGTCAATGGGTGTTGATTCTATGTTATTACATCTGTATTCAATGATCACAAAATCATTGTCCAAATCCAAATCATTTTCATCTGAATAATGTACAGAGTTCTTTCATGTTTTTTGGCTGATTTTCTTGGTTTGGGTACAGGGCGTGGTCTACTCTTATTTCTTGGTTTAGGTACTGGATATGACTTTGGTTGTGAATCTTCCAACTCTTGATCACATGAAATCAATTCATCTTCTGTTGGAATAGATCCAATTGGTAAGAAATGATTTCGATGTAGTGTTTTTACAGTTCCCTCATCATTTTCTTTTTGCATCTTAAATAGAAGTATCTGTACATTGGGTTGATCAGTTATGATATAAATATCATCTTCCCAATGATTCACAATTTTATGATGGCCATCAAAAGCTAAAACTTTAACAAGAACTCTATCACCTTTATCTAATGTTGCTCCTCTCATCTTCAAGCCATACTTACTTTTCTGCTTAGCCTGAGAATTCTCAGAGGCTTTTGCCACTAACGTGTAAGAGCTAGATAAGCATTCTTTCAAGTCTCTGATGTAATTAGATGTCTTTGATTTGTTTTCAATACTATTATTCAAACCAAAAGCCAAATCAATTGGTAGGCATGGCTCTCTTCCAAACATGAGCTGAAATGGGGAAATCTTTGTACTTCCATGCCTAGTACAATTGTAAGCATGCACTAGTGGGCCAACATAGTTCTTCCAATCTCTCTTTTTGTCAGGTTTCAAAGTGCGAAGCATATTAAGAAGTGTTCTGTTAAATCTTTCACACATACCATTCCCCATAGGATGGTATGGCATTGTTCTTGCCTGCTTAATATCACTAATCTGTCACAATTCTTTTATAATTTTACTTTCAAAATTAGAGCCCTGTTCTGAATGTACACACTTTGGAAACCCATAATGAATAGTAAAATTATTGAACAATGTCTCAGCTATTGTTTTGGCAGTCATATTCTTTGTTGGAATGGCTTGAGTATACCTGGTAAAATGATCTGTAATAATCAAAATATGTTCATAACCTCCTGGTGATGCTTCCAAAGTTAAAAAATCTGTACAAACCAATTCTAATGGCTCTGAAGTACAAATATTAACCAAATGAGCTATGGGGTGTGTTGGAGTTTTCCTCTTTAAACATCTTTCACACCTTTGTATCCAGGTTTCAATTGTTTTATCCATTCCAGGCCAAAAAAATCTCTCTTTTGCCAGTGAAATTGTGTGATCCCTTCCAGGGTGACCAATATCATCATGAATTCCCTTAATAGCCCTTTTAATAAATGAGTTGGGAATTACTAATTGTCTTTTTATTTGGCCATTAATAATATTTTCTTTATATAAAGCACCTCTTATTAGTTTGAGTGAATCAAACACTTGATAACATGAAGTGTTTTCCTTAGTTGTTGGTAATGAAT
This sequence comes from Pictodentalium vernedei, assembly GCA_031216915.1. Taxonomy (NCBI): domain Eukaryota; kingdom Metazoa; phylum Mollusca; class Scaphopoda; order Dentaliida; family Dentaliidae; genus Pictodentalium; species Pictodentalium vernedei. The sequence goes on from CM062296.1 coordinate 610,249,451, forward strand.
ATCTATGCGGTTGTTCAACTTTGCATACTGCAGACTTCCATGGATGGATAATAGCATCATTTTCTTGTAATGACCTCCAGTCTTTATAAGACATCTTACCTATATCTTGCCCTGGACTCTCTATTAAAACGTCAGTAACATTTGTTGAAAAACACAAGCTTTCAACAAAGGGATTATTTATCTGAGACATTTTATAGATAGTAGATATTGCATCTCTTGTCATGGTTTCTTGTCCAGTATTGTCAAACAATTTTGGCAGTCTGGACATAACATCAGTATTACTTTTACCAGGTCTATATACAAAATAAAAATTATAAGTGGCTAATGCAGATAAACACCTGTGTTCTGTTGCTTCTAACTTTGCAGATGTCAATACATATGTTAATGGGTTGTTATCTGTAAACACTGTAAATTTGCTTCCATATAGATAGTAATGGAATTTTTCTGTTACAGCCTATTTTAAACTAAAAAATTCCAACTTGTGTACAGGATAATCCTTTTCTGAATTACCTAATCCTTGACTTGCAAAAGCAATAACTTTGTGACGTCCATCATTGTTTTGATACAACACAACACCTAGACCATGATGGCTAGCATCTATGTGTAATACAAAGGGTAAATTACAGTTTGCATAGCTAAAAATTGGTGGTGTAGAAAGAAGCTCTTTCAGTTTGGTAAAAACAACTTCTTCTTGAACACCCCAGTTCCAATTCTTTTTCACTGTATTTTTCTGATTCTGTCTCTTTGGTAAACTGGTGGGTGGTAACAAGTCTGTTAGTGGTTTTGCTATTTTTGAGAAATCTTTTACAAATTTGCGATAGTAATGTGCAAAACCCAGAAATTGTCAAACCTGATCAGAATTAACTGGCCTTAGCCAGTTCTTTATTTTCTCTATTTTGCTTGGATCAGCTTCGATGCCATTTTCTGAAACAACATGGCCAACATACACTACATTTTCTTGGAAAAGTTTGCTCTTAGATGGTGCTAATTTTAGTCCACATTCTTTTAGTCTTTCAAAGACTAAATTGAGTCATTTCAAATGTTCCTGATAGATTTTTGAAAATACAATTAATACAATTAAATCGTCAAAGTCTATTAGACATATATATAAATGTAAGTTATCCAAACAATCCTCCATTAATCTCTGATAAGTTGCTGGAGAATTTGACAATCCAAAGGCATTCTACTATATTCAAAGAAGTCTAATGGTCCAACAGTAAAACCAGTCCTTTCCTTATGCTGTTCCAAAGTTTCCACTTGGTGGTACTCTGACTTCATATCAAGAACTGTGAAATATTTTGAACCACCAAGACAATCTAAAATTTCTTCTACTTTTGGCCGAGCATAGGAATCCTTTTTTATTCCTTTATTTAAGTCTCTAAAGTCAATTTCTTACAAGGACAACATATGATGCCCATGGGCTATGTGGACGACATGTGATTCCTCACCTCATTATACATTGACAGTGGTATTCTTTTATGTCATTGTTTGAAAGGTATTCCATCAAGATGATCAATTCAATGCTTAACAACTGGAGAGAAACCAATATGTTGGTCATGCTTGGAAAATATTTCCTCATAATTTTCTAATAACCTCGTACCTTCCTGTAACTGACCTTCAGTTAAAGAACTGGAATTGATTTCCATTTTATTATAAAATTAATATCCTCCTCATTTACTGACCCACTTCTGCATTCTATGTTTACAGGTTGCTTTTCATGTAAAATAGCTTCAGGTGGAATAACTATAGCATGAGCCAAAACATTTGATATGTGTACATCTACATTACCATTCTTATGGTACTTGTAATTAATCATACAAGGAGTGACATCTAACTCATTTAAAGAACCCAAAATTGAATTACTACTAACTTGCAGTAAAATAGCACAAGTAGGCTTATAAGGTAACTCTTTATCAATAAAACCATTTACAGTTATTTGGCTGTTTGGTAGTATTCTGACAATATTGCACTCAGAACATTTTAGTATACCTAGTCTATAATTAGTTTTCTCTAGTTCTGTTTCTCTTAAACTAATGCGTCTAAATGCCATGTACCAAAGCACTGTTAGATCAGCTCTTTTTAAAAACTGAACAGTAAAACGTTCTTGGCAATTTCTCATAAAAACATCAAGAATATTTGTGCCCACGAGAAGTGGTACTGAAGAATTATAACTACTGTCAGGTACAACCAGCAATATATATGTCTGCAAAGGAGTACCTGTTAAATCATTCATTTCAACATCTTCTTCAATATAACCTAAATAAGGCAATGTCTTACCATCAGCACGTTCAATAATTACTTCACTAAAATCATGAAATGGATGCATATCAATTGTTCCAGGCAAATGTTTTTTATAAAAACTTTCACTAATTGCAGATACTGTAGAACCAGTATCAAGCAAACACTTTGTTATTTAAGCAAAAGCTTCATTTGGTTATCCTATGAGTCCTACTAGTTGCTGACATTTGAACTGACGTGTGAAGGACTTTTTGACGGCATCTGTATGGCCCCTGCCCATAGGTCTGGGAGCATTTAAACCACCACTATAGTGATCAACAAGCACCCTACATCCAACTGCAATATGTCCTACTTGACCACATTTAAAGCAGACAATATCTTTCTTTGCCTGAGAATTGTCATTAAGTGATGGTTGGTTTTGTTTCATTCCTGGTGTCCAATTTTCTTTTGCTACTGTATCTTAATATTGTTTTCTGTTATAGAAATCACTTTTCTGATTCTATGCAAAAACATTGGAGCCAGGCTGTGTATATCTGTCTTTTTTCTGAAGCAACTTCTGAACTAAGTTTCTGGACCATGGATTTTAGTTCAGAAATGTCACTTGCTTGCAACCTGCACTTGATTCACTGTGGCTTGTTTGTGAGACTTTGCTTCAGATATTAGGGGCTTATGGTCTTCTTCCATCCTTCTTATCTCTACTTGCAATTGATCAAAGTCATTTATTTTGTCATATTTATGACCACTTATGTCTTTTTAAGTCCTGCCTCAAGCCACACCAAAACATTGTTTTTAACATTTGGTTGGTCTCTCTGAGTTCAACTTGTTAAAGTTGTACAGCTTTATTCAAAATGTCTTCAAGGCAACAACCCCCAACTAGAGACACTTTCATCCTCTCTCTGTTTGGCACTATAAAACTGAGCCAAGATTGTTTCTCTTGGTTATGTGGTTCCATACACGCTGTCTAACATCGCCAATATATATAAAGGTGTTCCCGAAGGACAACCTCATTACCATATGACCTGCTTCACCCTTCAGTGATCTCCCGATAGCTTGTGTTACTAGGTCAACTGAATATTTTTCATATAAAAGACATTTCACCTCATAATGCCAATGATCGTATGCAACTTCACCTTTAGAATCACCACAAAATGTTGGCTATCAGGGCCATTGACTTATATAAGCAGGTTTGTCTAGTGCTTTTTCTACTTTGATTTCTGGTTATGATGAGAAAGATCTCATCCATTCTTGCAATTATTTTGGTGAACCAGCTTTTGGGTTCACACCCATTTCTTCAAATGCATTTACTAATGCTTTTATTTCTTCATCAGGCATTTTTTCTGTATCCATTTTTAGTTATCTTTGGATTTAACAAAATAATAGTTATAATATATTGATAATATTCAACGAATTATGATTCACTTATTAAAAGTCACAGTCTAAGTATTTATGTTTGCGAAATTATATTCTCAGATCAATATTTTAAGAAGCACTGAAATAACCATTTTAACCAAACTCTTGCTAAAATTGGTTTAGAATGAACTCCATCAAGATATTAACTGAAATTCAAAGTATATTTTGATTTCTTGTTTACCCTTTCCAGTTTAAAGTTTTGGGGAACAAACATCTACACTATGATTGAAATCACAAATCCACTTATTCAAGATATCAAGTCCTTACTGTAGTTGAATATCTGATTTAGCAAATTGATGTGGGTCGTTATGGCCCCTTCATTTATTCCATTCTACTATACTGATTTGTGGAAGTTCCAGAAAACTAAAAGAACAATTTGAATATTTATCTGATAATTGAATAAATTCTTAAAAAGAAAATGTTAGATTGTCAACTGTTTGTTGAATATCATCATCTCTTAAATAAATGAATTTACCTTTTTTAATTGTGATATCACATGTATCAAGCCAAACAACAAGTCTAACATGGATAGATGTTCTAAGAAGTAGTTGCCCCACTCTTGTACCCCCAAATAATAGAAATTTGATTTCCAAGAAAGTCCAATTCCCCCTGAAGGTATTTCCTTTTACTTATAATGATCAAAACTATTGATACATCTTTACTTGATGATATTTCTGAGAGTTTTTCTAAATATTTAAATAATTTTCTTTCACTCATTGACAATTATAATATACTTAATACCTCGAGTGATTAATTACCAATTAAATATAAGGATAAGTAATGAAAGTGAAGTGATGTAAATGGTGTAGTGCTTCGCAATATGCTATTTTCTCTATTTAACTGATTTATACAACACAATGACATTGAACATGGTGGTCTAATCAATAATTTACTTTCTGAACACTTGATAGAATGTATTCAAAATAATAAAAAATAAATCAAAAAATCAACATAAATAGATCGACAGAGAAGCAAACTAAATGATAGTAGATAGAAGTGAAAGGGGAGATAATTAATTACCTAGCTGGGATCAACTCTTATTTAGCAGCAACATGTGTAACAAAAGTATGTAATCAATTGATGCACAACTGCTATTAAATATTAATATATCATTCAGACAAGCCGATTTGAACTGATTAGAAACTTTTGATCACACCAATGAAATACCACTATAAACAAAATCTATTCACATTACCCCATAGAAATGTTTGAAACTGAACATAACTGAAGTACTAGAAAATAATGATTGAACATAACTGAGTAGAACATAAAATAATAAAGGATAGAATAACAAAATATAATGAAGACAACAGGAAATCAAATGAAAGATAAGATACTCAAAGTTCGTAGTCCTTTCAGTGATTTACAGTAGGGGTGATAGTCCAGCCAAATGCCTGGAAGAGTCACTAAATTACCTTTCCTTTTTGATGAACACAAGAAGTACAAACAGCAAAGTTTCAGTTTATGTACAAATCCCATCACTGATGATCATTGATTTTGTGTCCATTTTCAGGCCTTTTTGTCAAACACATTGGGCGCCAATTGTAAAAGGGTTTATTTCTGTGAGTCCATTAGTATAAAAAAAAACTCAATGATCCAGTCAACGATTTATTGAGTCCATCACATCCCTTTTACGTATATATAAAAATATACCTTGAAAATATATAGAAGAACACTAAGCTATTTCCAAAGTAAAATAAATAAGTACTTACACAATAAAACTTCATAACATACTCCATAGAAACATTTCTCCCAGTGATTCACCCATTGGTATTTCATCAGTGTGAACGAAATACTTCTCAGATGTTCAAATTAGGATCTGTGTTCCTAATAGGGGAAACTTCTACAAAGATACTCATATGGCTTAAGGTATTTACACTGATGAACTTAGAATAAAATGAGGATAGGATGCCAAAGATATGTTGAAGGCTGACCTGGGTAGCCATTCAAAGTTAATGGTAGCCCAATCAAAATAATAAGAAGAGCAATGTCACATTATTAAATTATGAAGGCATGCATTTTCAAACATCCACAACATGATTACTATGCTGTTACCCTGCCATTACTTCCTAATGGTTACAGTTGCAAACAACTATGACGAGAACTTTATTATCAATTAAAATATTATTTCAGCACAGTAATGGTTCAGCTGACTAATTTTTCAATCTCGAACACTTATCAATAAAATATACTTGAGTAAGTACAAATTAATCAGAATTAGGCATTCTACCCTTGTAGAGTAGCACTACCATACTTTATCAAAAGGAATAATTAACACAATATTCTGCTAATGGACAAGCATCTTCATACTTTTCAGTGCTTTTACAATGAAGAATATAAGTAAAGCATACCCTATCGATTTGACAGAGGTTTCTCACGCTCCAGCACCAACTGTACCAATACGATCCAAATTATCTGCAACACAAATTAAAATGTGATCATATTGTTGTAAGCAATAAAACGAGATCAAGTTGGATAATTAAATGAACCACTCAGTTTATATAGCAGCATTATATAATAAATCTCATTTACTTTCCGTCATTACTGTACTCAGAAACATTTGTCAGTTAACCAAACTCAACTGTATCTATGTTGGAAACTGGTCTCCTTAAAGTCAATATGTAAGGCACATACGATATATAAAAATGAATGTGCCTCCTTGAATCAAAATATAGAAGCAAATGGAATTAGCCTCTTTACAATTTTCTAGCTAAACATAAGTGAGCGGCTCTCCTTAATACATGTAATATCAAACAGTGAATAGCCGAATCTGAGTGACAGATCAAACAAAGTTAATCCAGCTGTCAGAACTCTAATTTATAGTATTTATCAAAGATAATTATTAAAATATATTGATGAAGAATATTCTATCTCACCTGTAAAGTCAGAATATAATCGGAGATTAGATTCGTAAACGTGGAACAAGAATTCCGTGACTCGATCTGTTGACAACAAAGCAGAATGTGGGAACAAAGGATTTCGCGGGAGATTGTTTTCTTAATTAATTACCCAGATTAACGAACCTGGACTACTGGATAGAGTGCGTTATCAATTAAACCAGGATTGTAGACCATCAATTCAGTCCCATCTTACATACAGTTGTGCTCGAAACATTCACCAGTCATACATTTGAACGCAGCGCATTCAGTGCAGTGAGATTAACTGTCAGTAAAACTATGGAAGCAATGATTGGTGTAAAATACAACAAAAATCATACGTATATTCATACATATATAATATGGCCAGTGTGAAAGTTCTGACTCTTCCACATTATGATGTAATATTAGCAAATGTTCATATACCCAGTAGCTTCTGTGTGTATGTTATGGTCTGATTATAGTTTGGTCTACTTCTCCTTCTTTAACTATTTTTCAACCTGAAGGATAGCCTTCGGGTTGGAAGATAGCTGATGTTAGCAACCGGTGAATCACGAATTTTGGTCCGAATCGAATCAGACGAATGGTTCAAAATCGAATCGATTCTGTAATCGTATCCACTTCTAGATTGTTATGAGACTACAACATATTGTAGTAGTGCTGTCTACCTCCCATCTGAACCCGCAGTATTAATTTGCGAACTTGATTATTTCGTAGCATCGAACTACAGCTTTTAAAAGATGGACCCATCACTTGTTTCTGAAAGGTTGACCAATTGTGGCGGCCAATGGTATTCTTTGTAGGAATGTCGTCATGGACCAGAGTATCGGCCTTTCTTCAGAACGAGGTTCTGACCCATTGAAAATCCGCTGACAATCCAATTACTTGAAGCCATCGATTTGAATGGATAACTAATGCAAGGTGTTTTGACATTTTCTGTTCGTATTATTATAGTAGTGATAATTCATTCCGCGGTTATCTTGCAAAAGGACTAGATTCGAACGAAAACTGACCAGGTAGAGTTAAGGTAATCGAAGTGAAAGTCATATATTGTCCTCTTGAGTGCTTCAGCATTGCAGATGGCGCCTTGTTCCGCCCAAAGGGGTGATACATTGTACATCATCGCTCCCAACGAAACTTTTTAGAATTTTCCGGTTAAATGTGAGCTATCTAGTTAGATTGGATACGGTAAGTCTCGCTCGTCAGAACCCTTCTGGATGAGGTGTCCATAATCAAGAAAGGTATGAAACCACCAAAAAAATTCGTACAGTCAATATGGTTTCGAATCGAATCAGTGAAAAGATTCGAAGTCCAATCCATTGTCTAACATTCATCGGGCCCTAGTTGGAGAGGAAATGGACCAAACGGGCTGAAGGTGTGGAATGTCTGTGAACAATGTGATGGCTAGGTGTCCGTAAGCTCTCCACCCTCATGCCGGACCCGTTTTGCACATTGAAGATGTTATAGATGCGATAGTTGGGTGTCTGACAAGCACACATTCCACGCACTAAGCTGTAGAAGACATGGGCGGTCAGTTCGAGAATTTACCACATTTAGTCCAAGACCTGAATACCTTGTAAATCCACCTCGGTTCGCGAGACACGCACGGATGCGAAGTGGCGTACTCCTCACCAAACGTCCAATATCAGCTTGACTTATGTAATTCCATTCGTCCTGCTGCGCTGCGGCGAGTTCCTGGACATTAGTAGGTGTTGTTGGCATTGTCGAAGGCGCTTGCCAAGCATATCCCAGACGTGCTCGATTGGTGAAAGGTTTGGACTTAGTGCTGGCCAAGGAAGTGTGGTGATGTTCTGCTCCTGGAGGAACTCTGTAGCGACACGAGCCATGTGTGCTCTTGCATTGTCAGCTTGGAAAATGAATCGACGGGCGTGACGTCGCGCAAATGGCACCACATGAGCTGCTAACATGTTGTCATGGAAGTGCTGCCCTACGACACGCCTTTGGATGGCATGTAATGCTGTTCTGCTTGCCATGGTTATGCTCCCCCACACCATAGCAAATCCACCACCAAAACGATCATACTGCCTAACGGTTACGCCATGGTATCGTTCGTTCCGCAGGCCACATCACTCTGTTTCGCCTGTGGTGGACGTCGAGAGTGAACCTCGATTCAACGGAAAACATGACGTTGCTCCACCGACGATTGTCCCAGTGCTGTCGTGTCCCACACCAATTACGTCTTGCTGCGAAGTGACGTTCAGTCAAACGTGGAATTATTCGAGGTCGTCGAGCGTACAAATTCCAGCTGTGTAGGCGATTTCGGATAGTCTGACCACTTTCGTGCACATCTGTCGCTCAGTGCAGCTGCTGTCCAATTTCTGGGGCACTTTGATGGCGGTTACGTAATGCTGGGGTGCGGATGAAATGAAACTCTCCTGGTTAGCAGTTGTCGGCTTGGACGACCTGACCGACGTCTGTCATCAACATTGCCTGCCTGACGGTAGCGTGACCACAACCTGCTAATCACCGACTGAATAGCGTTGAGAATTTGAGCCACTGCAGTATGTCCCTTGTCAGCTTCCAACATACCAACGGCACGTAAACCTTCGTCACGTGTCAGTCTTCGCATACCTGAAAAGTTACGTTCCGACCACAAACTATTGATAAACGAGTTTATACAAAGAACGAGTTTGTACCAAGTTTATACAAGATGAGACCTCCGAAAAAGCCCGTCCAGTACAAATGAAAATTTCAAAACCTACCCACAGACACTAACGCGGCGCTCGTGCGAAAAAAACCTGTTACACTACACTTGGTAACATATTGATGTGTCCAATCACGCGTATCCAACACCATTTTCGGAATATAATAACATCAGTTTGGATATCCCCTACTTTTTGAATAGTATACTTCATGATTTGAACTGAGATGGCGTAACCTAAATTTTTATAAGTGGGCTGTGAGTATACATTCATAAAATGATCACTGGCCTCGAAAAATTCGATTTTACAGGCACTATGCACTTTAAATCTCTTCCCATTGTTATCATCTTTTCAAATATTTCACTTGGTGACATCAGACGGTAACATGTGCCACTGGAGCCGTAAGCGTGGAAACAAAACTGTGGGAGCTCTCGTTCAATCAGATGGCGAGGGTTTTTAGTCTTTTTGGAACATACATTACATCATTTCCAGCTCGAAGAATGATCTCGCGTGTTAAGGTTTAACACAACTGTCTCATTACTTCTGCTGAAAGGATTGCTGCGCACTCTCTTTTTCTGATTTTCTACGTTTGTTGTATTCTTTTTGTTTTGGGGTTTATTTTTTTTGCAGGCTTGACGTTGGAGATTTACATAGAACAATATCAGGAATACATTGCAGGCAATGCAGATAGTGCTGGCGTCAAATTGTTAATTCATAACCAGAGTATAATGCCATTTCCTGAAGACAGCGGATATAGTATCTCACCAGGAACAAAAACGTCTGTTGCCATATCATCTGTACGTAAATTAGATACTTTGAGCTATTTCACAGCTTTTACATTTTTTAAACTGCCTAACACCAACCTTCTGGTGTGGTATTGTCCTAAAAATCATAATTTTTTTACGTTTTGTGGTACGCTTGGCAATCTCATCAGCTACGATGGTGTTCCGTATTTGCTGTTTAAACACACAATGCGGGGGGCGGTGGCTCAGTTGGTAGAGGTGCAGGCTGCAAGCCGAGTGGTCCTCGGTTCGAATCCCACCTGCGGCAACCGCGTTGTGTCCTTGGGCAAGACACTTCATCCCCATTGCCCACGTGGGGGCACGATGGCGCTGTGTACTAAGGCGTACTGCACGTCGATGGTGCACCTGTCTTCAACCAATGCTAACCCTGCTTGTGTGGAGTTGGTATGTTGGGGAGCTGACAGTTGCTCGCCGTTGCTCGGTGGTTCTCTCCGGGTACTCCAGCTTCCTCCACCCGTAAAACTGTCACGGTCATGGTTAGCCATTGTGCAGAAATATGTGACCTAAAACACCAATAAATAAATAAATATACACACAATGCCGCTTCACTTTGCTTGAGTAGCATGTATTCCATTTTAAATTTTCGTCGGAAATTTAATTAGGGAGGAAGGTCATTATTTCAATGAGAACGTAGTCTCCGCTGTAATTTTTGTACAGCACAATAGATAAAATTCGTATCTCTTCGTAAGGTGATCTACTCCAGTGATATTTACTGGGTAGTATTTTCTGGGAGTTGGGTTGAGGTGGCGCTGATTCAGCATTGGCACCTGTTGGGCGTTTTCATGAAATTCCAGGCACCAACAGGTGTTGGGCGGCATCAATTTTGGGGGCCCCAAGTGCCACCCAATAGGCCCTTACGGCCAGTCCGCTTCTGGATAAAATGCCACGATATCTACTATAGTAGGGGCATGAAATTTCCAACTGTTTGTAGATTGATTCTTAAAATGTCTGAGTATTAAAAGTTTTAATAACTCATCTCTACAATATCGCCAAGTCCTAGATGAACTGATACCACCCCATGCACATCCGACGCTGTCGAACCAATCGCAGTTTGCTTCCGTCGCCCGTGAAAGCATATTATTCCAGAAAGACGGCAGAGCAACAGATATAGTTTCCTTCCCAGGAACAAGTCGGGGGTAATGAATTCGGTTCTTATCTTTTGAATAGAGTCTTTGCTCATTTGAGATTTTCTGTATGCCAAGTCTATGCATAATTTTGCCACTCGATGTTCAAGGCCACCAGTGCAGAGATACTGTTATGCTGAATGTCAGTTTTCCGTGGTCTGTGCTCGTCTATTTTCTGTTCTAGGTAATATTAAACACATATAAACACATTAACCATTTACCTAACATGAAAAGTAGACGACACAGGCAAAAACAATTATTGAATAACTATTTTTTTTCATTTTTTTGTCTGAAAAAACATAGGTTATGACCCCCGTTGGAACGAGCTCGACGTGCTCGTTCCAACGAGGGGTCATAACGTATGATTTTGAGACAAAAAAATGAAAAAATAATGAAAATTAATCGGTGATTTTTAAGAATAGCGCTGGCCGGTTTTTCCATTACGTTGGGTAAAGGGTTAAACACATAAAAATATTTCCGAAAAGTGTGCCGAAGCTAAACATATAGCGTCGTTTGGAATAAACTTTAGAATAGCCTAAAGAAATGTCAGCTACCGAGACCACTTTTATTAAGCACTTGGAAAGTTTGTTGTTTTTTGTTCCACTTTTTCTTACTTTGTTTCTTTTTTTTATTTCAAGGAAACATCTGTTTCCTCTGTTTTCATTTTTTGCAAAGCAAAAAGCTAGCACTAAAGTTACGTTTTCTTTTTAGCAAGAGATAGAAAGGACCAATCCGCCACACGGCGAATGCACCACATACAGTAAAGAACAAAACGCCAAGTATAATGTATACTCTGCCGAACTGAATTTGCACATAAATTATTCTGAAAAAGTAAGTACAAATTGGATGTTCCTTCACTTCAATCCATTAGGGTCGTAAATACATGGACAGGGCGCAGACCATGCCATCACCAAACGTTCTATCGGAAACATTTTCGGGTTTGTCGACAAATGTTTCCAGATAGGCCCGGGGCAAGTGAGGGTGCCGAGAGGGGCGGCGAGCTCCCATAACGCTGTCTGTCTGATTTGTTGTTGTTATTGTTCGCTGTCTGAAAAATTGTTGGTCGCCCGAACGTCAACATTTTCTCTGAAAGGCGTTAATTTGAAACAAAAAGCGACCATTTGACGACATTTCAATTATGTTTCAATTATTCGTTTTATGAAGGCACATATGTTTATTATTGTTTTAAAGAAGTATATTGAGTTGGGGGTGCGGTGGCGTTGTGGTAACCGGTTCTCGTCAGATCACCGAAGGTAAGCAACGTTCAGCTCGGTTAGTCCTTGGATGGGTGACCACCTGAGCGATCGATTTGGACTCCCGCGTTGTGCCCTTGGGCAAGGCACTCAACCCCGATTTATCCACATGTGGGCACGATGACGCGGTGTACTAAGACGTACTGCACGTCGATGGTGCTCATGTCTTCAACCAATCTAACCCTGCCTGTGCTGCGCTGCGGAGTTACGATGTTGGGGAGCGAGCTGCTGCTCGTCCCTGCTCGGTGGTTCTCTCTGGGTACTCCGGCTTCCTCCACCCGTAAAACTGCCACCGACACGATATGACATTGGCTGTTAAAGTGTCGTTAAACCTTAATAAATAAATAAATAAATAAAGAAAGAAAGAAAGAAAGAAAGATAAATAAATAAAGAAAGAAAGAAAGAAAGAAAGAAAGAAAGAAAGAAAGAAGAAAGAAAGAAAGAAAGAAAGAAAGAAAGAAAGAAAGAAAGAAAGAAAGAAAGAAATTCAAGTTCGTAACGCGACCTACGATCCGGGAACACTGTCGGAAACTTTTATTTCTTGCCCCATATTGTTGAAAAATTGCGAGATCCTAGCTTTCAGGCATCCGTCTCGGAAAATCTTTCAATTTTAGATGAGGAAATGCCCCAACACGAAACACGGTTCCTACAAATGGGATTTCAACATACATTAGAGACGACGTGAGTTGGCCTGCGTCACCTGTAGCATACAACACTAATTTGGGGAATTAATGTATCGCCCACGAACAAAAAGCTCTCTACGCTACTACTGACTGCCTTTTAGAGCTGTTGAAAGTCAGACACAAATTAAATATTCCCCATAATAGAATTAGTAGAAGTCATAGAGGTAAAGATGTATATGTCCTTCTGAAAAGTGAAAAAGCATATCACAGAGTATGGGAGAAAGGGAGTGTGGAGACTCTGATTTGGAGAAATTTGTCATTTATTTATTTATTTATTTATTTATTTATTTATTTATTTATTTATTTATTTATTTATTTTTTTTTTTTTTATTAATTTATTTATTTATTTATTTATTTATTTATTTATTTTGTTTATTTATTGCGGTTTAATGGAACTTTCTACAGCCAGGGTCACCACGTGTCGGACAGTTTTACGGGTGGAGGAAGCATGAGTACCCGGAGAGAACCACCGAACAGCGACGTGGAAGTGTCAAACTCCCCAATGTACTAACTCCACACAAGCAGGGTTAGCGTTGAAGACAGGTGCATCATCGACGTGCAGTACGCCTCAGGAAAATGCACGAAAACGAAATGATATCGCGTTGGAGAAGACATGAGTGTTTTGATCACGTGATTCTTGGGCCCTGTTGGGAAAGGATTTCGTTTCCAAAGATCTGAAATCTGCAAACTTTTCGTTGCTGTCTTTTGAATCTGCGAGAGAGAAGAAACAGATAACACATGATACTTTTACAGGCAAACATCCAAACGACAGTGTAATAACTGCTGGATAAAGTACTCGATTACTATGTTGAATCTGGAAGCTGTATTCCGGTTACAGAAATTTACTCAGGGTTTCGGAAAGCGATTATTAAACCACCCATTCGAACGACTATTATTTGGTTGCTGTCAATGCACAAAAATATATATTCACATCAACAGACAATGCAGTCGTCACAGATGTACGTATACTTACGAAGAAATAATTTGATTGTAACTCTATTTCTAACGCAAGGGAGGCTTTGTGAATTCTGCTAATCGAATAAGAAGACCAAAGTTTAAGAACGTTCTTTTCCTGTTCACCAAATATAGTGAAATTTAGTACCATCATCCATTTAAATTTCTTTCTCCCGAAACCATACTGTGTAAATATAAGATGGATCCCTGTCGATTTTGATCGTCTTTTCGCTATTGGCACCTAAAAACCTATGTTTATTGAACTATCTCTTGCCGGAAACAGCACCAAGACACCTGGCGAACACAATTACACTAATTGCCGAAATGAGACCACTACGTAATCACGATATTGCTGAGGTCTGTAGTGCACTGCCTATAAAATTGGTATCGGTAAACAGATCAGTTATTAATGTTCCTAAATTTCATGGCGTAAGCAACAGTCAAGCCTACCCAAACAGCAGCTACAGAAGTGTGATAGTTTCGAAATAAATAAAGAATACAAAACTCTACACAGACATAAATTAGAGGCTAACTATACGCCGCTTAATTATATACAGTAAGTCGCCGTGGACTGGTCGTAATCCACGCCTGGGCAGTGATGTCCACTCATGCGTTTACCACGTAATAAAATACATATCCGGTGTTACCCGGTGCTTCATTAATTAAATTTGTGATGATATATTCCTTTAATTAGTGTTTGGAATCTATTATTATTGCGACCGTGGAAATATTGCCCACCTTGGAAATTGCTCAGTCCACGGCGGCCGTACTGGATAGGTCTCCAGCATTATGGCAGGCTGAATAAGGCACGTGATTGGGCTAATGGATATGTATTCCATTGAGACTGTAGATATAGAAGAGTGAATGGGGCAAGGGAGCAGAATTATCAGGGAAAGGGTGCTCGAGAAGTGTAACAGAAAGTAGCGAGCTGGAGTTTGAGCCCAAAGCCCGTTTGGCGGGTTATGTAAAAAAAAAATGCGCCAGTTTTAAGGAGTCACTGGATGGATTTGT
The DNA here is from genome assembly GCA_031216915.1 of Pictodentalium vernedei. Taxonomy (NCBI): domain Eukaryota; kingdom Metazoa; phylum Mollusca; class Scaphopoda; order Dentaliida; family Dentaliidae; genus Pictodentalium; species Pictodentalium vernedei. Next base: position 610,264,466 of record CM062296.1, read on the forward strand.
TAGGACGAACGTGGTCATTTTTACCCAAGGTGAGATCGAGGTCACAGGAGTTGATGGGGGAATCGGCAGAGTCGGGTTCCAACTTTGCAGCTTACAATGCTCTAAGTAGTTGCCTGGTAGAATAAGACATCTTGTGAAACTAGTGGAAGGATTGGATGAGGACATGAGAGATAGATTGAAGGGGAGGGCTCGTGGGAAAGGGTTAATATTGTAGCTGGGGAGATTGCGAAAGCGCAAATGGGAAGCATTGTAAAAAAGTTTGAGTTTGCATTCTGGGAGATCATGTGAGAGAGTGGAGGAGGAATAACCAGCAGGGTTGGGGGCTGACGTAGGTGTTCTCGTTGGGGAACCGAGGGAAATACGTAGATAACTGAAGCAGTATTAATTTCGACTTCTCAACGAATAGATAACGAATACAACGTTCTCAGTTTATAATTTTACAAAGCTTTATGAGAAAATTCGTTGTGACGTTACAATCAATACGCATTTTGTCAAGGAGGGCATATCTCTTCAAAAATAAAAGAAAAATCTTATTGTCTTTAAATGAGGACGCAGGTTAGGTTCTGATTAAAAGCCCTAATTTTGAAGATATATGTTTGTGGAGGTAGTAGAATATACAGGGAAAATTACAAGATTAATAGAGGATATCAGTGGCTTTCAGTCGTTACTGAATTTATTTCACTTGCGCGGACGGAAAATAGCATATTTGCACATGGTGCGAAACCACACGTGCACATGTGTGATATTTCTCGTCCCAGTAAATGAAACGATTGCCGTATACATACAAATAGTGTAGTTTTGTTTAACCCTTTTCGACCTTGAGTGCATAAATTGTTTGCTTGAAAGAAACGTTGGATATCCTTGAGTAGACAATATAGTTCAGCCACCGTGGACTATATTTCATTCCACGAGTGGGCAATATTTCCACGGACGCAATAATATTAGATACCAAACACTAATTATAGGAATAATCATCAAAAATTTAATTGTTTATTAAATTCCTAAATGTACAGAACACTGATAGTTTAATCCTACTGCGGCAGCCTTATGGGGCTGCAGGGTTAAATTATTCCTGAACGTCCCCACACATACAAGAGACTAGTCCATTATGGGATGATATCATCTGGAACGCCGGTGTGGAAATTAACTCTTTGAAACCTGGTAGTACCTACCATGTCAGTTCAATGACAGCAATTGAGTCCACATTCCTTTTTTTTTGGGGGGGGGGGGGGGGGGGGGGTAAACCAATTAATATTTTCAACGTGCATCACATTTGATACACGGAGGATAGTGCCTATGGCGGATCAAAAAGGAAATTAATCCTTTGATTTCTATTAGTATCTTCCATGACAGTCCAATGGCAACAAATAGAAGAGTCCATATTCACTATTTGGGGTAAACCAATAAGCATCAGGGCTGCATGTTCAAAATGTTAATTGGTCTACCCCACACATTCACTCAGCAGTCATCCGACTTAATGAAGTTATGACGTATCATGCTTCTGGGCCGGAAAAGCGACCGCTCGGGTTCAAATGGTTAATATATGTCTTTGATATTTATCTTCTCGGGAGACAGGGATGGCCAACATTACAATTTTGAGTTCGGTTGTGTACTTTTTTGGGAATATATCGCGGTGTCGATTCGATATTCGGTCTCTGATTTGACTGAGATTTGTTGATAGCACCAAAGAGGGAATTCACGACAGGAAAATACTGAAAAAGTTCTTATATCATTCTCCCACAGCACCACAAATGCCACTGACAATGAGCTCACGATTGTCATTTTTTGCCGACACAATTCATATCTACAATAATATTTTGAAATGTCCTAAACACAGGTTAACCGTTAAAGGCCTATTTCAGACTTTTGCGATCTCAGACGAGTCAAAACGGGCGCATGCAAACGTGGTATACAGGCATTCCTGTAACATTATTTGCCAATCCAAACAATATTTAGCCAAAGAATCCCACTTTCTTCCGGTCCGTTTCTTTTAATTCAACTACCTTCCAACTCGAAGACTGGCCTGCGGGTTGGAAGATGTTTGGAGAAGAAGAAACGGATAGGACAGTGACCACACATCGTCATATTCATCTAAACGAGAGACTATAGCGAGTCATGGTACATTTACCGATATTCGATTGTAGCATTTTTCACACTGGGTCGAACCAGGGTAGCATTGTGAATTTGAGCCCCTCTACTTTGATTAAGCTTCCGCTGCCCCTGTGTCCCGTTGACAAGAGACAAATCACCTCGGCAGTGATTTCTGGTCAAGTCTTGGATGCACTAACAATCACGACTTGACTAGAAATCACTGCGAAGCAACTGGACATGTGCATGCTGTCGTCGAGTGGAAGTTCAGGATAATTGCCCAGGCCCTGAAAGATGGACAAAATTGAAAAGAAAACCAGTCACTTCTTTCATGAAAATGAACACTTCAATAGCATTCAAGCCTCAAGAATGCCTTTTAAACAGCCGATGTAGGAAAATTTGAAAATACAGAACGTTTCGATATTCAATGATCGGTTCAGTTCGTTGTTTCGGTTTCCCTATGATAAGATATTGGTTCGGTTTTTCGGTATATTGCCCATCTCTATCGAGAGCATTTACAGGAAAATCAGATCGCCGTGCATTCTTATCCCATAATACTTCGTATTTTAGCTCACATGACTGAAAGACAGGATGAGCTATCGTGATCACTCACCGACCGTCGTCTGTCGTCCATCTGTCGTCCGTTACTGAGCTTAGTTTTGAGGTCTGAAACATAGTTTGTTCAAACGAAGTCCGTGGAGAAATATTTGTATTTGTAATGGGAGGGTCAAGATTTTTATTTTCTGAACCGATGCGCCGATTTCAACCAAATTTGGTATGTGATATTAGTGAGTCATTAGTACTATATTCACACCAAAACTTCCGCACCCAGTGGGAACCCCACCAACTAAAATAGAAATATTTTCGAATCCCCATTTTTCCCAAACCGCAAGGAATTGAGGTCTGTTATTTGGTTTAAAATATTCTTTGAATCAGCATACTGTAATGGTAAAAAACCTTGCCGTCGGTTGTATCATAGTGCACTGTAGAGGGAACCGAGAAAATGCTGTGTTTGCATATTTGCAAAAAATTTAAAAAATCATCTTCTCCAGGGCCACTGATCAGAATCTTTTGATATTCAGCTACAGCATCTATTAGGGGCGGAGATACAAGTTTGTTAAGATGTAGCCAATCGGATCATATTTGAGCTCAGTACAGGAGCCCACATTTTAACTTGGTGCAGTATGAGAAAGAATCTCTAAAGAATCTTCCTTTCCAGAATCACCTGTCAGAATCCTTTAGTATGTGGTATAAGACGTCGTCACAGGGGTCAGATTCACATTTGTTCAAATCAAGTCCCCAAGATAATATGTGGGCTCCCTGTGAGGGCCGAATTTTAGCTTACTGCAATATGAGGAATACTATTTAAAAATCTTCTTCTTCATACACACCAGCTAGAATCTTTTGATATTTGGTATACAGTATCCTTAGAGTAGTCAGATTAAGATTGTTCAAACCAAGTCCGTGTGCTATTATTTTGGATCCCTTTTGGAGCTCGAGTTTTAACTTAGTCCAATATATCCAATATAACGAATAAGCTTTAAAACTCTTTATCTCCAGAGTGTCCAATCAGAATCTTTTGATATGTGCTATACAGAATCCATGCATGGGTCGCATTCAAGTTTGTTCCAATAAAGCGTATCTGTTAATAATTGGGACTCTCTATGAGGGTCATAATTTTAACGTAGTGTAATAAGGGAAGTAATCTTTAAACATCTTTTTTCAGATCCACCGGTCAAAATTGTTTGGTGCTTGATATACAGCATCCATACAGGGGGTTAAATTCAGTTTGTTAACCCTTTACCTAACATGAAAAGCAGACGACACTTGCAAAAAAAATCTTGAATAACTAATTTTTTTCATTTTTTGTCTCAAAAACATAGGTTATGACCCCTCGTTGGAACGAGCTCGACGAGCTCGTTCCAACGAGGGGTCATAACCTATGTTTTTGAGACAAAAAATGAAAAAAATAATGAAAATTAATTGGCGATTTTTGAGAATAGCGCTGGACGGTTTTGGCCGTTACGTTGGGTAAAGGGTTAAAGTCAAGGCCCTCCATTAATAATTGCGAATTTTAACTTGGTGCAATATGGGGAATATTCTTTAAAAATCTTTTTTTACGAACCCCCCAATCAGAATCTTTTGATATATGGTATACACCACCCTTAGTGGAATCGGATTAAAGTTTGAAAAAAATGAAGTCCCCGGGTTAATGTTTGGCCACCCTACTGGAGCCCGAATTTTAACTTAGTCCAGTATGAGGAATATTCTTTAAAAAAAAATTATCCAGAACCTTTAGTCAGAATCTTTTGATATATGGTACACAGCATGCTTACATGTGTCGGATTCAAGTCTGTACAAATCTTGTCCATTGTTTAGCATTTGGGCTTTCTTGGTGATCCTGAAGTTTAACTTAGTCCAATAGATGGATAAATCTTCAAAATTTATTTTTTTCCTCAGATCTACCAGTCAGAATATTTGATTTTTTGTAGACATCAGTGTTACGGAGGCCAGGAATAATCTGTAAATATCTTCTTCTCCATGCACACCAAACATTATTCAAATCAGAAATTTACTATTCGATTTATCAGGTCTTGTCCAGCACAATCTTAATTTAAAGCTGCATGTCACACTTTATTGAACTCTGGTTATTTTTCAAAAATATATCAACGAACCCATATCATATGACCCTCATTGGAACGAGCTCGTTGAGCTCGTTCCAATGAGGGGTCACATGATATGTTTTGTTGGAAGTTATTCAAAAATTTAAAAACATAATATTTAAAATAATACATTTTTACATCGTCTGCGTTGAGTAAAGGGTTGAACGGCAATAAGTCACTAATTTGAAAAAGTATCGACACTCAGATTTAGCTTTTTTTAACCCTTTACTTAACGTAACGGTCAAAACCGGCCAGCGCTATTCTCAAAAATCGCCAATTAATTTTCATTATTTTTTCATTTTTTGTCTCTAAAACATAGGTTATGACCCCTCATTGGAACAAGCTCATCGAGCTCGTTCCAATGAGGGGTCATAACCTATGTTTTTGAGACAAAAAATGAAAATAATAGTTATTCAAGAATTTTTTTTGCAAGTGTCGTCTGCTTTTCATGTTAGGTAAAGGGTTCAAGGAACAGGTAAAACAAACCACTGTTTTCAAAGCGTTAGTAATCACAAACAATAGGACATTACTTAAATCTGTAATTAAAACACTTTACTGCAGATGATATTCCAGAAGATACGACATTCCGGAAACAGAGTTTTCCAAAAATGATCGAAGATTTTCCATCAAGTAAGCACAATGGGGTGACGTAAGTAGTTTATTATGGAGAGTCCTGACGCAATTCAATCGTGTTGAGCCAGAAACTAAGGCGCGCCAGAAAAGTTGAGTTGTTTTTGAAAAAACCCAAATTTGTTTGGAAAAACACAAATTTTTCTGGTAAAAAGTTGATTTTTTCCAAAAATAACCCAATTTTTCCCCGAAAACCCTGGCTTTTCCCGGAAAATGTTTAAATTCGAGCATTTCTGGTGCACTTTCGACGGAATATGTCGAAAATGTCTAAAAAATTCCCGGTTTGACAAACCCACTTTTCTGATAAACTTAACACTGATTTTCCCATTAGGTGATTTTTTTCAAATTTTCTTATGACTCGACTTGCACGATTGTGACCGACGACAGATTAGCACTGAGATTTCCATTGGGAAAAATTCCGAAAAAAACTATTTTTTTCTGCTGTTTTGAGTTGAAAAAAATACGCGATCGAACGTCGATTCCCACAGTAAAAGACAACGGTTCGATCGAGGTGAATTCAAAAATTGCGCCAGTAAAATTCGATCCAGGACGTGGATTTCCCACAGGAAAAGACGACGGACGGTTCAATCGAGGTGTATTTGTAGAGTGCGCCGGTAAACTCGACCGTTTGAGATCGAGTGCGCGAGTCTAAGAATTGTTAGATCAGCTGGACGACGATCTGGGGGATTGGGGAGGAGGATCGTGATTGAAAAAAACACAATGTATGTAATATATTATTATTATTATGAGTTAAAAGATGAATAATGATCGATTGGAGACAAAATTATTTCCGCATATTTTTTTTGTAAAATCTTAAAAAATCAAAATTGACTTAGCATTTACAGGTTTTTACATGTTCCTCGACAGACATAGTTTAAAAGGTATGCAAATCTAATATGTATTGTGAAAATTTCATTTGTAAAAAGTTTACGTGTTTTTTGTAAAAAAAATATTTTTTGTTTTTTGTGAATTTACACATCCTCGAGATGTAACGGGGAAAAGGGTTAAGGAATCGATGGGAGTGATTGCAAAACAATTAAAAGATTTGTTAACTTGTTCAGAAAGACACGCTCGGGTGAATCAGAAAAATTGAATGCAACATGTCAATTGTCTGTGGGGTGGGGTCCTGACTAGAAATGAAAAACATCAAAAGTTTCAAGAAGGTAGTCATGTGACCAATCAAATTGAAGGTATCGACGAGTAGATTACGTAAATTATATTTTCAATCCTCGCTGTGGGGATGGGGTCACGACTAGAACCGAAAAACATCCACAGATTCAAGAAGGTAGTCATGTGACCTATCAAATTGAAGGTATCGACGAGTAGATTACGAAAATTATATTTTCAATCCTCGCTGTGGGGGTGTGGTTACGACTAGAACCGAAAAACATCAAAAGTTTCAAGAAGGTAGTCATGTGACCTCTTAAATTAAAGGTATCGATGAGCAGATTACGAAAATTATATTTTCAATCCTCGCTGTCGGATGGGGTCACGACCAGAGCCGAAAAACCTTTTCATTTTTATAAAGCCACGCATGTGATGTATCATTTTGAAGGATTATTCAAGGAGATTACGAAAATGATATTTTTTCCATTTTACTTGGGGGTGAGGGTATGATCATCAGAAAATCAAACGTTTCTAGAAGGTAGTTATGTGACTTATCAAATTAAAGGTATCGACGAGTAAATTACGAAAATTATATTTCCAATCCTCGCCTTAGGGTGGGGTCACGACTAGAGCTGAAAACATCCTCCTTTTTATACAGCTTGGCGTGCGAAGTATCATTTTGAAGGACTCGTTGAGGCGATTACGAAAATCATATTTTTTTCCTTCCTCTGGGGGGTGGGTTTGAGGTCATCTTAAAATCGAAATTATCAAGAAAAGTAGTTATGTGACATATTAAATTAAAAAAACAACTTCAATCTGATGCATCATTCATTTTGATGTCTCTGTTCAACGTGGAAGTATGTTTCAACATGATCAATATATGATTTTTAAGTTAATTAGAGATACACTTACCTTTAACAACTCCCGCTCTGAATAGAATGCCTTTTCATTCATTAACTCAAATGTGCATTGTACTCTAGCACAGATTTGTCAATAAAATTATAAGGTGATCTGACGACCTGACACATTTCTACATTTTGAGAATGGCGTATTTCACTATTTCCGAAACGTAAGCTTTATCAATGCAAACAAATATTGTTTTAGGAAAAATGACCATCAAAAGACATCACCTAAATGGACAAGTGTATACCCTGATTAAATTAATTCAAAAACTATTTCACTTACTTCATATCACAAATGTCATTGATGTAAAAACCACTGTCACATGTCAGAAAAGATTTTAACAGTCTGTGTTTGGAAGGGTTTTTGTTTTACAACGTGAGTTGAAATATTTTAAGATAGGTGGCGTTATATAAATACAGCAACAGAAACAAAAAATACTGAATGATTCTCCTCTCTTTTACAGTGTTTTGCCGTGTGTCGACGTATGACTGAATGAACTTGAAAAAAGCATGCACTTTCTGCACTGGGGTAATACAATGGGACATCAAACGAAAAAGCTCTTTTTTTATCCACCCTTTAGTGAAGCATTACACCGTTTATTGTGATATTTATCACAGGTGTTCGACATGTGCAAAGTTCATGAAAAATAGTGTACTAGACGTTTTTTTAGAAATTATGCATTTTCCAATGATCATGTATATAAGAGAGAAAAGGTACACAACTCCCTGGCTTGGAAGATTTTGATCTGTCTTATTCAAACTCACAGAAAAACCAAACTCGTGAATTTATAGTCGAGTTATTGATGTCATGCGACAGCTAAGACATTAAGCTTTACGTTGATATACCACTTGCCCATATAAATATTTTTTAACGCTAAAACGGGTCCAATAGATCTCAGGAACGAATCACTTTTTCTAGGTCGGACACGACTGTTGACAGAAAGTTGACTGGGGCCGATCACAAGAATTGATCAAATATATCGAACGAAACTACCAAGTTTCTAACTATGATTGTCGCTCTATCTAAACTTCACCACCCTAATCATACAATATGGTACTGAGGCCTCAGGACCTCTTGAATATTATAAAATTGAAAATTTGTATTGCAAATTGCCTTCAACAGAAATCGTAAATTCCTCCCGTCGCCATACTTGTACTATACCGCATCCAATTTGACCTCGCCATCCCCCGTATTTTTATATAACAAATATAGCAACCAACGGGAAGTCTACTCACTGTCAACAGCCGTGTCCGACCAAGAAGAAAGGGAGTCATCTCAGATATTTATTTCACCTGTTTTAGCATTAAAAGAGAATTTTATTGGGGAAGTGGTTTACCAAAGTAAACCTTAACGTCTTGCTTGCCGGATGACATAAATATCTTGACCACAAATTCACGCATTTGGCTTTTCTGTGAGTTTGAAGAGGGCAGGTCAAAATCTTCCAAGCCAGGGAGTTGTGTACCTTTTCTCTCTTATATACATAATCATGGGAAAATACATAATTTCTAAAAAAAAACCTCTAATACACTATTTTTCATGATATTTGCACATGTCGAACACCTGTGATATTTATGTGACATCAAGGGTGTCTGTTAGCTAGGTAGGTAATCAAGGACCTTATTCATGTTCGCAGTTGAGTATAAGTATTATTACTTTCTGCCAATTGTAGGAGATGTGTAAAAAAAGAAATATGCTAAAATTTGAAAATATTTTTGTATTTTCTAATCACAAAACGCGAATCTCAACTGATTTTGTTCCGTCATCCATCGATAGCTGAAAAGGGGTGTTGAAATGAGATTTTTTTACAATTTTTTTCTATGGCAGATATGTGCAGAGGTTGTGTCAAAAAATATGCTATTTATTGGTGTTCAAGGTCACATATTTTCCACAATACCCAATCGTGACTACAACACAAGATCTCATTCATATAAAAAAAACTTCGAGTCTCGCATGGCATGAAGTGCCATTAAATCTCAATAACGCCTCCCCCAAGGAAGCCTTTCTCGATAATAAAGCTATACTCGACGTGTTCAGAGCATTCGATTATGTGGTGTTTTCTGATTTTTGCATGATTGCGTTCAGCGTTCAGTTTAAAAACAAAACCTTGTCAAATGGTTAGATTCAAGGGAAGTAACTCTGTAACAACTCATCCACCCACACAAATTAAAATTTGATTCACCGTACTGAGATGTGTTTGAAAAAATAGTTTTTTATCTTCTTTGCTTCTTATTCGAGATTTCGCTGGGGTCATTTTTCGTGAACTTTTCGTGATAATGAGAATTTAAAATCTTGTAAATTTTGCCATTGTTATTGGGACACATAAGCCTTGAACCTCATGGATGTTAGTAGCAAGTTAGTGCCGCGCCTTGACCACCCCCATTCCTGGACCACATCATTCCTGGACCACCATCAATCTTGTGGTCCAGAAATAGTGGTCCAGAAATAGTGGTCCAGAAAAGTCAGTTATTTTGGAAAAAACTTAAATTTTTCTGTCAAAACAATCGGTTTTGTCGATTTTTTCCCGAAAAATGTTTAAAATTTGAACATTTTGCAGCCACTTTGAGGTGAATTTGATGAATCCACGCTAAAAACCTCGGATTTTTAGAAACCCCGCTTTCTTGACGATTTTAAGGTCGATATTTCTATCTTTTGACAATGGTAACACTGATCTTTTCCATTGGGTGAATTTTTTGTCAGCCTAGAATACCCGGACCACTCACGATCGAGATTTGACGCCGAGATTTTCCATTGCGAAATATTTCGAAACTAGCATCGTTGTCTGTAGGGGCTAGAAAAAAATACACGATCGAACGCCGATCCACATGGTAAAATACAGCGGTTCAAAAAGGGTGAATTTTTGTGAAGTGTGGTCCTTTTTCTGTGTTTTTTAAAATTCGAGTTAGAAAAATAAGTGATCGAACGCCGATTCTCTCGGTAAAAGATAGTGGTTCAATCGATGTGAATTTTAAAAATTCCTCCTAGAAAAATACGCGATCGAACGCCAATTCTCACTTTCGAGATGGAGCTAATACTTCGAATTGAAAAAAAAGAAAATTGACCGTTTAAAAAAAAAACAAACAAACAAAAATATATATATATATATAAAACAACATTAAAAAAAAATAAATAAAAATTCAAAATAAAAACTGTTTTTTTTATTAAAGAAAGAAAAAAAAATAATAATAAATATATAAAATAATGTTTCTACATATCGGAGATTCTAAGCGAAGGGACGAACAGCTTTGCGAATTAATACAGAGTAGGGAGAATATTCAGGTGTAGGATAGGGTCAGGTGATTGGGAGAGATGGGACTGAGATCCAAGGCGACCAAGTAGTTCAGACCCATCGTCGAGGTTCTGGAACAAGCCAGGAAAGAGATCGTCGAGGAATTGAGACCCATAAGAGAAGGTTCTCTGAGGATGGGTTCACACCCTGGAAGTTCTGCATCAAGAACTCCGCCCAGTTACACTCCGGAGAGAATCGAGACCGATCCGAGTTGCGTTGGTAGTTTTACGCCGAGAACTTTGTCCAAATACACTCTGGAGAGAATCGAGACCAATGCAAGTAACGTCGATAGTAGCAATGCTTCGAGCATTATTGGCATCAGATCTGACGATAGTAGTGGAATCGTGAAAGATCCGATGTATGGATTTCGTGTCGAAGGCAATAAAACTTTCGTGTGTGCCACGGGAGCATCGCTTGAAGGTCGCTATTTGATCGTCGATTCGAACAGGTACGAAATGACTGATGGATTGTATGCTCTGCTCTCTCACCAGAGACACAACGATTACACCGAGTAGGATTATAAAAATTATGGAGACATTCTGGTTCAGACTCACGCCATGAAGAAGAATAATGATTCCAAAGAGACGAGACCTAAGGATAGGAGAGGTGTCAGGTGGAAGAACATGGTGGAACCCATATAAAGGCGAACGAGTATTTCGTGAAATCGACGACTGAAAAGGGAATGACAGACACGATATTTCTTCCACGCGATCCCCATGCCTTGTTGGAGAGATTGAGATTGTTAATTGCTAGCAGAGAGGCAGGTAACACCAGAGTGGATAACAAGATAGTGAGCGTGTGCGACGAATTGTTGAGGCAGAAGGTCTTGACTATGATGGATTATAAAAAGTTGATGAATCGTTTGAAATAATAAAATAGTAAGAGAAGAGAAAAAAGAAAGAAAATATTAAGTAAATAACAAAAAAATATATATATTAAAAAAAAAAATAATAATAATAATAAAAAATGTTAGTGATAAATAACAGTGGATACGCTAGATCTTACGTCTACGGCAGATCGGGCATCGTGGATTCGATGATGCGATTTTTAACTCGTAAATTAACCAGCAACGCCGCGAAACAGATTGCATCGAGCACTCTCAAAATCGGAAAGAAGATGGCGATCGATGTGGGTAAGAAAGCTGCGACCGAAGTGACTGGTAGAATAGCTTTGGAAGCTGGCAAGAGAGGTGCAGACGCATTGATTAATAAATTGATAGCTCCACAACCTGCCAAACTATCGAGAATCGAACCGAAAAGTTGGAGAGACTTCTATGATGATGTAGTACCGATACAAGAATTAGCTAAAATGACGAAAGGATCGGGATTGAAAGTGATTTATAAATAATAAAAAAAAAAAATTTTTACATATATATAAAAATAGAAATTAAAATAGAAAAAAAACATGATTCAAAACATAGTAAAAAAAAAATGGAGAAAACAAAATGGATATCAAAGACATGTCTTGGAATGACGTGATGACCAAGAGGTCGAACAAGAAGTTCTTTCCCAAGAGCATAAGAGGTCTGATAGTGGGAAAATCGAATTGTGGAAGGACCAATCGCTTGATAAGTCTATTGTTGCGACCCAGCTGGTTGGATTTTGACAGATTATTCGTTTTTGGCAAGAGTCTCTTTTATGTCGAGAATCTTCGACAATCGAGACGAATTCAAAGGACACGAGACTTCTAATATATTGGAAGGAGCGGCGAGAGAATTGACCAAGAGAAACGTAGAGTGTTCGAACATGGAATGCCTCTTTTATGAGAATGCCGACGACATTCCCGATCCCAGACAGTTGAATTTTGAGAATAAGAATCTCATGACCTTCGACGATCTGCTGTTGTAGAGACAGAATCGATGGAATCCTATTACGTTCGAGGACGTCACAGCAACGTGGATTGTTTCTATCTGTCTCAGAATTATTTTCGACTGCCCAGACAGACGATAAGGGAGAATGCTAATTTTCGGTGTCTCTTTAGTCAGGATCTCAAGAACCTTAATCACATCTATGAAGATCACGTGGCCAACAACATGAGCAGGGAAGAATTCAGGAGATTTTTGTAAGAATGTGTGGGACAAAGCACTTCACAAGTGGTGATCGATTTGACTAGTGAATTTAACAATGGAAAATATCGAAGCGGATTCGACAATTTTTTTATATTCCAAAAAAAAATATCGATAAAATATAAAAAATATATAATTAATAAATAATAAAATAAAAAAAATGCCAGAACATCACCGATTAGAACAGATAGTCGAGAATACAGCTGGGAAACAATCCTTTCAAATTGTAGTGAGTCACGACATGACTCCATTCACAATGAAATTCGAACCTTCCATCGAATTGAAGAAGGAAAAGAGATACGAGATTGGTTAATCTCAATACTTACTATTCGTTTCCCAAAGTCACCGAAAAGAATAATGCATTCAGGTATTCCAACAGAGTGGATTGGTTCAAGATTCGAATTCACAAAGGGAGTTATGAGATAGACGATCTGAAGCGTCACGTCCAGACGATGACAGTCACGGAAGCAAGATGATAAGACTCGCTCCCAACACAAGTACTCTAAAGACGATATCAGACTTGGGAGATAATTTTCGAATGGATTTTAGTGCGGGAGATTCGATCAGCAAAATGATGGGATTCGATCAAAAGGTTATCGAGGTCATGCCGCATCTGAAAATATGGTCGACATTCTCACGGTCAATAGCATTTTAGTGAATGTTAATGTGATCTCGGGAAGTTACGTCGATGGTAGCACTCAGCCTACAATCTACTCGTTCTTTCCAGACATTTCCCTACGTTACAAGATCATGGAGTGACCTCGAAATCTCATCTATCTACCCGTGATCCTGGACACATTATATAGCATTGAAACCACGTTGACGGATCAGAATGGCAATCTGTTAGATCTTCATGGAGAGAGAGCGACTATACGATTTCACATCAGAGAGATATGAAAAAAAATTAAGTAAATAAAAAAAAAATAATAATAATAAATATAATTTGAAAAAACCACCAAATTTTTTTTTTTTTTTATTTTTTTATATATTTATATAAGAAACAAAAAAAACATAAAAAACAAACTTATAATATTTATAATAGTTAAAAAAAAAACCTTATAATATTCCTAATTAAAAAAATATATATATATAAAAAATCCAGTGAAAAAAAATAACAAAACATGAGTAGTCGATACATCATTAAAAACATGAACATATCCGAAGGACAGAGAGCTAAACTTTGCAGAGCATTAAGTCATCGAGGTGAGGCCATTAGATTTAAGTTCAGTTACAAAGATCTGGTGAGTGGCGGTAGCGATCGGATCACCTGGACTAAAACTCAAATCAAAAGGATGGAGAAAGTGATTCATAATTGAATGGGAATGACGGTGAGACTGAGTCCCGCTCAATTGAGATACAATCTGAGAATGAAAGGTGATTTCTTACCACTATTGGCGGGACTCGCTGCCAAAGCATTACCCATTCTCACGAATGTGGTGCTACCAGCTCTAGGCGTGGGAGCTCTCTCGGGACTCGCTAGTTCAGGAGTCGACAAATTAATGGCTAGAGGATTGTTTTGAAGAAGAGGGGAAATGGACAGTTTTTGAAGAAGGGAGGAGCCGTGAGTCATGTAGACATTGAAGGTAAAGGATTGTATCTAGGATCCGCGAGAAAAGGCAGTGGCAGTGATGCTTTCCCTGGAGACAGTCTCTATCTGAAGACCAGAGAGAATGTGGAACCGATCGGTAAAGGTTTATTGTTCGGTCAGAATTTTCCGTTTAAGAGTATACCCATTTTGGATATGTTATTATAAAAAAATAATAATAACAATTAAAAAAATGAAACAAAAGGAGAGAAGACAATATTTCCGGTATCATTCTAACGAAGATGATAAAAAAAATTATGGTTTTATCGAAATACAAAAAGCATAAAATCCTTCTTTCGAAAAAAAAATGTCATCTCTTTCCTATAATAAAATGTGACCACTAAGAAATTTCTTCCGATCATAATAGACAAGAAGTATTCGTTCATTCGTTTGATGATGTGATGAATAGATATGTTGTTATTAAAAAAAAACGTAATATATGTAAAAAGAAAAAAATTATAAAAAAATAATACGAAAAACAAAATAATAGAAAAAAAAATAATAAGAATAGAAAATTTTTTTTATATAATAATAATAATTATGAGTAAAACGAACGATTCCATGGAATCGAGAGCTTATCAATCTGTGTGAACGAACAATAATTTCCTCATATCTTGAATGAAAGATGCCTCGGTTGTTGAGAGGAGAAATAATTTAATCACATTGATCATTTGTGTCTTATGATGGAATGGGAAGACACCATCACCATGTATTTCATGCCCGCATTGGAATATGTCCAATGCGACAACGTGATCGAATGTTGGAAGCAATTCGTGTCTTGCATCGGAGAACCCAAACCCACTAAATTGGAAGAGTTGAAGTTAGCGCATCGAGGTCTCACCACCGAAGACAGAGGATGCATTTTGGAATTTTTGTTGAAAAAAATGTGACCGCTAAGAAATTTTTTCCGTTAAATAATAAGGGAATGAAATAAAAAATACTAAAAAAAATAATAGATATAAATAAATAATAAAAAAAAAATGAAAATGGAAACTCAAAGTCCAAAAAATTATCCATTGTTAGAGGAGGTGGGCTCACGGCACCTCTTCTACCACCAGAAAGTAGTGACGACGTGGAGCAGAGGTATCCAATCGAACAGATTAATAAAATTCAATCAGATCTGATGCAAGAGAGAGATTCTCGTCATTCGCCTAATAACAAATACTCGAGATTAGAGAAATTTGTGAGTGTGTGGATTTGACTCTCATCGCGACCTCTATGGGTTTGAACATTGCCGGTATCAGTCTATTATCGGCTGCCGCCATTGCTCTTCTAGTCGTGTTATCCGTAGAAGGATTAGCTTTGACTGCCGGATTCATCAGTATGATCGGAAAATTTCTCGCTAAAAAATTATCTGTGAAGGCCAGGAAGCACGAAAACATCAGAGTTGTGGCCGATGCAATGATCGACAGCGTGTCGGATAAGATCTCCCTGGCATTGAAAGATGGTAGGATTTTGGACGGCGAATACATCGACATATTGAACGAAAAACAAAAATAAGAGTCAAGAGTTGTCAGATTCTGAAGGAAGAAATGAAAGATTCTCTCATGGAAAAGGGTAGGGAAGAAGCGAGACAATTGTTTTGTAAATTATTGGATCCCAAAAAGATTCCGGAAAATTGTATATAATTTTTTTAGAAAATAATTAAATATATATATACGAAAAAACAAAAAAAAACAAAAAAAATTGTATTGCATCAAATGCAAAAGAGTTACCGATACGGTAAATGTTAAAAAAGTACTGACGAAAAATAAAAGTCCCATGCTTTACGGAATGTGTAAAGTGTGTGGTTCAACCAAGACACAATTCATCAAACGTGGTGCCAGTCTGACAAATGAATTCATTAATAATCTCCCCGTCGAAATCCATCTGTCAGGACATCAAGTCACTTGACCTGGCATGAAATTAAATAAGAGATTGAATCGAGATCTGACATCTAAATCTTGGAGCAAACCCATCAATAGGGTGGATTCGGCTGCTTACGCTCACGATCTCTGCTATGCTAAACATCCCGACGCAGAGACTTGTAATCGAATCTGCGATAAAAGCATGCTAACGACTCCAATAAATATACCAAATCCTACTAGGAGTGAGACACGCGAACGTTCACTGGTAAAGTGATCGATACCAAACGTCGATTTGGATGGGGTCATAAAAAAAATGTCCAGAACAAATTATTAACGAATGCATTGGCGAACGAACTACACAAGCCCGTCACGCGTAAATTTCGATGGAGAAGGGTATTCGTGAAGGGTCTGGATCAGATCTGGTTAGCCGATCTGGTCGACATGAAATCACATTCAAGATGGAACGAGGACATTAAAAACATTCTGCCGGTTATCGATGTGTTTTTGAAATATGGATGGATGAGACCTCTGAAGAATAAATCGGGAGCTTGTGTGGCTGAGGCTCTGAAGAGCATATTCGCATCGTGTTCTCGAAAACCGGATAAATTGTGGGTGGACAAGGGGAAGGAATTTTACAACAGTCACGTTCATCCATTGGTTGACCTCTATTCTGTGGAAAACGAAGGAAAAGCTAACTTGATCGAACGTTGGAATAGAACCATGAAGGAAAAAATGTACAAGTATTTCACGGCTAATAAGACCAAGAAATATATCGACGTTCTTGACGAACTTGTCGAAGAATACAACACGCGACACAGATCGATCAAGATGACTCACGTGGAAGCTAGCAATCCTCGAAACGTCCCTAGTCTCTATCTCGTAAGCCAGACTGTCCGTGTCGGTGAACAATAGTTTGGCTTTCAAACCGAATTTCCCTTTGACGTAATCGTAGTGAAACTCATACATCAACTGCTTGCTGACGTCCAAGATGCTCGCTCCGAGATAACAGAGTTTGTAGAACGTTAGATGTGTCTTTTGTATGGGCACAGCCACTAGATTTTCATCGAATATGATTCTATGTTTTCCGCGATTGATGTAATGTTTCAGATTTTTGCAATAGACCACATACTTGCATTTGTGATTTAAATTAGGAATGACGTTTTCGATGTCATTCACTTTCATTCGTTCAGGAGCCAGTGGATAACCGTTGTGTAGATCGTGTAACGTTTCAGGATAGTCCAAATCGACCTCTAAAATACAAGGATAATGTCTCCAATTTTGTTTTTCGTTCAACGTTTTGACCTATTTGAAATTTCCGATCGGTAAAGGATGACTCATGGCCCAACCATACAAATTATTAGCATCCCAATACTGTACGTATTTACTCGGTTTTTCAGAATCGAACTTTTTCCCATGTGAGAATTATTAGCATCAGCATATCTGGTGGAAATTATAGAGACACCACCCCTCACAACCTTTTCGAACATGAGCAACATGTCGTCGTCCGTTAATAATTTCAATCGAACCCTGGTCGTCTTCAAGAGAGCATCCCAAGCAAGTCTGGGTGCAGTGAAATACCAAGCCGGATCTAGTTCGTAATGTTGACGACACACTGATCGAAAATTTTCGAACACATCGATCAAGAGAAGCACGTCAATTTTTAAATAAAGGTTGTGATATTCTCTCATAGATTAATCTCTCATAAATAATCTCCACACATTTTGTGCGTGTTCGTAATCATCATCAGAAATGTGAGACTGGTATAATTTCGAATAAAAATCTTCTTTAGGAGGTAGAGCGACATCGTCGAATTTCTCGAGATCGCACGTGTAATCACGAGTTCAGGTTTATCTACCAATGGGATGGCAAGGTCAAATTCGATGCGGTATGGTACAAGTATGGCGACGGGAGGAATTTACTATTTGTGTTGAAGGCAATTTGCAATACAAATTTTCAGTTTTATAATATTCAAGAGGTCCGGAAGCTCCAATACCATACTGTATGATTAGTGTGGTGACGTTTAGATAGAGCGACAATCGTAGTTAGAAAATGGGTCGTTTTGTTCGATATATTTGAACAATTGTTTTGATCGGCCCCAGTCAACTTTCTGTCAACAGCCGTGTACGACCAAGAAAAAAGTGACTCGTTCCCGAGATGTATTTGACTCGTTTTAGCAGTTAAAAATATTTAATCTGACAAGTGGTATATCACCGTAAAGCTTAATGTCTTAGCTGTCGGATGACATCAATATCTCGACTATAAATTCACGAGATTGTTTTTTTCTGTAAGTTTGAATAAGACAGGTCAAAATCTTCCAAGCCAGGGAGTTGTGTAACTTTTCTCTCTTATTTGCATGATCATGGGAAAATACATAATTTCTATAAAAAAACCATCTAATACACCATTTTTCATGATCGTTGCACATGCCGAACACCTGTGATAAATATCGCAGTAAACGGTTTAATGCTTCACTACCAGGTGGATCAAAAAGAGCTTTTTCGTTTGCTGTCCCATTGTATTACCCCAGTGCACAAAGCAGAAAGTGCATGCTTTTTTCAAGTTCATTCAGCCATACATCGACACACGGCAAAACACTGTAAAAGAGAGGAGAATCATTCAGTATTTTTTGTTGTTGCTGTATTTATATAACGCCACCAATCTTAAAATATTTCAACTCACGTTGTAAAACAAACAACTTTCCACACACAGACTGTTAAAATCTTTTCTGACACGTGGCAATGGTTTTTTGACATTTCTGATATGAAGTAAGTGAAATTGTTTCTGAATTAATTTAATCAGGGTGTACACTTGTCCATTTAGGTGATGTCTTTTGATGGTCATTTTTCCTAAAACAATATTCGTCTGCATTGATAGTGTTTACGTTTTGGAAATAGTGAAATACGCCATTCTCAAAATGTAGAAATGTGTCAGGTCGTCAGATCACCTTATAATTTTATTGACAAATCTATGCTAGAGTGCACAGGTACATTTGTGTTATTGAATGAAAAGGCTTTCTATTCACAGTGGGTGCTGTTAAAGGTAAGTGTATCTCTAATTAACTTAAAAACCATATATTGGTAATGTTGAAACATACTTCCACGTTGAACAGAGACATCAAAATGAATGATGCATCAGATTCAAGTTGTTTTTTTTAATTTAATATGTCACATAACTACCTTTCATGATACTTTCGATTTTAAGATGACCTCAACCCCACACCAGAGGAAGAAAAAAAAAGGATTTTCGTAATCTCCTCAATGAGTCCTTCAAAATGATACTTCACATGCCTAGCTGTATAAAAAGGAAGATGTGTTCAGCTCTAGTCGTGACCCCACCCCACGGCGAGGATTGAAAATATAATTTTCATAATCTACTCGACGATACTTTTAATTTGCTGGGTCACATGACTACCTTCTTGAAACTTTTGATTTTCTGATGGTCATACTCCCACCCCAAGTAAAATGGAAAAAAATATCATTTTCGTAATCTCTTTGAATAATCCTTCAAAAAGATGCACCACATGCCTGGCTTTATAAAAAGGAAGACGTTTTCGGTTCTGGTCGTGACCACCTCCCCCCCCCCCCCCCCCCCACAGCGAGGATTGAAAATATAATTTTCGTAATCTAGTCATCGATACCTTTAATACGGTAGGTCACATGACTACCTTCTTAAAACGTTTGGTGTTTTTCGGTTCTAGTCGTAACCCCACCCCCACAGTGAGGATTGAAAATATAATTTTCGAAATCTACTTGTCGATACCTTCAATTTGCTAGGTCACATGACTACCTTCTTGAAACTTTTGAGGTTTTTCGGTTCTAGTCGTTACCCCACCCCCACAGCGAGGATTGAAAATATAATTTTCATAATCTACTCGTCGATACTTTCAGTTTGATAGGTCACATGACTACCTTCTTGAAACTTTTGATATTTTTCGGTTCTAGTCGTGACCCCATCACAAAGAAAATTGATTGCATTCAATTTTTCTGATTCACCCGAGAGTGTCCTTCTGAACAACTTAACAAGTCTTTTAACTGTTTTGCGATCCCTCCCATCGATTCCCTAACCCTTTTCCACCTTACATCTCGAGGACGTGTAAATTCACAAGAACCAAAAAATAATATATTACATACATTGTGGGTTTTTTTCAATAACGATCCTCCTCCCCCAATCCCCCAGATCGTCGTCCAGCTAATCTAACAATTCTTAGACTCGCGCGCTCGATCTCAAATGGTCGAGTTTACTGGCTCAATCTTCAAATTCACCTCGATCGAACCGTCATCTTTTCCTGTGGGAATCGACGTTCGATCGAGTATTTTTCTGAACTCAAAAACCGAAAAAAACACTGTTTTTTCGGAATTTTTCCCGCCGGTCACAATCGTGCAACTCTATTCAGTAGAAAATTTGAAAAAAATTCACCCAATGGGAAAATCAGTGTTAAATTTATCAAAAAAGTGGGTTTGTCAAACCGGGAATTTTTTTGACATTTTCGACAAATTCCGTCGAAAGTGTGCTAGAAATGCTCGAATTTAAACATTTTCCGGGAAAAACCCAGGGTTTTCGGGGAAAAAATGAGTTATTTTTGGAAAAAATCAACTTTTTTACCAGAAACATCTGGGTTTTTCCAAAAAAATTTGTTTTTTTTCTAAAAAAAATTGGGCTTTTCTAAAATTAACTCAACTTTTCTGGCGGACCTAAATTTCTGGCGCAACACGATTGAAGTGCGCCAGGGCTCTCCATAATACACTACTGACGTAATTTCTGAATACACGTGGAGATAATTTCCCCTTCGTTGCTATCAGAATTAGTGGCCGCCACGAACACCATTTTCGCTTTATTTGAGAAGTAATTGAACATTATTGGATTAACAAGTTTGTACTATTTTAAATAAATCACAGTTATACTTCTCGCAGCACAATCATGTATCGCCAATGGCAATCTTGATCAGAGTTCACGGACGCAGGGGCTATAAATAGAACATGTATACACAAACTTCACCTTGATCCTTCCAATTAAATAAATTACGCCGAATGTCAACATGGTATTGCAATTTGTGCTGCCCTGTATCGTAAGTTATCAGATAACTAGATCGGAATCAAAAAAAGAGCTGCATGAAGTTTTGGAAATGTCCATAAATTCTCACCTTTAAAATGGTCTATTTTATAAGAACGAGAGTTTTCGTACAACTGATGTATGAAACAAATGTTGGGTTTAATATATTTCCTGGTTTTGTAGGAAACGAGAACCGGAATGAAATTACTCTAAGAATCGGGAAATTTCCCGCGTAATATCAGGCCAATTTACCAGAGTATATGAGAGTAACAGGGCGCATTTATTTTCATGAAAATGAACACATCGCATTGATATTCTGCCACCTCCAAACAAAAAAGTGCTTTTCCTGAGTGAAGTATGACAACCCACACCCGCTTCAAACTCGCCTTTATTTTCAGAATCACTAGTATTATCACCACTACCTCCTCCAACATCAACTCCCTCTTCACCGCCGTCAACAGTCTCCTCTACTTAAATGTAGTGAAAAGTGATACTGGCGATTTTGAAAATGAAAACAAGATTGAAAATTGAAGCGGATGGTGATCTTACAGTTGAAGAAAAGGGGGGGTCCCCCAGAACTGGTTAAACGTTACAGTGATTTGGTGAAACAGCATCGCCAGGAACCGGGACTTTAGAAAATTTCAGGCGTCGAAGGGCGAATGAAATCCAACAAAGATACGTTGGGGCAGTCTTTCAATTCAGAAAACTTCAGTTCAATTCACAAACAGTACCACGCCTGATTTCTGGTTCCGTGCTATAGATTTTCTGGCCATGGGGACCGGCTTTCGGAACCGGGAATTCCGGTTCCGAAAGCCGGTCGTGATTTTCTGGGAATCTACGGCCCAACGGTTAACAGTCGTCAGCAAAACGAAATACAAATAAAGTGATAGAAAATACGTCTGTTGTGTATACATTTTCAGCAGAGAATTTTCGGCATCCTAAGCGACGTAACCTACTTTCAAACCGGGTTCTTTTGTTGAGTCGCGTAAGTCACCTATTTTCGTTTCGACACTCGAAGCTCAAACTGAAACGGAACAAAAAAGAAATAAAAAATCCGCAAAAAAGCGACAATGGACAATTGATTCTCCTGTGATTTTAAATAAATGATAGCTTATTTGACGAATGAAAATGCCCATTTATCACATTCAAGCACATTCGATTCTAGAAAATAATCGTTTTTATGTAAACATCGGATCACTCAGTTCAGCCTTTCCTCATTTTGGCCAATTTTTGGAGGGCGACTCGTTTTTTAGGCAACTTTGGGCTTAGAAGGGCGTCATAATCGCCATAGTCGCCCTCACGACTGGTCCCTGCCCCTATATTAAACCCTAAACAAAAGGGTAATTTTGTAAATTTTGAAAATTATGTTTTCGTCAAATGGTCAACTTATTTCTTTTTTCAAATTATCAACTTATTGTCCTTTTAAGTCTTTATTAATACAAAATACCATATTGACGTTTCGAAATATCGAAATGTGATGTTCACTGTTAACGTTATTGCATAAACAATCAAATTTCGAGCAAAACTCTACAAAGCATAACTCTCTGAATTTTTAAGAAATAACTGATTTTCGATAATGTCCAAGATATTAATGTGAAGCGGGCTGTCAAATTTTATTTAAACATGAGGTCTACTGATCACATTAATGCAAAAACAAGAAGTTTTCGGGCCAAATTCGACGAACAAAGAGCAATAACTCCATTAATTTGTTATCGCATAATGGTGGTTATGGAACTTTCTAAGACATTGTTAATTTAAAGAAATACACCAAAACTTCAAATCCGATAACTATTGTACAAGTTATCACATGATCAAACTATGACATTGGTAATCTAAAGAAACACACCAAAACTTGAAATCCGATAACTATTGAAAAAGTTATCACACGATCAAACTTAGGCATTGTTAATTTATAGAAATACACCAAAACTTGAAATCCGATAACTATTGTGCAAGTTATCGCATGATCAAACTAAGACATTGTTAATTTAAAGAAATACACCTCAACTTGAAATCCGATAACTATTGTACAAGTTATCACATGATCAAACTAAGACATTGTTAATTTAAAGAAATACACCTAAACTTGAAATCCGATAACTATTGTACAAGCTATCACATGATCAAACTAAGACACTGTTAATTTAAGAAATACACCTAAACTTGAAATCCGATAACTATTGTACAAGTTATCAAATGATCAAACTTAGACATTGTTAATCTGAAGAAATACACCTAAACTTGAAATCCGATAACTATTGTATAAGTTATCACATGGTCAAACTGAGACATTGTAAATTTAAAGAAATGCACCAAAACTTGAAATCCGATAACTATGGTACAAGTTATCACATACGGTAACCACATTTCTGGGCACACGGACAGGTGGCCCAACGGTCGGGCGTTCCCACAGTTGAAGATTTAAGTGTTTTTTTCTTTTGTTGCCAACTCATAATTGCTGGTATCCTCCAAAAGCACTAGGTATCCTCAACTGATAACTCCTTGTAACCAAATGTAATCGCTATTAATTGCCAGCATTGAGTTTTTTGAGATATTATGATCTTGGACCACTGATGCATAAAATATCAGCAATGCGGTGAAGATATAGTGATAATAGCTCTCTCATTATTTTGAGTAAACCATTCTCCAGTTTATACATAAAAAGACTTTCATTCTGGAGTGCCTTGGAAGTTCACTTTGCGGTACACATAGTCTATGACAATTTGCGTTGTTGAATTGAAAATAGTTATGTGATAATATAAATACATGTGTTACAATTTGGTCCCCTGAGTTCTAATGTGTTCTATGTGCCTAGTGGCACATAGAACACATTGGAACTCCGAGGACGATTTATACTTATCGCTAGCGATTTAAATTGTAACTGCGGTGCACGATTTGTAGAAAATTCCAGTGAAATGTCGCTTCTTTATAAAAAATTGTCGGTCAACTATTTCCGCATAGTTTAGTGTTGCTGTAGATGGGAATTTCGTAGATCAGGCATGTAATAAATTCAAAGAGTTTCACAACTGTATTGGTGGATGATTGGTGCAACTGTATTGGAGCATTGTTGTCTCTGAGAAGGGTCAGAGAGCAGATATTCCATCACTGTGCTGCAGTCTGAATAGATGCATTCGTCATATAAACTCACCAGAACAGCGTCTTGATGTAGGATACCGTCGTTGGATGGTTTGGTTAACCCTTTACCCAACGTAACGGCCAAAACCGGCCAGCGCTATTCTCAAAAATCGCCAATTAATTTTCAAAATATTTTCATTTTTTGTCTCAAAAACATAGGTTATGACCCCTCGTTGGAACGAGCTCGTTCCAATGAAGGGTCATAATCTATGTTTTTGAGACAAAAAATGAAAAAAATTAGTTATTCAAGAATTTTTTTTGCAAGTGTCGTCTGCTTTTCATGTTAGGTAAAGGGTTAAACGTATTCACAATAATGGTAGCATTTACTTGTGCGCATGTCTAATTTCCAGATTCATATTATTCCTGAGAAATTCAGTGGCCTTAATTTCTGTCACTGTGACATTGTACCATTGTTTATAGCTTTTATTTGCCGTTTCTGTTTGAAAGTTGATAGCCTAAAAAAAGCTCAGAAATGGGCTTTTATTAACGAAGGGTCGATTATCAGTCATCGTTATCGGTATCGCCCGTTAACCTTGATATAGGCATGATATCGGCCAAACTATGACCCAGTTTCTGGTTCAAGTACCGCGATGAGCTACCATTTTTCAAGAAAATTAACTCGGGAGCCAACCACTCTTATTATACAGTACGACCGCCATGGACTAGTCACTTTCCACGGATGGGCAATATTTCCACGGACGCAATAATATTAGATCCCAAACACTAATTATAGGCATAATCATCAAATATTTAATTAATGAAGAACCGGGTACAAACCGGTGCTTCATTATTAGAATTTTACTGCTGGGGATTTGTATTACATGATAAACGCATGTGTGGACATCACTGGCCACGCGTGGATTACGACCAGTCCACGGCGACTGTACTGTATAAAGTAATTTTAAATTGACTCGCGAAAGCATAAAGATGGCAACTGCAATGCTGCAGAATTGCAGTCGGAACAGTTGAACTCCTAATGTCCAGAATGATGACATTTTACATCGTCACCATTGACACAAGGTTCCAGAAAGTCAACCGCCTGCATCGATTAGGGCCAGAGTTCAATTTTGTTGTGCCAAGTGGAATTTTGTTCGGCACCAAATGAATTTATTGGTGCTAAATGAAAGATTTCAGTGCTAAATGGAATCTGATTGTAAATGAGATTGGTCCTTTTGAGTGCAATAAGACGCCACCTGGAATGCTAAAACTGCGATATGGTCGAGTTGACAAGCTCGAAAAAAAACAGGCAGAGACGGTTCCGATCGGAGGTGGAACGACAGTACGAACTTCCAGTCGTGCGACAATGGCTTGGAAAGAACAGCCAGAGTCATATCGCGTCGAGCAGTTTTACGGGTGGTGGAAGCCTCAGTTCCTGCGGAGAGCCACATCGAACAACGGCAAATAACTGTCTTGACCCAGCTTACTAAACCGGTTAAATAAGGGTTAGCATCGATTGAAGGCAAGTGTACCGGCATCGTGCCTTGCGCCTTAGCAAACAGCTACACCATGTGTTAGGACACAACGCTGATAACACTCATCGGGGTCGATCTTATGATATTTCGATCTGACTTTCAATGCAATGAACTGGTAGAATAAGTTGTGTTCGTTATCAAGAAAAATACTTTATTTTTTTTTCCTTATTTCCAGGCTTGTTCAAAGACTTGTGTGCAAAGGCAACTGATTGAAAGATGCAAATGCTGTACTTTTAACATCAGGTGTGATGGAGGAGCTCTTTCTGATCTGTTGGCAAAACATGGTGGAAGTGTGCCGATATGTAACTATACAAACAAAGACCAAGGTATGCTTACTGTATGTGTTGGGTTTAGTTTTCAGAGAAAGATGGAGCTTAACTCCTCCATGCTGCTGGTGGATATTCCCGTTAACTTGCCAAGGACAGACGTTTTCCTGCCAGCGAAATAAGTATAATTTGGACACATTTACGCCCCCCCCCCCCCCCCCCCCCCCCGCCAGTGATGTGGTGAGTTAAGTCTGGATGATTTTGTTTTTTCATCAAATCTAGTCATGACAACTGTGAATATGATGAAAATACTCAACGGGTTAGAGTTAAATTCATGAGACAATTAGAATATATTTTTGCAAATTATTCTCCCGACGAAGACAATGAGAATCAACATTGATTCATTTAATTCATGTCATAGATTCTGAGAAGGTCCTTAACCCCTAAGGACCTAATTTAGACTTTGATCACTTTTTATTGCAGCAGAACAGACGCCCAAAATACATTCTTTGGGTTAACAACTTTTATTCTATTGACCTCGACAGTTGTTTCTATGTATGTCTTGGCTGCCTAGAAACAACTGCAAAGCAGCATGAGTTACACTGCCAAAATGTCACAAAATGTACAAAATATCCGTAGACCCGTAAGTGTTAAAGGCTTGTTGAATTCAACTTTTTTTTGGTTCCCCCATAATAAAGCAACACTTTGACGTATCGGTGATGACTAGTGAAGTCGTGGCTGCCTAAGCTTCACTAGAAACCACTACGAATGTACTGTCACGTCCATCAGTGAGATCCCTAAAAAAACTGTATGTTTAAACACGTGTTGTACAACTACATGTTAGACTAGAAATTCATTAAAATTGAAACTAAACCTTAAGCGTTAACCCTTTACCCAACGTTACGGCCAAAACCGACCAGCGCTATTCATAAAAATCGCCAATTAATTTCCATTTTTTGTCTCAAAAACATAGGTTATGACCCCTCTTTGGGATGAGCTACGTTTTTGTGACAAAATATGAAAAAAATAGTTATTCAAGAATTTTGTTTGCAAGTGTCGTCTGCCTTTCATGTTAGGTAAAGGGTTAAACTCTAGTGAACATATACATATAAGCTTTGTTTTATTAGTATGGAATATGTACTGGTGGATCTAGGCTTAAACTCCAGTAAATATATAATTGTAGGCATTGGTTTTTTTTACTACGGATTATGTACTCGTGAAGCTCACAATGATTATAACAGTACATGTACTCTCGAAATTGAAAATATTTAAGAACTGAAAATTGATTCTCGTAGCAGTAGTTCGCAAAAATCAAAACCGATTCTCTCGAATTGGGACACAGTTTAACCCTTTCAACACTCGCTTCCTGGAAGTATCATTTAAGTCAATGCTGTCAACCGAAAGATCGTAGTTGGGAAAAGTCCTCACATATCGAATTCCGTGCAAGACTACCGGTTAGACCTCACTCTTCACACACACATATATAGGAATCTGGTGGTCTACGACGTTCGGCTGTAGACTCCATTCCCAATAAGATTTAGTATGTTGTCACCAGAGACCTGTGCTGCAGTGCGGAGTTACGATGTTGGGGAGCTGGCAGCTGCTCGTCGTTGCTCGGTGGTTCTCTCCGGGTACTCCGGCTTCCTCCACCCGTAAAACTGTCACGGTCATGATTAGCCATTGTGCATAAATATGTGACCTTAAACATCAATAAATAAATAAATAAATAGTTGTCACCAGAGAAAAGCTAGAAAAGCAATCAATACAGAGGTGACTGATTTCCTAACATAACCTTGTGTGTTGTATTCCTACTGTGACAATGAGGCTCAAAAACCACCATTGCTATATAACACTTTATCATATGACTTTTCTCCGTTTTTTCGGCTGACTGTCGTTTCATATTTTCAATAAATATTAATTAATGCTTCATCACACCTTCAGTTGATTTGATTGGCCACATGTCCAGCTTTCTGTCCGGTAGGGGAGTTAACTCGAAATACTGGGGTGAACGACTGCAGAAAACATCAACGAGCCAGAGAATGAACCGAATGGTTTGCGATTGCCGTGAAAACAATCAGATGTACAAGCGGATCTTCATTATTACTTAGATCATATATGAAAATATTAGTAACACCTTAGCCCGTCTAATCTGTAGCTGTTAACAGAAGATCTGGTTAATATACTTTATCCATTGTTCTTCGAGGCTTCATGTCTTAGGATTATAATTACTTATTAATCCATTGCAAGTGTAAAGCAAGATAGCATGAGAGAAATCCAGTGTTATTTTCTGAACTTTGATTGTATTCTTTATCATCACCTTAATAAAAATATACTCGACGGGAGATTTTTAACCTTTCTTTATGACAATAAAGAGAAATTTCATTTTTTTAAAACTAATCCTAGCAGTAGTGTTCTTTGATAGAGATTTCTTTCTTTCCTTTCATATTTATATCAATTGTATTTCAAGAAAAAAATCACCAATGCTCACGTGCCTTTAATTTCAGATTCATTATCCAAAAGAGAAAGAGAAATGACGAGTGAAAAAAAAAAATTAAAAATTATGAAAATTATAATCCTTAATGTAAAATTGCGAACAAAAATCACATAGCACATGAATATTCCACTTTATCCGAAGTAAAGAGAAATACTCTGCCTCTTAAAAGACGAGTCTCAGTTCACTCGTAATCTGACGCTCACTTGAAATATTCTGAGAAATGCTCTTTTTCAGCCAAAAAAGGAAGCAAAAACAAAGTATCGTACACTCATTATATTTATATTGCTGTTTTCTGTATTTATTGCAGATTACTAAAATAACGCGTAAAAATTTCACCTAACATATTCAAAGGTCAAAAAATACATTTAAACACACTTGGGGTCGGCTTTTTTCGTAAAATTTACTAAGGTTCTACACGATGTTCAGGGCCAATTTTCAAATTTAAAAGGAAGCAAAAAATAATTGCGCTACAATCAACACAAACATATTACATTAAACTATAATAATGGAACTAAATGGAAATAACGCGTAAAATATTGTCTTTCAACAGGTTATTTGTGTAATTAATGTTTAAAATATTTTGTCCATAGGCATCAGTGTTAAGATTTAGACCCACCTTTTCCTCGAAAGTAACGCATGCGCAGTAGACACCGGACCGAAAGCTGGGTATGATTTCAAAAGAACGCTTTCTGGTTCGTTAAATTTATGCTATTTCAAAACATCAACTTACTGATCTTGTTCTTATGTTATATTGATTTAATACGCATGGCGTTCAAGGTGAAATTCCATTCTTGAAGCCTTTTCTATCTAAAAGATGCGTTTTTTGTAAAATTTTGTTCACAACACGTCTAATACGAGGATGACGTCAGAAGTCAACATCGACGTCGTAGCATTGTATGTGAGTTGGTTTCGACAGTAGAATCGAATTAATTTTTCTCTTAATTTCATTAACTGTTTACCTAATACAAATTGAAGATAACAGGGTCATAAGCTATGTTTTCAAGGCAAAGCTTGAATAAAAAATATTAAAATTTGTTTAGCGATTTTTGTGAATAGCGCCATCCAGTTGAGTCCTTACGTTAGGTAAATGGTTAAACTACACACGTGTAAATTTGTTTATAGCAGGGAGGGTTAACACGCTTGTGATGATCTAGGCGTATTCACCTGTTGTTAACATTCCAGTGGAATGTTATCTTCAGTTCGTAAAAAGTGCTGGTATTGTGTGATTAGCTGTGCACTGATGGATGGTAAAAGCGTGCAGCTTGTGTTGTAACACAAGCTGGGTTAAGTACAATACATTTTCATTATTCGAAGCTCGGCCAGCAGTGTGGCAGGTCCTCTTCAGCCACCCGCCCACCCTCCTTCGTGCTTACGGAGTTGTAATTCAGACGTATGTTGTTTTTGGGGGACAAAGATCATTTACTTGTTATGAAATCTTGATGATTATAGTGTACAGTGTATGTTCAGAATAAATTCGAATCTGCTATACTCGTCATGACGAGCACATTTCTAAGTTATACAAGTGAGTTGTCCTTCCTTGTTGTAAATTATTCATGTTCGGTTGAGTTTGGCGAATTAGAATATAATAAGAATCTCAAATTTGTCACGATTTGGTAAACCTCGGCTCAGGTCGATCTTAGTGAACCATCACAAATTCAATTAATGAAGCACCGGGTTGTACCCGGTGCTTCATTAATTAAATTTTGCTGATGATGATTTCTTTACCTAGTAAACGCATGCGTGGGCATCACTCCAGCCTGTCAGTGGCGACTGTGCTGTAGATATCCTCTACGTGTGGGTGTCATTGTTTTAGCGTGCACTCCAAAGTTTTCTTCTGTTTTTGTTGAGTGTGTCTGTTTTTTGAGTGGCTGATGTGCTTGCATGTTCTTTTTGCGAGTGTGTGTGTGTTTACATATTAGAACAAAAAAACTAATGATGGTGATGCGTGAATTATTTTTCCCCTTTTATTTTCAGACATGTGCGTTGAGGATGTGTTCGCTTCATTCAGGGGAAATAATTTAACATGCCTTGATATGTGCAAACAACCATGCAGGTAAAGATTTATGAGAAAATTCATGAAATATACTTCTCAAAGTTTGCAAAGCACCAAATATTTGACACATCATTGTGAAATTTGCTTGTGACATATTTGCGAATTATTTGGTGGATCTGACTGAGGAACGTATTGAGATGGTCCCCAGTTTATATACACTCTCTCTCTTGACAGGCAGACTTTTCGTGACAGTCATGGAAAGCATGTACCCCTTGATTTTCATGATATTTTCGTGTACTGTCCACATGTACATGACATATGTAGGGTATTCATTTTCTTTTCAACACAAACCCTTGTGATTTAATGATTGAATATGGCAAATGTAAATGTAAGAAGACATTTGTCTGAAGCAGAAATGTGGCGGGCTGTAGGGATGGTGGAGCAAGGGGCTACCCATCGTCAGGTTGGTGAAGCCCTTGGTGTGAACCATACGGAGATCACCAGAGCCTTGGCAAGATTCAGCAGTATGGCACACCAGTAAGACGACATGGTGGTGGCAGAGAGAGGGCAACATCTGCAGCGGAAGACCGGTTTTTCGCAGTGACCTTCAGGATGCATCCGGAGTAAACGTTTCGACGAAGACTATCCGGGAAAGGTTGCGCGAATGTGGTCTCTGATCGAGAAGACCATGTATTCGCATTCCGCTGTCCCCGAACCACCGCCAGACACGACATGAATGGGCCATGGACCGCGTTGGATGGACCAGAGAAGATTGGCGACCTATCTTTTTTTACAGATGAGTCAAGGTACTGCCTAGACCACACAGCGTTCTAAGGTATGGAGAAGACCAGGAGAGCGATTCCATGCAGCCAATATTGCTGAGAATGACTGCTATGGTGGAGGGTCAATCATGCTCTAGGGTGGCATCAGCAGGGATGGAAGTACAGAGCTCTGTGTCCTTGAACGTGGTACATTGACTGCACAACTGTATATTGATGAGATCCTGGATATCCACGTCAGATTGTATGCAGGTGCAGTGGGTGATAGATCCATTCTGATGGACGATAATGCCCGTCCTCGTGTTGCCCATGATATCGGGGAGTACCGACAGAGGGAGGGGACTGAGTGTACGGACTGGCCAGCAAGATCCCCTGGCCTCAATCCAATCGAACATGTCTGGAATGAGTTGCAGCTTGCAATTTCAGTCCGTCCATTCCAGCCAAGAAGTGTCCAGGAGCTTGGTGCCATACTGGTCCAAGAATGGAACCACATCCCACAAAAGACCACCAGGAACCTCATTGGGAGCATGAGAAGGCGTTGTCAAGCTGTAATTAACAGTAATGGGACACATACTCGATATTGAACCCATACAAGTTCGCTCCGTCAACTTTTGGCAAATTGAAAAATTTCCTCTTTCACTAGTAATATCCATTTTCCATGGTTATCGTATTCAAAAGCTAAAAATAATGTCAAACACAAATAAAATCTTAATTTCTGTACTTAAATCATTAAAGATATAATTAAATACAAAATATATACACTTTTCATTACAATATTTCAACTAAAATGTAAAACAGCTAGTTGGATAAACTTGGTGCTTAGCAAACTTTGAGTGGTATATCATTTCATAATTTTTCTTCAGGTTTTGTATCTATGTTGGGTCGTGTTTGTCGGTGAAGATATGTAGGTGTGTGTGTGTTTTCTGTTGTCACATTCGTGAGCTTGTCGCCACAATAAAGGGTCTAAAGCTTTGTTTTGGGGAGAGAAAATTAATATCATTAGTTAATGAAGAAATATTTTTACAAATATCGTTTATATTCTCGGACCAGATTATTTACGTTACAATTAATTTTCTACATTTCTGTGTGTAAAAAGACAGCCAAAACCCTCTCCATGTTTGCTCACATTCTGCAACAGAAAATTAAAATTAAACATAAAACCCTCGCTCCCTCACCGTTTAAAAAAAAGTCCCTGAGAATCGATTAATTCATTTTGTGTGACGTAACGATTTTCTTTTCCGACAACCTGAAATATTCTAGACGATTAAATATAAAAGTAATAGAAACTGTCAGTTTCTTTGAATTAATCCTTTACCTAACATGAAAAGCAGACGACACTTGCAAAAAAAATTCTTGAATAACTAATTTTTTTCATTTTTTGTCTGAAAAACATAGGTTATGACCCCCTCGTTGGAACGAGCTCGACGAGCTCGTTCCAACGAGGGGTCATAACCTATGTTTTTGAGACAAAAAAATGAAAATATTTTGAAAATTAATTGGCGATATTTGGGAATAGCGCTGGCCGGTTTTGGCCGTTACGTTGGGTAAAGGGTTAACGCAAGAAATGTTTGTCAGTCGAGAAATGATTTGACCAAATCTTTAACTCTTCCAACACGAGAGGGCGTTTTTTCCTTCCCAGGAAGACGATACGTCATAATTTCGTTAAGTAGGATGGCTACTAAGTAAACGTGTGTGGTAGAACAATTAATATTTTCAACGTGCAGCCTGAAATTATTAATTCCATACCCCCAAATAATGGATATAGACTCTTCCAATTTCTGCCATTTAACTGGCATGGAAGATACCATCAGTGTTCAGGTGGCGCGGTGGCGTTGCGATAACCGGTTGTCGTCAGATCACCGAAGTTAAGCAACGTCGAGCCCAGTTAATTCTTGGATGGGTGACCGTCTGAGCGATCGATTCGGACTCCCGCGCTGTGTCAATATGCTCGAGTAGTTTGTGAGAAGAAGTCGATAATGTAAAGTTCACGCTGGACGGATGACGACGGACGGACGACAGACGGACGAAGGGCAGTGATTTGTAAAGCTCCCCTTGAGCTTCGCTATGGTGAGCTAAGAAGTCTAATATCCACCCACACAATGGCCAAATAACAAACCATCATACAGTTTTGGGTAAAGCAGCAATGAATGGGTGCGGAGGTGTTGCGGTAACCGGTTCTCGTCAGATTACCTAAGTTAAGCAATGTCGAGCCAGGTTAGTCCTTGGATGGGTGACCGTCTGAGCGATTGATTCGGACTCGTGTATTGTGTCCTTGGTCAAGGCGCTTAACCTCGATTGTCCACATGGGGGCACGATGACGCCTTGTACTAAGGCGTACTGCACGTCGATGGTGCGCATGTCTTCAACCAGTCTAGCAATGTCTGTGCTGCAGTGTGGCGTTATGATGTTGGGGAGCGGGCAGTTGCTCGTCGTTGCTCAGTGGTTCTCTCCGGCTTTCTCCACCCGTGAAACTCACACCGACACTATATGAACTTGGCTGTTAAAGTGTCGTTAAACCCTAATAAAATAAATAAATACCACCAGTGTTCAACGGGTTAATGATGTTACAATACTGTTAAACATGTTTGTAAACTAAATACTCACCAATGAAGACGTAATGATGCTTTATGATTTCGCTGAGCAGTTTCACTAATTGTGTTAACATACTGATGTTGTCAAGGTGAATTAATTACTTTTTGACTTAACTATCTACAACTAGAGCACGTTAGAATATCTGTATATCTTTGTGTGTAAAGTGACACCACATAAAATCAACGCTCTTTGGCGTAAACTCCACGAAAAGTAGGTAGACAACGGCTCATAACAGCGTCGAATTCCGACGAACCGAATTAGACTAGTGGCCTGAGAGCTTGGATTTGACCGTTGTGGTTGAAAGTGTCGTTAAATCCCAGTAAATAACGAACAGCAACCTTTCCCTATAACATGTTAACCTTTTACCGTACATAGAGGTATGTTGGAGTATTAAAATGAGAGAAATGTATTTTGAAACTTCCGTTCTTGTTTCCAAATCATTGCTGAACCCTCTGCACACAATTGTCGAAAGGCGAAATTATGTTAGCTTAAAAATAATGTTTTTAGTACTATTAACGAACATAAACTCGCGCTTCTAAGTAAGGAAAATAGCTCAGACGTATGAAAAACTAAAATTAAAATCATCGAATTTCTAGTTAACTTTAAACAAAACTATAGTACGGCCGCCGTGCACTGTCACTTTTCCATGGGTGGGCCATATTTCACAGATGCAATAATATTAAATTCCAAAAACTAATTACAGGAATAATCATCAAAAATTTAAAACCCGGTGCTTCATTAATTAAAATTTTGCTGTTGATGATTTTTATTACCTGCTGAAGGCATGCGTAGACATCACTGCCCACGCGTGTATTTTGACCAGTCCATGACGAACGAACTGTACAAGACACACGACACATTGATTTAACACCCCAAAAAATCTTGATCTGGAAAAGAAAGACGGCAGTTAATCGAAAATATTATCAACAGTAACAGCGCATAATAATTTAAATGCCAGTTAGGATATTAATGCACTCTTATTTAGTCTGTCTGAAACACACAGACTATTGTTTTTGTACGGTTTCTTTTTCTTTTCTTTTTTTTCTTCTTCTTCTCCTTCTTCTTCTTCTTCTTCTTCTTCTTCTTCTTCCCTATTCTTCTTATTCTCTTGTCTTCTGTCTTCTATGCAGTTCCTTGTCCTCGCGATAACTCGAAAACGAATCGTCCTATCTCGCTGATTTTTGGCATTCTGATAGACAGTCACAACTTCTCGACCACCTATGTTTTTCAGGTCGCTAAAGCCATTGAGTATGGCCCAGTCGGCCACGGGCTTTCACAGCCTCCAATTTCCTGATACAGTACATTCTCCCCAAGCAATACTATGTTATGTTGAGAGAAACCCTTTGCTTTGCAAGGAAATAGATTATAAATTATTCAGTTCAGTGCTTTTAACCCTCTCAAGACTTCAATGTGGATTGCAAATATTTTATTTCAGTGAAAATAAAGTTAACCTTTTTCATAAAACTGCACTGAATAATTGTTGAAACCTATCACAAAACTGTCAGGATGCCGGTAAAAGATGCAATACTGACATGGTCAACTGTACAGTTAACTGTGTTAGGGATATGACGGTTCAAAACTCATTTATTAGAGGAGTTCTATAGTCTTTCTCTGTGCTCGGCTCAGTCTCACTGAGAGTGCAGAAAACCTTGGTGCCAAAGTGTTATTAAGAGAATGTCTCTGATTGGTGCCGTTTCATCCCTCCGGTGTACAATAGCAAGTACTGTCAGCGGAGAAACTTCAGTTCATAGCTTTGCCAAGCTGACTACATTCACTACTCTCAAAGTACAGCTAATACGGACTACCACTCCCACTGAACCCTCTTAAACAGGTAAACTCTCCTAAAGAGCTTATGTTTTGCTATATTCTGGGGTAAATTTTAATTACCTCTGTTAGGCTAATTGGACTAAAGAGCTTATAACCTTGTTTTTATTATAATAAGTTAATAATATTGGTCTACTGCCCTTGAAAAGCTATAGCTTTCAATAAGAGCTATACCTCCTTTAAGTTATACTTTGTTCTGTACTAAAATGTTTCTCTCATCTGGAATGTAGTAGAATAATATACTACTCAAATATTGCTAAGCTCCAAATATTTGACACATCATAGTGAAATTTTCTTGTGACATATTTGTGATATATTTGGTGAATATGTTTGAGGAATGTATTGTGATGGTCCTCAGTGTTTACATTAGCCCTCTTGACAGGCCGACTTTTCGTGACAGTCATGGAAAGCATGTACCTCTTGATTTTTATGATGTTTCGTATACTGTCTACATGTACATGACATGTGTACGGTATTCAATCTTCATTTCAACAAAAACCCTTGTGAATTAATGATTGAACATGACAAATGCAAATGTAAGAAGACATTTGTCTGAAGCAGAAATGTGGCGGATTGTAGGGATGGTTGAGCAAGGGGCTACCCATCGTCAGGTTGCTGAAGCCCTTGGTGTACACCATACGTGATCACCAGAGCCTGGGCAAGATTTCAGCAGTATGGCAGCAGAGACGGGTCAACATCTGCAGCTGAAGACCGGTTTTTGGTCATTCAGGCCCGTAGAAACCGCTTTGCCACAGCATCCCAGCTTCACAGTGGCCTTCAGAATGCATCCGTGGTAAATGTTTCGACGCCGACTATCCGGGTAAGGTTGCACGAAGGTGGTCTCCGATCGAGAAGGCCATGTATTCACATTCCGCTGTCCCAGAACCACTGCCAGGCACGATATGAATGGGCCATGGACCACGTTGGATGGATCAGAGAAGACTGGCGACCTGTCAATTTCACAAATGAGTCAAGGTACTGATAGACTACACAGATACGCGTTCTAAGGTATAGAGAAGACCAGGAAAGCGATTGCATGCAGCCAACATTGCTGAGCATGACTGCTGTGGTGGAGGGTCAATCATGGTCTGAGCGGCATTAGCTGGGATGGACGTACAGAGCTCTGTGTCCTTGAACGTGGTACATTGACTGCTCAGCGGTATATTGATGAGATCCTGGATGTCTACGACAGATTGTATGCAGGTGCAGTGGGTGATAGATTCATTTTGATGGACGATAATGCCCGTCCTATTGTTGCCCATACTGTAGGGGAATACCGACAGAGGGAGGGGATTGAGCGTATGGACTGGCCAGCAAGGTCCCCTGACCTCAATCCAATCGAACATGTCTGGAATGAGTTGCAGCTTGCAATTTCAGCCCGTCCATTCCAGCCAAGATATGTCTAGGAGCTTGGTGCCATGCTGGTCCAAGAATGGAACAACATCCCACAAAGGACCACCAGGAACCTGATTGTGAGCATGAGGAGGCGTTGTCACGCTGTAATTAATAGTAATGGGTCTCATATTCGATAGTGAAGCCATGCCAGTTCGCTCCGTCAACTTTTTGGCATATTGAAAAATTTCCTCTTTTACCAATGATATCCATTTTCCATGGTTATCGTATTCAAAAGCTAAAAAATAATGTCAAACACAAATAAAATCTTAATTTCTGTACTTAAATTATTAAAGATATAATTAAATAAAAAATATATACACTTTTCATTACAACATTTCAACTAAAACGTAAAACAGGTATTTGGATGTACATGGTGCTTAGCAAACTTTGAAAATCCGTAATATGAATAACATGTTTTAGCCCAATTAAACCAAATCATCCGTGAAATTTTGACTAGTGTTTGTTGGTCTATTAGCTGAAAATATCTTTTAACACTTAGTGGCCAAGTCCAACTTCAAATCTGAGTATTGACCTTTTACCCCTAGCATTCTGGTAGTACAACAGAATTTTCTCCTATCACTTTGTTTTTCTCTTGTGTAACTATGAATTTAACCAATTATATCTTGTTTGACAGAGCTCACTGAGCTCTGTCAAACAAGGTATATTTGGTTAAATATCAAACTGCATTACAGGAAAATATTTGCTGCTGAAAACATTGCCATTTTGTCATCAATGTGCACAGGATTAATTTAACCCCTAGTTTCACAGGATGTCTCTACATATACCAGATGTGTGCATATTGTCAGGATTTTGACTTGGCTCAATATTTCACAAAACTACCGGTTGTTAAACTTAGTCGATCTTTTGTAGAATTTCACCTGTATGATACGTGATTTCTTCGGCTAACCCCTCCTCCAGTTTTGAAGCTAGGACCTTTTTTTATTATTACAATATTTTAACTGCGTTCGCTAATATGAGTAAGGTTAGACATAGAAGAGAACAAAATGAGTAACATGACCACGGTTGTGGAATGAACTTAGGATCCACTGGGTAGTGAGAAAATCTTGCTTTGTTCAATCAGAATTCTGTTTGTGTGAGTTGCCGGTTGAAATTTTAACGGAAATGTAAAATCACAATCAGAAAAAAAAAATCTCTTACAACAATGCTTCGAATTTGCAACTGTTGGAATTTTTGCCTGCAAAATGTCCAGTTTTCTTGATTTTTGGTCAATATTGGGGACGTGACACAGCGCTCCTACACCCCCACGCCATAGCTACGTGCCTTTGTGGATTGGCGAGTGTCTTCCTTGAAGTTCCTAACACAATTATGACTGAAGGAAATGGAATATTCAGGTGGTGCTTTTAACTCCTTTAATACTTCAATGTGTGTCCCAAAGCTTTCATTTATTGTAATTCATGGCTGTAAAACGTTTTGTACGCTTCTGTCACATTACCACACTGAACACAAAAGCGAATCCTGAGATCCACCCAACTTCTTATTTCCAGTATGCCTCGTTTAAGGCTCTAGATGCCGTTCAATGGCTCAGGCAGGAGAGTAGTGATTCACTGGTTACTGCATTGGACTTTAAAATCGAAATGTCCACGGTACATGCCTCACTAAATGCAACTGCGATGTTTCCACCCCTAATTTTTTTGTAACAGAAAAGCATCTTAAAGAAATACCTGTTTTATATTTAAAAACACAAGAGAATAATGTAAACAATCAAATTAGACAGAAGTTGATATAGCTGTCACACATTTAATTCTATCAGCTGTTTTGATCAGAATTAAATTCCATCCCCAAACCAAGCTGAAAGAAACTCTTTGAGTTGCAAGAAAATGTATCTATTATGCTGCTCTCTCTTACAAGACTTGGTTAATTCTAGTTGATTAAAGAACCCTTCACCTTTCATTGCATTTTTTTATTTATTTTTTTTTCATTCTCAATCATAACTCAAGTTCAACACGTTTCGAGCCGAGTGGTCAGTGGCTTTTCTCGAAAACACTTATCACAATTATGAATTAAAGAAATGCAATATTAAAATGGTCTGTTTTTAACCCTCTTCATACTTCACCGCAAAGAACAAAATACTTCATTTAACATATGACTGTAGAACGTTTTGCACGCTTCCTGCCATATTGCCGGTCTTTACACAAAAGCCATTCTTCCGGATTCCACTATCTTATTTTATGTATGCGTTGTTTAGGGCTCTAGATGTTCTTTTAAGAGTGGGCCTTCAAATGAGGCTTTTAAGGTTTTTATGACAATATACCCGATATAGACCCTATGCACCCTTTGTCGGCGCGATAACTCAAATACGAATCATCCTATCTCTATGCGTTTTGGCATGCTGGTTGACAATAACCAGTTTGCACTCATCTATGTTTTTTCAGCTCGTTCGAGGCCTTGGGTGTGATCCAGTGGGCCGATTGCCTTAGAGTCCTCTAGCTCATAATAAATATTTGCTATCATCACCAAAAATCACAGATCTGGAGTTGGTGGAGCCATTACTTTGAAGTGGCTTGTGCTCATCCTTCAGTGTAGATGTAGACATGGGACTACACCGACTGAGTTAAAATTTGCTGGAGATTCAATATATGGTCCACCTGAATGAGGTCACTTAGGTCATCAAGTGCATATTATTCAGAAAGACTGGGAAATGCATTTTATTACACCTCAATGCATTTCTAATGTTTATGAATGTATTTCATCACTCAAATTAGTGGGCAAAGGCAAAAATGTCCATTTCTGATTCGTGTATCGAACCCTTTGAAAGATGGTCACATATATGCGTTTCCTGGTTTCTTATCAAAATTGTTCTGATTCTTGTATGAATATCTGTAAATACTACTAACGAAAACCCATTTCTGATTTGTTAAAAGATATTTTACTCCTGAAAATAAACCTCCATATATTCTTTTTGTGTATAATTTATTCCTGATACTTTAACCCTTTACACACATACTTGAATTTACTGGTGGCAGTAAATCTGTTTCTCTAGTTTCCTAACTGAAGTCGCTTAAGTGATTGCCATTGGCTGAAGCATCCAATGCAAATAATATCACTCACAGTCATGGAAAATCTATGTCCTTACTTACTTCTCTATTATCACTCCTTAGCCACTTCTGTGGTACAAGAGATGTGTGTAATATAATTATATAGATAGATTATATAGCATGGTGGCTGTGCACGTACAATTAAATGACGGTACCGATTAACAATTAAATGGTGGTTACACAAAGGAGTTTCAAGTTTTTACTTCATGCGCTCCAGTGCCAGGATTTGGTTGAATAATAATTTTTTTTTTAATAAATTTTTAAAGAGAAAAAAGGAATAATAATAAGGGAAGTGACAGTCATCGGGTCATGGAGTCAGAGCATACACCTCTGTAGTTGTCCTGATCATGCTAGTTTACAAACAAAATAATTATACTGCATCTCATGTGTCTTCTCCTTCTTCTGATCAGCTGAAAGGCACTATACTATTTCCGAACGGACGTGGCAATCGTTACTTTTTTCTAGTCCCTTATTCGACATTCGTTATTAACCGATTTTATCGGTTGACAACGAATGTCGCAGAAGAACTGGAAATAAGTGACGATTGTCACGTGCCATATTTCCAGTAATTAGACACATCGTGGATAGTGTTCACGCTGTCGGGTGCCAGTTTAGCCAATTGAACTGAAACTTTTTATTGGGCAACAAAAAATTTTGGCTAAACGTTTGGCACAAATGCTGGACCCACCTATTCTCAGGAACAGGACATGGAACAGGAACAGGAACGGGTACCTCATCTCAGGAATGCAGGGACAGAGAAAATGAGCATTAATCCACGCAAGTGAATAAACTTTATTCAAATATATGCCCACCATAACAACACTCTAATCATATGTTTTTAACCCCCTAGGCCTCTCGTCTATATAATTTTTTGAAAATCTAGACATAGTCTCCCTCTCCAATCCGCCCAGTTTACTCCACACACAGTTGACGGCAAAAAAAAACTCAAAATTAGGATCATTGGCAACCTGTCGAGCAGAAATATTTGGCTGTTGAAATTTACTCCCGCTGCAAAGAGAACCGTTCCGCCGGTGGTAACTGTTCCTGTGAATTCAATGAAAATTGAAAAAGGTGAGAAAAAGACACATTCAAAAA
Organism: Pictodentalium vernedei; assembly: GCA_031216915.1. Taxonomy (NCBI): domain Eukaryota; kingdom Metazoa; phylum Mollusca; class Scaphopoda; order Dentaliida; family Dentaliidae; genus Pictodentalium; species Pictodentalium vernedei. The sequence continues at coordinate 610,305,790 of CM062296.1, forward strand.
ATTATACTGACGAGAGGCCAAGGGGGTTAAAAACATATGATTAGTGTGTCGTTATGGTGGGCACACTTTTTAATAAAGTGTATTCACTTGCGTGAATTAATGCTCTTTTTCTCTGTTCCTGCATTCCTGAGATTAGGTACCCGTTCCGGTTCCTGTTCCATGTCCTGTTCCTGAGAATAGGTGGCCCCCAATGCTACAAAAAAGTTCCTTTCACTTGTGAAGGAAAGCCATTGCAGCGAAGAGCACGATCGATGATGATGAAACATACAAAAAAAAATATATTTTATTGCGTCCAGTACAAGGATATTATCAGCTGACAAAAAAGGCGGAAACGATAGTCGATTTTCACGAAACAGGCCCAAATTCAATGAATGTGTTCGTTAGATGTAATACATGGTGTTTGGAAAACTTTCAGCGTTAGCTGTCCGTGAATCGTGATGAGGCAATGTTTTTTCTTCAATGACAGCATTCAATTAGATTAATACTTCACACCGTCGCGAGTGACTCACGACGGTATGATGTATTATCTAATTAAATGATGCCTTTTTGTGAAGACGCTCGACCTACTAAGCCTAACTGATTAACAGTAATTAGTCGACACATTTGTTATTATATAATTTGGGTGGCCGCCATCCCCCCACCAAACTCCCCCCATCCCCCATCCCCCCCCCCCCACCCCCCGAGGCTGAAATGTCGGATATTTTTCCGTGATCAAGTGTCCCTTCAATTTTGAAAGAATTATGAGTTGATATTTTTTTAATTCGACCAATGTCTTTGGACCAAACAATGAAAATACATACCCTTCCAACCCAGTAGCATTTTGGCACCAACACACTTTACTTATTAGCATTTTGGAACAAAACACTTTGATACTAAAATATTCAGAATGACTAAAATAAAAAATTTCACACCAGACAGTTTAGGGCTAGTATGAACACTGGTGGAGAGTGAAACTATCGGTGTGGCAGGTAATCTAATTATCGTAGCTGCGCTGCTGACTCTCCCTACTCGAAACTAACTTGTTCCAGATCTTACAAATAAAATCGAAATCATTATTTATTTATTTATTTAGTTATTGGTGTTGAAGGTCACACACATCGAAATCATTCAAACAAACGTCCAACTGCGTTGATTCGAATAAATAATAAAAAACAACCGCGCTGAGCGGAATGAGGCCAATTTTAAGAACAAAACTAATGAGCGCTAAACCTATATTCTGTTACGATCTAGCCACACCCTTGGCTTTTAATTTGTTTCTTTTTTGGAGGGTTTTTTTGTTTTTTTGTTTTTTTGTTTTTTGTTTTTTTTTTGTTTTTTGTTTTAGCATAATAAAACGCAACCATGAAAGCACAATATTGTCTCTACGTCGCAAATTAGCTACCATGTAAACCGACAACTTTTTTGTTCTCATTCTTAATCAAAAGCTCTCTAAAAGTTAACCGTTATGAACTTCATTTTTGGGGTTTGGAGGAGATGGACCGGCAACACCAAAGTCGAACCTTTTCTCTAAATATTTATTTGTTTATCGTTTGCCCAAATCAGAGAATGGCTGTTCCTACGTCGTTGGGATAGGTGGCTCCGGGGGAGGCTGTTTGTACGAACACTGATTAGGGGCAATTAGCTTTCTCTCCAAAACATTAAAAACAACAACAACAATGGCCGTATTTCCTCCCCGGGTGCCTACGGAGCCTGAACCAACATTACAGAACGATATGCGCGTGTAAATGGGTTAATCGATATGGCACTTGTGCCATCGTAGACGGTTAAAAATCGAGGCCGGCGGCCTCTCGTTTTATCCTTCCACGTTGGCACTCGTGTCATGTCGACTAACCCATTCACACACGCGTGCCGTTCTGCGTATGCATGGCGTGTCGCCGACTATGCCAAAATAGCAGTTATCGAGAAAGAATAATCCCCAGGCCTCGGATGCGTAGACTATTCTTTCCCGGGGAGACCATTATTTTGACAACTCCAAGACGTGCAATAATTATAACGTAGATGATGCCACAACATTTAAACTGTCTAGAAAACATTATAATATTATGTTCCAAGGAGACTAAAATCCTCGCCCTCTGATTGGGCGAGAGCTTGCCCAGTTTCTTCTATGTTTATTGCTCCAAATCATATGTTACCGTATTATGCCACAACGCGAAATGTGTTGCCCATTTCGTAATTATTTCACCAACGGAGTGACTGTAAATGGCTTCATTTTTTCTAGATTTTCACACTTGCAGCAGACGATGTTCCGAATGAAGTGTTGTTTAAATTACAAATCAGTTTACAATTTGTGCAAAGGTGGAGTGACCTCGACCTTTATTATTTATTGATTATTTGTCCAGTGACGCCATGAGGTACACGAGAGTTTTATTTACTAATTTTGTTATCGTTAAAAGTTGCCCTGTTCATTTCACGGTGTGGGTTTTGGGCTATGGGTAGGGACTTACTTATTGGAACTTATACGTTATTGTGATGGATGGATGGCAACGTGGTCTGAGGTTTGAAAACCTCAGACCATGTTACCGTCCATTCATCAAAATAACTTATTATGTATAAAAGCATTAACAATGCTGTTTTATGAAAATAGCGAAAATTATTTATTCAATTCTGTATTATCGTAAATAAAAAATAGGATTCCTAATGAAAGTATATCTTAAATGGACCATAAGATGTCATTTTGGTCAGAAAACAATAACAGAAAGGTTTCTGAATCATTATCCTTCGGATGTAGAATACGAAAACCTCAGATAACCCCAGATGTCCCGATTGCACTATGATCATAGCTAAGAAATGAGAACTCAGTGAATGCTATGGCACGACAGAGATATCATGTTGTGTTTATTCACTACGGGCGTGTAGCTAATAGATCGGCTGATAACGAATGTCAAATAAGGAACTTTATTACTTTCCAAAGTGTGATTTACTGGGATTTCCGGGTTTGATTATAAACGATAACTTCACAAGTGAATTATGCAATCAGTAATTGTGTCATGTATCCGTGCCCGCAAACGAAGACGCTTTGCAGTGGGTGTAATGGGGACTTCATTGTTTTGTTGTTTTGGGTTTTTTTTGGCTTTTTTCAACTGTTTACCTAACATGAAAAACAGACGACACTTGCAAAAAAATACTTGAATAACTATTATTTTCAATTTTTGTCTCAAAAACATAGGTTATGACCCCTCATTGGAACAAGCTCGACGAGCTCGTTCCAATGAGGGGTCAATAACCTGTGTTTTAGAGACAAAAAAATTTAAAAAATAATGAAATTTAATTGGCGAGTTTTGAGAATAGCGCTGGCCGTTTTTGGCCGTTACGCTAAGTAAAGCGTTAAATAATATAAGTATCGTTAATAATGAGAGTACAAACATTCGAGGCGAGGGACTACATTGTAAAACACTTGTGCGCATTCGCGCACTTGTGTTTGTACAACGTCCCTCACCTCTCATGAATTATTTCACGTAACCAGTCCAGTCAAGCGATTACTCTCTGTGGGAATAATTAACGGTTGTCAGCTGCCCTTAATCACTCGTGTATGTTTTTCACGTAATCGTTAAACACTCTCATCTCATTAAAAAAGATTTGTATCCTCAGCCTCCTCTACCAAAACACAAACAAGATGGCACTCCAAAAGTAAACTAAAGCCTATAACCTCTTCATCCTTCTTGGTTGTCACTTGCATTTATTTAGTAAAGGATAACCATCGCAATATTATCCCTTTAAACCCTGGTGGTATCTTCCATGTCAGCTCAGTGGAAGCAATTGGAAGAGTTTATATTCATTATACAGGGAAAGACCAATAAATATTTTCAACTTGCAGCCTCAGGGCTGCACGTTGAAAATATTCATTGGTCTCCCTCACGTATCACTTAGCAGCCATACTACTTAATGAAATTATGTCGTGTCATGTTCCTGGGCAGGAAAGCGGCATTTCGCGTTGAAAGGGTTTAGCTGGAAAATTTAACACTTTGGGCACAGCCCATGAACGTATAAGAATAAAAAACAGAATATCAAATAAAATCTAACTAAATAAATTAAAGACAAGCCACAGTGTTTATTTAACTTTGCTGTCCTGTGCTATCAGGTATTATTCTATTTAACATTGGATGTCAGGAAGACAGCCAGTTCGGCTATGCCTCTCCTTGGCAGTGTATGTTTATTGTACGTTTATTGAATCCTGTTCTGTATTTCCATACTACTAAAATAAATATTTCATTTAATTTCTGAGTTTCTGCTGGAGATTCATTGCAGTCAAAAAACACTTTGCATCCATTTTTCGTCAGCCATTTCGGTTGTTAATGATGAGTACCGTTGAGACATATCCTAAGCTAGTGGGTCGGTTCGGTCGCCATGAAGTTGTTCATTTGACGAAACCAAATTTCCATTGTGCAAATATACCCTAATTTTTCAATTATCCTTTGTATGAAAGCGCAAGAAAGATAGCAATCGAGTATGATGTACACGAACCAAATTCGTGTTTTCCTATTATTTTAAAAAATTACTTTCGTTAAACGAAAGTAATAAGAGTAACAATAAACAAATGTTTATTAAGATTTTGAAAAAGTATATCAAGTTTGTACGGTACTGACAGTCACTATGGGAAGGTTTTAACACTCGTCCCACCAGGTCGAAAAATTGTGAGATCCCGGTTCAGGCCTGTGTTGAACATACCAACGGAAGTACAGAACAGTCATTGTGGACTGGTAGTAGTCCACGCATGGGCAGTGATGTCCACACATGCCTCTACCAGGTAATAAAAAATCATCATCAGCAACATTTTACTTAATGAAGCACCTGGTTGTATGAATTAAATGTTTGATGATTATTCCTATAATTGGTGTTTGGAATCTAATATTATTGCGTCCGTGCGTCCAAATATTGGCCACCCGCCCACCCGCGGAAAGTGATTAGTCCACGGCGGTCTTACTATATATGGGAACTGTATTTTTCTCAACTGACTATTAATGCGGAAATAGGGTGCGGTGGCTCAGTAAGTGGAGGTGCAGGTTGCAAGCCGAGAGAACCTCGGTTCGAATCCAACCTTCGGCAATCGCGTTGTGCCTATGGGCAAGACACGTCTCCCCCATTGCCCACGTGTCTTCAACCAATGCTAACCCCCGGAGCTGGTGTGTTGGGGAGCTGACAGTTGCTCGCCGTTGCTCGGTGGTTCTTTACGGGTACACCGGCTTCCTCCATCCGTAAAACTGCCGTGTTCGTGATTAGCCATTGTGCAAAAATATGTGACATTAAAGCAGCAATAAATGAGTAAATGCGGGAAGGGATAACAATCTGTTGCGGGTTTTCTCGCTTCGATTTGAAGCATAATTAACGTTAAGGTGAATACCGTCGACTTAACATTGACAACAACCAATTTCTTCTGAAGCGCGAACATTGAGTGGATACCGAAAGTTATTGTTTATTTTTCGAAAATAAACTGTCTAGGTCACTCATACTCATGAGATAACTTTCGCTATGAACTTAAGGGGACGTCCAACCTAACTTTGGTCAAATTTCATGTAATTTCTTTCAAGTCTAAAAATGTCCCAAAATGAATAACCCCAATAAATTATATACCAAAATGCTTGGAATGAAACATAGAACATGTGGAAACTGAAATGTGCCATGGAACTGCTGCCATGTGTAAATAGCACCACCTGAAAGTCTGCTATGGCATAAGTAAGAGAATAAAATTTTTACAATTAAATACCTCAAAATAAAATAACAGCTGTGTTCTATAAACATTTAAGTACATACTCGAAGAAATTTTTTCCTAATTCATGAAAGTAATAAAGATTGAGACCAAATGTTACAAGTGGAGTGCTCACTGATTGAAGGCAGACATTTTTTTTTGTTTATGTTTTGATTTGGGGAGTTCAACAAAGCTCAACTTGAAGGAGTCCAGCAGAAGAAGTATGGAAGGACGAAAGAGTGTCTTCCAATATAAAGATGTATGTGTTACTGTAATGGTTTGGAAAGAAAATATGATATTCTCCTATGTAGAATGCACTGCAAAGTTATGCATTGTAGCTGAATAAATATATTTACAAACCCCGTGCACTGTAACCCCCTTTATCCCATGCATCAATTTGATATTGATTAAATTGTTAAATTTGTCTGGTTTATCAATAAGTATAATAGCTTTGTTTACACTTGGACACCAATACATGCATGATATCTGTTGGAGAAGAAATAAGGGTAACTGTAACCTGTCCCTGCAACAAACCATCTAATGTACTTAAAAGTACATTGTTATTCAAAACACATCAAATCAACCTTACATAACCATTATTGCATGTACTTTCCCCAAGGAGGCTTATTGACATATTGAGATCAGAAGGGCACATCCAGAGGGTCTCACATATTTTTTTCAAGAACGCAGTACACAAAGCAATCCCCAAAAGGTGACAAATGAGCTCCATTTGACACAAAAAATTTCCTGGGGGGGGGGGGGGGGCTCTCTTCCTTGCATGACTCTACCTCCGGCACTCAAGGCATATGCCTTTTTTCTCAAAGTTCAAATCTTTTTTTCTTTTTGAAGATCCTGGCCACACATGTTCCAAACACTATCAGACAGGTAACCCTCCAAATAAGTGTATCTGCAAAAATCATGTTACATTGCAAAACATTCTTTTTAGACTTTTAGTTCTAGACCTTTCATGCTTCTTACTTCTAACTATAACACTTAATTTATTGATTAATGGGTGAATAGAAAAGTCCTGCCATAATCAACATTTTGAGTTCCATAAGCCTTCAAAACAGCTCCGATAAAAGTGTCAAACATCAGATTGGTGGCTTTATACAGAATATTCATTAGGTTGTTGCTTGATAAGTAATAGGAACAAAATCTTCACAAGAAAATTCTGTAGCAATACAATTGAGGGTATTTGCAGACACTTTGCAACAAATTGTAACAAATCAACTAGTTATAAACAAAATTTTCTAACTCAAAAGAGTGAAAAAGTACCACAACTCTGACAAAATGTGGGAAGAAACACATGCTACAGCAGCTACACAGGCATTGTTTCCCCATGATGCTCGATCACAACACCAAATATCCTTCAAACTGGAGTAGCAATGGTTGAGATACAAGGGAGAATGTTGGTACATGTAATGATGAATGGGTAAGACTAAGATTAAGAGGACAGGGGTCACCACTGCACGGCCCTAGATACACCTTTGATTTTCCAACTTCCGGGTCTGGGGCATAATAATCGCAACACACCCACCTTATCAGTTCATAATTTCAGTAAAATAAAAGAAATTATCAATTTGAATTAATTAATAGATGATGGAAAATATTTGGCTTCCTTCGCCTTCTCGTACTATTTAATTACCACAAACAATATCAGTTTGATGCCGACAAACGAAACTGAACGCATGTGGTCTGGTTAAAAAGTAACTCGACATGAATAATGAAGAAATTGCGAATATTTCGTGTATTTCATTTGTTTAAAAGCCAATTGCAGCTAATATTGACCGAGCATTCGATAATTCGTTTCGGGTTTGACCACACGGCCACGCTGACACTCAGTGACAGCGGTTATGTTTATTGTGATATGCAAATTGGGGGATGGTTTCCGGTGAAGGAGATTTGTCACATTTGTCAGTGTAAAACGATCACAAAAGACACTGATCGACGCTTGTGTTAGTATGGTTGGTTGCAAGTAAAAACTAAATTCTCAGCATCGTCCAAGCGCACCTTATTTAAAAGCACGAATGCATCATTTTCAACCCATCTTCAATCGGTCCTTTGCAGACATCAAACATACCCGCCTGAAATTCCATGGTTACTAGGAAGTAAATAACTTCACAACATCTGGGGGGAAATCAACACGCTCAATATAGTTCCAGGTCACTTGGAATATACTTCATGAAAAAGTGATTTCTGAAGCATTCTGCTTACTTTGTTATGAATATGGCCTTATTTTGTGCGTATCGTCCCGATTTTATACACTCGGATATTTTTTTACAAGTGGTTCATGTTGTCTTTCTAGCTCGCAATAATTCAGATTTTTTGTCAACAAAAAAGTTCAGACGGCCTGTAAACACGAGAGGGAATTTCGAACCATATTTTGCAGTTATGACATTAACAGCCAAAGTATTTGCTGTCACCTGTTTGCAAATTCGCTCATACATTGTCTCGAACAAATAAAGTGCGTGATCACGTCCTTGCATTCTTATGATTACCCAAATTGAGTATTTCTGCAAGAACCACATCGTAATCACATGACCGGAATAAACATCATTGAAACATGGCCACATCCGGAACATCCAAAATTTGCGTTGGTGTTATTACATTCAAACATCAAAACTCACCAGAGTGTGTGTCAAAAAATGCTTTCTCCGAGTCTGTAGTATGTTATCATTATATTGAGGACAAGGCTTTCGAATTACCGATTATTTTGTGGCTTTATCGGTTCGTTTCTTATGCCATTGGCAAATTAATCTTCTTCAAAATCATACAATTCACTTTTTTTCCTGAAAACAAATTATATGTACCTTTTCTATGCACTTTACTCGTTATTTTGATATATAATTTGCCTTTCCTTACTTCTCTTATCTGTTTCTGAGGCATTGGGAAAAATGTCAAAAAATTGACCAAAGTTAGGTTGGACGACCCCTTAAAAACACGTCTACCCTGTTCATCAGAACCCAAATCACCCCACCCAAAACCCACACACCAGCAACACAAAAACAACACGCTAATGCAGTTAGCCAAGCACAGTGAATAGCCGGTGATGTGTATTTAATCAATTAAATCGTTGATATATCCATTAAGTCACAATAAATTGTCAATTTACGTACAGAAAACTGGTACACTTAACATATAACGGTTACGTGGCGGCCCAGGAAAAGCTATAGATAACCCTAATATTTTTTTTTATTTTATATGGATTGGAGGGAACTATGGAAACCTGCTGTCCGAAGCAAAGCCATGCGCAACCATAAAAGCGCGGACACTCGCTTCTTTTATTTATTTGTTTGTTTTAAGTATATGCAAACTTTAACCACTCCAAACTTAAGGGCCTATATAAGTAATGAAATTTTGTTTATTTTGAAAATTCTCACCTAGGATATTCCTTCAGTTCAAATTAAATATACACAAAATGTACATCAAAATGAAGGTTGGGATGTATAGAACACGAAACACATATGTAATCAACTCATAGAGTCGACTGTAGGCACCAATGGTTCCTGGAAGTCTGCTACCGTATTCGCACCAGAACTGATAATTTAATAATATTTCACGAAAACAACCTGTGGCCAAATGTGCTTTACATATCCAAGAACAAAGCTAGGGGATAAAAATTCTTCAAAACACGGCGACAGAGCAGCATTTGGGGAAAATTCCAAAGCCTTTGCTTTTGTTTACTTATGAGTATACTTTCGATTTTCGGTCGACGTCATCGGACAGAAAAAGCATGTAAAAACAACACCGTCTAAAATCAAATAATGAAAAAGATCGCCTTCATACAGTATACTGTCATTAGATAGAGATTGCACAGTTGCCATATTCAATGCAAGGTATCATGATACCTGTTGGAATTTCCTAGATTTACGATTTTCTTTTTTGATGGAAATTCGCGGTAACGAGTGATTTGCGCATGTCTGTCGAGCATGGAAACCATCTTCAATAAAAAAAAATGCAGAGAGTGTTGTCCTTTTCGAAAATGCAGACCTATCGCTGTATTCAAAAGTGTTTTGAATCCTTAGCTTTGTTCGTGGATATATAAAACACATTTGGCCACAAGTTGTTCGGATGAAATATTATTTTATTATCAGTTCTGGTGCGAATACGGTAGCAGACTTTCGGGAACCAGTGGTGCCTACAGTCGACTCTATGAGTTGATTACATATGTGTTTCGTGTTCTATACATCCCAACCTTCATTTTGATGTATAATTTGTGTATATTTAATTTGAATTTAAGGAATATGAGAGGTGAGAATTTCAAAATAAACAAAATTCCATTACTCATATAGGCCCTTAAACAGAAAACACCTAAAACAATGACGTAAAGTTTGATTGTAACAGTGCGAAGGCAAGAATGGCTGACCAACTCTGCATCACACGACGCACGGACTACCCGCACAATAACATACAGTGAACAGCACACTGTTAATGAACAGCGTAAAAAAACTACAGAAACCAGTAAAGACAAAGCGAAACATCAGTAGGGTGGAATCGGTATATGAGCTCACTAAAGTTTTTGTCTCGATCGCATCTCACCAAAACGTAGTTTTTTTTCGAGCAAATCGCGTTCGTCACGATCAAAATCCATCGACGTGTTCGATGTGAAACGTCCAAGTTCACATCATCACTTTTTCCTGATTCTTACAGTGGGTGACAGTAGACAAGGTGTCGTGGGTTCGACGTTTGATTTCTCTAACGGTTAACGTTGGGCCGGCTAAAAATTTCGACGGAATTTTAGCAACTCTAAAAAATACCCTCTTTTAAAAATTCACTTTTTGGTGGGCTCATAAAATCTGACACGACTGTTCTCGGGAAACCACTCACCTTTCTGCAGAGGTAACACAGACCACCATTTAGGTGAATTTAATCGACAGAATACCACCAAAAAAAACACCACCAGCGCGGATGGAAGACTAGTGATCCAACTTCGATTCCCGCGGAAAAAACGGAGTCTGAATCTAGCGGCGAATTTATCGGTGGGCCCGAATCAGCTATCGATGATGAAGAGACATTTTTTGGCAAGGAGAGAGAGATAGCTCGCGGAGTCTAAAATGCATGAGGTGGGACCGCTCCAGTCCGTGATTATGTAGATATTACGAGTTGTGAGATTGATGATAAAAAATTGTTTTGACCAGTGAAATAACAGAATTATCAATCAATCAACATCAGATTCATTCTATTTTCATCATAAAATTTAATAACCGTTTTTGTCATTAAAGAAAAAAACGGAAAAAAGTTGTAATTTTTACATATATAATAAGAAGTAGAAAAAATATATATATATTTTTTACAATTAATAATTATTATCATAAAAAGTTTAAGACTTCACAAAATTTTTTTTGAAAACACAAAAAAAATTTTGGACAAAAAATATTTTAATAATAAGAAGTAGAAAAGAAAACAAAAAAATCTTTTTACAATTAATAATTATTATCATAAAAAGTTTAACAATTCACAAAATTTTTATTTAAAAATTACAAAAAAAAATGTTAACAAAAAATCTTTTAATAATAAGAAGTAGAATAAAACAAAAAAAAATATTTTTAAAATTAACAATTATTATCCTTAAAAAAAAATACACTCACAAAATTGAATAACCGTTTTGTCATTGAAGAAAAAAAACTCGTTAAAAAAAGTTGTTATTTTTACATATATAATAAGAAGTAGAAAAAAAAATTTAAAAATATTTTTTACAATTGATAATTATTATCACAAAAAAAATAATCAGTCATGACATCGTCAGTACCTAAACAATCCATATTAAAATTGTAGAGAGTCACGAGATTTTCAAAATACGGTAATAAAATTTATAGACTGCAATCGCACGATGCCATTGAATTGAAGGACGAGAAGATGACTGGATTGAGAGAGGAATATGAGAAATATACATTGCCTTTGAAATTGAACGAGACCACCCCAGATTTAATGTACGACTGTCAAGACAATCTATTAACCATTCTCAAGGAAAATATAAAAAAATTTCGATGCAGATGGTCTCTCTCTAATCTATGGGAGTAATATATATCTGAATGTCTCTAAAGAAGTGGTAGACGAATTGAATCTGGTCATCGGGAAAGAACAAACATTCGAGAGTGTGAATCTGGTTTTCCGATGGATTTTTCAGCGGGGAAAGGATAGCTCTGGGGAAAAGGATAGCTTTAAAGTTAACGTGCTGATAACGAACGCGAAAATATGATAAAAAGAGAGAGTTAGTTCATTATAGATAGATTTTAAATCTCAATTCGAAATGCTTATTAAAGTATTTATCATGAAGTAGTACTCGTTTTTTTCTGTTTTTTTTTTTTCTCATTTTTTTTTGTCATTAAAGAAAAAAAAAACAAACGAAAAAAATATATATATAATAAGAAGTTTAACAATTCACAAAAACTTTTTGAACAAATTAAAATAAATATTATATATACATATTAAATAAGAAGTTTAATACATAAAAAAAATGCCAAAAACAAAAAAAGTATGTCGTCGAAAAAAAATTATATTTTACTACCAAATCCGAGTTGAAAAAGTACTGTAGAAATCTAGGAAGTAAAAATTATAACCATTACAAAACCAAAGAACGATTGATCAAAGCTGTGCACAAAGAGACTTGTGATCTATCTCTGGTGAAATTACAAGCCAAAGTGCATCAGTCGTTGAAACTGAAAGGTGTCAAATACATGAAAAAAGACAAATGCATAAGTCGTTTGCTCGACGGAAAGGGAATGGACGAAAGATCTGTGGTAGTGACAAAAACAACTCAGATCACAATCAAAAAAGATGAGAAGATAGCGACAACAAAACAATGTCAACAAACGAAGGTAGAGGAAGCTAAGAAGAAGAAAAAGAAGACCGTTAAACAAAACGTGGTAGAGCAACAGAAGGTTTCAAAAGGGAATAATAAAAAAAATGAAATGTTCGAGATGATGAATTGTTAGAAAAAAAAACGATGGATGCAATTGAGAGAGCAGTGAATGAAAAAAGGGGTTTTGATGATATAACGGATATCGTGATCAAAGCCTTGAAGTCACCATTGATTTTGAAAAAACGAGATGAAGCCATCAAAGGATGGTTTAAATCTTTCGATGTGAAGCCCGGTCTCGTAAAAAAAACTCGATCCTGAATCATTCATGGAACGGGTGAAGGGTAGAGTGTTAGACGTAATTCAAAAACATCTAGATAAGGGTTTGATGAAAGAAGTCGACGCCCAAACGGGTAAGATCCTGGAACGAGATGCCTATTTCCGATCTAAAAACGAAATTGTGTTCAGAGATGACGAATTAGTTGATGTTTATAAAGTAATGAAAGACAAGATGATGGAATCTATGGCTACTTTTCAAAACAAGGGAAGTAATTGGACGTTCGAAAAGATATTGAATATCGAGATTCACGTGTATAGACATGATCCTTTGAAAGCATCTTCCTACATAAAATTACCTTATTTCATATTTAAAAAACAAGCCGTGATCAACGTGAAAAATGAAGATAATAACGGGTGTTTCAAATGGGTGATCACGATGCGTTTGAAAGACATCAAAGGTTTTGAAAAGCTAAATCACAACGTGGCCGTAAACTTCTTTGGATATGAAGAAGACGATAAAAAGAGTAGTCTATTCTCTCAGACTGACTTCTCACAAAGAGAGAGAAAAGATTCTTAATTTGTTATTATTTTCAGAGGGTGACAATCAACATTATTGCTGGATTAAAGAAATGAGTCAGTTGTTGTTGAAGCAGATTAGTAAACATAAGTGTGAGAGATTTTTCTGTTTTAACTGCATGAATTCGTTCCATAGTCAAGAATCATTGGCGCATCATTGGGAATATTGCAGCTAAAAGCAAGGCGTTTCGTTGAAATGCCTAAACCTGACACTTATGTGGATTTTCGCAACTACAAAATAAGATAAGAACCACCATTTGTCATCTACGCCAATTTCGAATGTTTCACCAAGAAAATAAATTTTTGCCAGCCTGACGAGCATAGGAGTTATGCTGAAAAATATCAGAAGCACGTACCTTGAGGCTATTGTTATTATGTGAAATGTTCTTTCGACAATCGAGAATCGTCGGGTCCATTCATCTATACCAAACGTCCAGATGATGACGATGTGGCTCAAAGCACAAGTACTCGGCACAAGCTGGGAAATCGAAAGAAAAATGATATTTGATACCATTTTTTAATCAATGCTGATGTGCCCCTGTAATGGTATATAAATATTAACAAGGTAAACAACTCGCTTTTCGAAAACGATATCCCTCATCTTCGTGTTTCCCCCCTCAAATTTGATTCACACAACGTATCCAACAGTACCCGGTATCAATGGAAAGGGGAATGAATAAGCTTTACAATGGTGTATTACACGACCGTTGGGTGTTCTTGGGTTGATCATGACAACTGGGAGAAGTCGCAGAAAAGGCCTAAAAACATTTAGTCGGACAAGAAAGTGCATAGTGAAATGAGGTTTACAAGCGACAATTATCCAATTTATTATAAATAATTCGAGGTCCCATTGTCTGTGGAGGGCAGATTCAAATATTAACCATATGCCTTTATCAATTACTAATCTCGGATCCACATTTATTCATTTCTGGCGATCACATTTGCCGTTTATACATTTTTTTAACCTTCCCTTGGCTTTGAACAAGCAAGCGGCATCCATAGAAGCACAATGACATCCCATTGGCTACTATTTATGCCGAGGAAATCATCGATGAAAATAAGCCAATGGGAGAATGGGGAAAGCTTTTGCGGAAGTCGCATATCTAAGGACGCCATCTACTCAAGTCAGCTTGGGGAAATGTCAAAGTTACGGCTAAAAAGTGTATAAACGTTAAATGTGAACTCCAGAAAATAATAAATGTGGATCCGAGATTAGTAATTGATAGGTATATGGTTAATATTTGAATCTGCCCTCCATATACAACGGGATCTCGATTTTTTTATAATAAATCGGATAATTGTCGCTCATGAACCTCATTTCACTGTGCACTTTCTTGTCCGACTAAATGTTTTTCGGCCTTTTCTGCGACTTCTCCCAGTTATCGTGAACAACCCAAAAACTCCCAACGGTCATGTAAAGCTTATTCATTCCCCTTTCCACTGATACTGGGTATTGTTGGATACGTTTTGTGAATCAAATTTGAGGGGGAAAAAACGAAGATGAGTGCTATCGTTTTCGAAAAGCGAGTTGTTTACCTTGTTAATATTTATATACCATTATAGGGGCACGTCAGCATAGATTCAAAAATGGTAACAAATATCATTTTTCTTTCGATTTCCCAGCTTGTGCCGAGTACCTGTGGCTCAAGGATTTGTAGAAAAGTTAGAATCAAAAATTCAAATATTATATGACAAATGTAAAAAACCTAAAGACATCATCATCACGCCAAAGTAACAGTGAGAATACAATGAAACCATCAAATGTCATATCTGTAGACAATCATGCGATAATAATTGTGAAAATAATAAAAAAAAAGTTAGAGATCACGATCACTACACAGGTCTGTTTCGTGGAACTACTCAACAACTGTAATTTAAGATTTTGAGATGCTCAATTCTATCAGGTGATATTTCACAATCTCTCAGGTTACGATAGTCACTTGTTCATGAAAAATATGGGTGTTAGCAAGGGGGAGTTGAGTTGCATCACGCAAAACGAAGAAAAATACATTTCATTCACTAAATGTAAAGTCACCGATAAAAAGATAGTCATCGATGGTTTGACTGAGAAAATGAGTCCCATCCATAGAGAGATTCGTTTCAACGTTAGTTATAAATTTTCCTCAACCAATCTGGAAATTTAGTCATCAGTGTGAATAGGGAGAAATTTAAAATCACGAGCAAACATTTTAATGATCGACGAGAATTGGTGTACATTATGTTGAGAAAAGGCATCTATCCTTACGATTACATGAACAATCTCGAGAAATTCGACGATATCGCTCAACCTCCCAAAGAAGATTTTTATTCGAAATTATACCAGTCTCACATTTCCGACGGTGATTACAAACATGCACAAAAAGTGTGGACATTTTTTGACATGAAATCCATGAGAGAATATCATGACCTCTATTTGAAAACTGACATGCTTCTCTTGGCTGATGTGTTCGAAAATTTTTAACGAGTGTGTCATAAACATTACGACCTAGATCCAGCTTTGTATTTCCCTGCACCCGGACTCACTTGGGATGCTCTCTTGAAAACGACCGAGGTTCAGTTAGAATTATCAACGGTCGTAAACATGTTATTCATGTTTGAACAGGTCGTGAGGGTGGCGTCTCTATGATTTTCATCAGATATGCCAAAGCTAATAATCCTTACATGGGAAAAGATTTCGATTTGGAAAAAACGAGTAAATACACACAGTATTGGGATGCTAATAATTTGTACGGTTGGGCTATCAGTCATCCTTTATCGATCGGAAATTTCAAATGGATCGAAACGTTGGAAGAAAAACAAAAATTGAGAGACTGTCCTTGTATTCTAGTATTCTAGAGGTTGATTTGGACTTGATTTCAAACGTTACATGATTTACACAACGATTATCCACCAGCTCCCGAACGAATAGAAGTGAACGGCATCAAAAAACTCATTCCTAATTTAAATCACAAATGCAAGTATGTGGTCTACTGTGAAAATCTGAAACATTACATCGATCATGGGATGAAATTGATCGATGTGCATTGAATCATTCAATTCGATGAGGAGCCTTGGATGAAAAAATACATCGATCTCGGCACGAATTTAAGAATGCAGGCCGAAAGCGACTTCAAAAAAGATTTCTTCAAACTCATGAACAATTGCATGTTTGGGAAATCTATGGAAAGCATTAGGAATAGAACTAACATTCAACTCGTCACGTCTGAAGAGTAGTCTAGAAAATTAATCGCGAAACCCAGTTATCGACATAGAATCATATTCGATGAAAATCTAGTGGCCACGCACATGCAACAGACGCATCTAAGGTTCAATAAACCCTGTTATCTCGATGCGATCATCTTAGACATTAGCAAGCGATTGTTGTATGAGTTTCACTACGATTACATCAAAGCAAAATTTGATTCAAAAGCTAAACTATTGTTCACCGACACGGACAGTCTAGCTTACGAAATAGAGACCAGGGACATCTATGGGGAAATAGTGTCAGATGTGAATGAATGGTTTGACATGAGTAATTATCCCAACGATCACCCATCTAAGATTCCAAAGGGTGTCAATAAAAAGGTGTTGGGTAAATTTAAAGATGAGAGCAGTGGAAGACAAATCACCGAATTCGTGGGTTTGAGACCTAAATTGTACGCTTATCTCATCGATGGTGAAGAGATCAAGAGATGTAAAGGCATTCAAGCATGTGTGATGAATAAAAGCATTGTTTTTGAAGAGTATAAAGACTGTCTTTTCGAAAATTTGATAGTGTATAAAAAGATGGCTATGATTCAAAGCGAAATGCATGAGATATGCACCAAAGAAATCAATAAGATTGCATTGACGTCTAGCGACGATAAGAAAATTATATGCGAGGATAAAATAACACTCTCGCATTCCGACTTTATTCTGTGATAATCAACAAAACCAAGAGGATGATGAATGGAGTACAACTGAAGACATCAAAATGTTGTAAGTTTAAAAAAACTCACGAGTTTGTAAATTAAAAAAAGAAGAGAAAAAAAAATAATAAACAAGAAACAAAATAAAAACAAAACATATTATGAATAATAAGAAAATAAAACACATATCCGTAGAAGGTGTCGTCTTACCCAACGAACCCCTATCCAACATTGATCTGTCGAAAGTGGCAAAAGATTTAAAAATCAAACATTTTCGAGGTGTGTTTTCTAGAGATGCCTTGCCAAGAAAAAAAAAACTATGATTCGGAATGTGGAATTTTAAATCTGGATGACATCAGAGGTGAGGGCATGCATTGGGTCATGTGGTTTTCGAATCAGAATAAAAAATTATTATTTTGATAGCTACAGATTCTAACTGCCGATAGAAATAAGGAACTATTTAACGTCAATTATTTACAATACCGAACAAGTGCAAACGCCGGTTTGAGGGTTTTGCTGTCATCTATGCCTCTACGTTCTCAAGAGATGGTCAAAAGGAGATCACTTTCAAGATATTCTGAATGATTTACATTAAAGAACAATTTTTGGGGGATATATATATAGGGAGAGATATATAAATAAAAAACTTTTGGTTGCATTAATTAAAATAATAAAAAAATATATAATTTTAAATAATAAAAAAAAAAACATGACAGTCGATAAATTCGGTTGCGCTTACGATAATGAAGGTTCCTCTAGAAAGAAAAGAAGAACCACAGTCGAAATTGTTGGTGACATTGCCAACTTAGACGAACGATTCGTTTGGAGATACGAACCTTGACAAGAACCTTTAAATTCAAACAATAAGAAAATCTACAATCTTCCTGAACCGATCGATTAGTCGGATGCCACGACTAAAAAATATGTTGATAGAGGAGATAAAAATGTTCGGCAGATGATGAGAGATAATTGTGTGAATAAAGCCACGATGGATGATCTCGACTTGAAATCTACACGACTGGTGCGTGTAGCGGATCCTAAAGATTCGACCGATGTCATCTCTAAAAGATATGTGGATAACGCTCACACGAGATTCAGTACCCATCTGACACATCACTGCAGTCGTAAAATCATGCAGTCCAAATTGAACGTGAATTCTAACAAGATAATCAAAGTACCCAATCCCACAAATCCCAAATAATGAGGCAACCAAACAATACATAGACTTGGAACTGAGAAAGAATAACGTCGATGAGCTAGAAATGAAATTGGATCTGGATGCGGGATTCAACAAGATATTCAATCTATCCCAGATCACCTATATGGGCAAAGACTCGATGGCGGTCACAAAGGTTATGTGGATTCCACCCTACAGAATTCTCAGTCCTATCTGAAATCTCAAGTCGACGAATTGTATCTGAATAAAAAATCTGGAGGAACCATGGAAGATGGTATCAGCATGGCTGGTCACAATCTATTCAGTCTCAATGACGACCCGGAATATGATTCCAGCACAGTCAGCAGAAAGAACTTGGACGAAAATACGGTCTTGAGAAAAGGTGATATCATGGAAGTTAAACATGACATGGGAGGGGACGCACTCACTTATCTACCAGATCCCACTCATATGATGGATGCCTGCAATCTGATCTCCATTGAGGAAAAGATAAAATACGCCAGACAATCGATCACCATCTGGGCCAAGGAGAGCGGTGCATTAAATGAGGAAAATGGTTCTTCAGAAACGAAGGTAATGGACCGTTGGACGGTCTGATAGGACATCCCATGCCTGTGGGAGGCGATATCATTCGAATGAGTTGACTTCTGTGGACTTGAGCAAAAAAACAATCATCAATCGTGTGGTTAACGGTGTGGAATGTGACAAGAAGTACAGAGTCGAAAAGATGAAGGAACAACACTCGAACACTAATGTCTTTGGTACGCCTCTCAAGGTGCGGATGGGGGGGGGGGGAGGGTAGGATCAATTTCAAGACGAAAACCAATAATTTCCAAGCCGCCACTTCAGTGGTCTCTCTGTTGATCAAACTGAATCCTCTGAACAAACAGTGAGTGCAAAATAATGAAAATAATCACTTTTTTGTGATGTAGGAGAGACAACTCAATAACAAAATTAAAAATGTATGATTAAATCAATTTTTTACATATAAAAAACAATAATAAAAAAAATGAACAACGATAAAAAATTAATACAATATTTCAAAGAAGAAGAAGACAATCTTTTCGTAAAGAAATACATGTTTGAAAAATCACACGAAAATGCATTTTATAAAACGAAACATCTGGAAACCATGTGCGTGGGTGAAGGAAATTTAATGTCCATGAAGAGAGCTCTGCAATCTTCTGTCAAACACTTCAAGTGAAAGCTTGTAGATACCAAACGTGAAGAGGAAAAAGATCGATGGGTTTTCGTGGGTGAAAGAGGAGAATTCAAAGTTCCTCTGGAACGTAAAAATGATGAAGAATTGTTTGATCTGTTTTCCAAACACATATTCGATTTTCAAGACAGATTGGTCAAACGCAAACGATTCTTAACTCTCGAAAACCTGAGAAGCAAGAAAGATAAATTGCGTTTGATATCATGTTTCGCGTCTTATCATGGAGAAAACGTAAAAGACATTTCTTGGTTCAACAAACTCTTGCAGACATTATTTTTGCTTAAAAAATTAAGCAAACACAAGAGAAAAAAATATTTCATAAAGTTATAAACCGTTTCAAAATTGTGTGAAGGAGTCAACTCCAAAAAAAAATATAATTGGATTTTGAGAGAGAGAATAAATCAAAATCCAATTATATTTTTTTTTGTTTATTACTTTTTTATTTTGTTTTGGTTTGACATTCTTAAAACACTCCACCATGTCTAAACCAAGATCAACATAGCAATAATAAATTCTTCAAAAGCCGTTTGTCCTCTATCCATTAATATATCTAGTAAATGTCTGACAAAATCTTTCGCGGTTGTTCCCTGTTTATTAATTCGTTCTACCATTTTCGAAGTCAATATTACAGGTGTTGTCATTACCAATTGATCTAATATATTTAATAAATTGCTCTCATCTATGTTATCTACCAAATGCTTTCGATTTCGTCTCAGACATTCTCTATCTTGATTATTCATTTTTTAGAGGTTTTTTTTATTATTATTCATTTTTTTTATATTTTATCGATATTTATAGGGGGTATTATAATTTCTATTTTTATATATATTATATCATCAAACGATGGACATTTTATGTCCATCTGATTCGAATTCTAACTCTCTATCAGACAAGACTAGGGCAAAGGCCTCGGTTCTCCTCGGCACATTCTTATCGAATTGCAACTTGATCTGAATGTCTAAGATGCTACTCTTGAGTCGCTCGCTCTGTTTACTAACATCGAATATGAACAGGGGATACATCGATTTCTATTTGGTGGAGTGATGTTAGAATTACCCGTCAATACATCCAGTCAATGATATTTCTTTCTGAAATCTGCAGCATCACCGTATAGTCTGCAGAAATCGTTCTTATCAAAAGAGGCATTGTAATCGATGGCCAGATATCTCGTGGCATTTAGAAATACCTGCATGTTTCACAAGTTACAATGATCGAATAGGGAAGGATTTTTCTCTGGAGACCCATCCCTATCAGTTTGAAGTTCCACTACGATGAATCGCAGTCTTTCTGAAGCAGATTTCATGGACAATCTCCAATCGAAGTGATTGCTAGATGGTGGAATACTAGCCGTATCACACTGTCTCATTCTTAATCCCATTGGTAATTTACACTTCGATTCTATGATCTTGTAGAGATGTACTTTCTCCACGACTGAAGGCAATACATGCGGAACGAACCAAGATATCTTGTTCAGACCCGCATCGGTCGCAGCGGGTCTCATGATGGCTTTGTTGTTTCCTTTTCGAATCAACGTCAGATTGTGTTTGAATCCATAGAGAATCTTATCATAATCTTCTGCGAATCCGAATATGTGTTTCGGAGGTATCCTGAATGAAAACGTTCCTTGGGTCTCGATATCTTGACGATGTAGTCGAATCTCAGGGTGGCACCGGTATTGGCTGCACTCATGTCGGCAATGGTGTCTTTCACACACAATTGATTGAGTCCTTTAGATTTCGAAAGATTGTCCGGATATGTCAAGAGTCCGTACATCGTGGTGGCTTGTCCAGGATGAAACACAGATTCTATCTCTTGTCCTGAGAGCAGGTATTTTATATTACTGAACAGATACATCTAGAGTGACCACGTCATCATTAGCATAATCACTTCCGTCTTCCTTGGTGGGATGCCCCTGTATCACTATGTAACTTTCGCTGGAATGAACGAACAGATCTTGAGTTTCGACGTTGATTCTTATTTCACTGGCAATGTTTAAACTGGTTCCAGTCACTGGTTCATACTCTTGAACTTCATATTCTTGAATGCTTTCGTCTCTCAATATACCTTCGGTTATATCTATGTTTGTTTTTTGTTGTCTGTGTGTGTTAATTCACCTTTTTATTGTTAATTGTCTTTTTTTAATTATTAATTTTTATTTATTATTTTTTCTTCTCCTTTTAACTATATATATGCAAAAAAAATAAAAGTGAAGGTTTGGTTCTTCAAAATGTCGTCTTCTGCAATTCATGTTCGTAAAATGTCCCAATGATTTCTCTGCTGTCATCTTCATCATCCTCTAATGCTTCTATTTTGTAAGTCACTGGATCCATGTAAAATATTCTAATGATCTTAAAGATTTCTTCAGTACATCGAGGAGTGTAACCTTTTGCGAAGAATGACTTATAAGAAGTGATTCTTACTCGATCGCCGACTGCAAATTTCGGTGATTTGGACTCCTTCTTGATCTTTTCCCTTTGGGATAGAGATTAGCGAAGACGCATTTTTCATTTTGATGATCGCTAGCTTTCGTGGGAATCATCTTGATCGATCTATGTTGTGTATTGTTGTATTCTTCAACCAGTTCGTCTAGAATATCGATATATTTCTTGGTCTTATTAGCCGTGAAATACTTGTATATTTTTTCCTTCATGGTTCTATTCCAACGTTCAGTCATGTTAGTTTTCCCTTCATTTTTGATGGAATAGAGGTCGACCAATGGATGAACGTGACTATTGTAAAATTCCTTCCCTTTGTCCATCCACAATTTATCTGGTTTTCGAGAAGATGCTGCAAATATGCTCTTCAGAGCCTCGGCCATGCAAGCTCCCGATTTATTCTTTAGAGGTCTCATCCATCCATATTTCAAAAACACGTCGATGACCGTCAGTATGTACTTGATGCCCTTGTTCTATTTCGAATGCAATTTCATGTCCACCAGATCGGCCAACCAAATCTGATCCAGACCCTTTACGAATACCCTTCTTCTTCGAAATTTACATGTGATGGGCTTATGTAGTTCATTCGCCAATGCATTCATTAATAAAGTTTTCTGGACATTTTTTATGACCCCCATCCAAATCGACGTTTGATACCGATCACTTTACCGGCCAACGAACGTTCGAGTCTCTCTCTCCAAATGGGATTTATTATATTTTTCAATGTCGTCAACATGTTTTTATCACAGATGCGATTATGATTCTCAACGTCGGGATGTTTAGCATAGCACAGATCGTGAGTGTAAGCGGCCGAATCCACCCTATTGATGGGTTTGGTCCAAGATTTAGATGTCAGATCTTGATTCAATCTCTTATTTAATTTCGTGCCAGGTTCTGTGAATTGATGTCCTGGCAGATGCATTTTGACGGGTAGATTATTAATAAATTTATTCGTCAGACCGGCACCACGTTTGACAAATTGCGTTTTTGTGAAACTGCACATTTTACACGTTCCATGAAGCATGGGAATTTTATTTTTTGTCAGTACTTTTTTAACGTTAACCGTATCGGTAACTCTCTTGCATTTGATGCAATACATTTTAGTTTTTTTTGTTTGTTGTATCTATATCTTTTGATTTTTTTTTTTAGTTTATATATAATTTTTCTTCTTCTTTTATATATACATTTTTTTTAATCGATTGCTTCTGGAATCTTTTTGGAATCCAACAATTTACAAAACGATTGTCTCGCTTCTTCCCTACCTTTTTCCACAAGAGAATCCTTCACTTCTTCCTTGAGAACCTGACGACTCTTGACTCTTATCTTCGCTTTCATGACTTCATATTTTTGTTTTTCGTTCAATATGTCGACGAATTCGCCGTCTGAAATCCTACCATCTTTCAATGCCATAGAGATCTTATCTGACACAGAATCGATCTTTGCATCGGCCAAAACGCTGATGTTTTCATGTTTCTTGGCCTTCACAGATAATTTCTTAGCAAGAAATTTTCTGATCGTACTGACGAATCTGGCAATCAAAGCCAATCCTTCTATGGCCAACATGACCGGAAAAGCAACAAGGGCGGTTGACAATAGACTGATTCTCTGGCAACATTCAAACCCATAGAGATCGTGATGAGAGTCAAATCCACGCCACTCACGAATTTCTCTAATCTCGAATATTTCTTATTGAGCGAACAACGAGAATCTCTCTCTCACATCAGATATGATTGAATTCTATTGATTTGTTCAACTCAATACCTCTGCACCTCAGTCACTACTTTCTGGTGATAGAAGAGGTGCCGTGGGCTCTACCTTCTCTAACGATGGATAGATGTTTTTACTTCAAAGTTCCATATTTATTTTTATTTTATTTATATCTATTGTTATTTTTTATGTATTTCTTTTTATTATTTTCGCCTCCTTGTTATTTAACGAAAAAAATTTTTTTAATGTTTTCTTCCCTTAAACAAGGAATTCGTTAAAAATGCGATTCCTGTTGGAAAATTTGTGGTCTTCCCTTTTCAGCAAATATTCAAAAACGCATTTTCTGTCTTCGTTGGTGAGACTTCAATGCACTAACTTCAACACTTCCGATTTAGTGGGCTTGGGTTTTCCAATGCCAAACACTAATTGATTCCAACATTCGATCACATCGTCATGTCCGACATATTCCAATGCGGGCATGAAATACGTGGTGACAATGTCTTTCCATTCCATTGTAAGACACGAATGATCAATGCGATTAAATTTTTTCTCCTCTCCACAACCGAGACATCTTTCACGCATGACGCGAGGAAATTGTTCTTTCATGCAGATCACATAAGCTCTGCACAGTGCTCTTCAAAAACCAAGCTCTCAATTCCATGGAATCGTTCGTTTTACTCCTAATTTTTATATAAAAAAAATTTTCTATTCTTATTATTTATTTTTTTCTATTATTTTGTTTTTAGTATTTTTTTTAATATTTTTTTCTCTTTTATATATATTTCGTTTTTTTTAATAACAACATATCTATTCATCTTATCATCAAACGAATACTTCTCATCTATTATGATCGCCCGTATTATTATTGGAAAGAGATGACATTTTTTTTCGAAAGTTGGCATTTATGCCTCTCGTATTTCGATAAAACCATCATTTTTTTATTGTCGTTGTTAGAACGATATGGGAAATATCGTTTTCTCTCCTTTTGTTTCATTTTTTTTTAATTGTTATTTTTTTATATAATGACATACCCAAAATGGGTATATTCTTAAATGCCGAATTCTGACCGAACAATAAACGTTTACCAATCGGTTCCAAATTCTCTCCAGTTTTCAGATAGCTACCGTCTCTGTGGAAAGCATTGCTGTCTTTCCTCATGGGTCCTAGATACAATTCTTTACCTTCAACGTCTACATGACACACTGCACCTCCCGACTTCAAAAATAGTCTGTTTCATCTCTTCTTCAGAAACAATCCTCTACCCATTAATTTGTCGACCCCCAAACTAGCGAGTCCCAAGGGAGCTCCCACGCCCAGAGCTGGTAACACCATCTTTGTTGGAATGGGTAGTGCTTTAGTGGTGAGTCCCGCCAATAGTGGTAAGAAACCGCCTTTCATTCTCAGATTGTATCTCAATTGAGCAGGACGCAATCTTACCATCGTCCCCATTTGATTACAAATCGCTTTCTCCATCCTTTTGATTTGAGTTTTAGTCCAGGCGATCTGATCGCTACCTTCACTCGTCAGATCTTCAGAACTGAATTTAAATCTAACGGCCTCGCCTCAATGACTCAGCGCTCTGCGAAGTTTAGCTTTCTGTCCTTCAGATATGTTCACGTTTTTAATAATATATCGACTGCTACTCATATTTGTTGCCTTTTTTTCACTGGATTATAAAAAAATTTAATTAGGAATATGAAATATTATAAGTTGGTGATTTTTTTTAATTATTATAAATATTATAAGTTTTTTTTTTTATTTCCTATATAAATATATAAAAAAATGAAAAAAAAAATTTTTGTTAAATGAAAAAAAACTAATTTTTTTTTTTTCAAATTATATTTTTTTTTTTTTTCAAATTATATTATTATTTTTTTTTTATTTACTTAATTTTTTTTCATATCTATCTGATGTGAAATCATATAGTCACTCTCTCTCCATGAAGATCTAACAGATTCCCATTCTGATCCATCAATGTGGTTTTGATGCTATACAACGTGTCCAAGATCACGGGTAGATAGACGAGATTTCGATGTCGCTCCACGATTTTGTAACCTGGAGAAACGTCTGGAAACAACGAGTAGATCGTAGGCTAAGTGCTACCATAAACGTAACTTCCCAAGATCACATTGACATTCACTAAAATGCTATTGACTGCGAGAATGTCGACCATATTTTCAGACACGGCATGACCTCAATACGTCTTTCGATCAAATCCCAACATCTTACCGATCGAATCTTCTGCACTAAAATCCAATCGAAAATTATCTCCCAAATCTAATATCATCTGTAGAGTACTCGTATTGGCAGCAATTCTTATCATCTTGCTTCCGTGACCATCGGTCTTCAATCTCGTCTGGATGTGATGGTTCAGATCGTCTATGTCATACCTTCCTTTGGGAACTCGTATCCCGAACCAATCGACTCCTTTGGAATACTTGAATGAATTTATTCTTTTCGGTGACGTTGGGAAACGAATAGTAAGTCTCGAGATTAACCAACGCCATGTCGTATCTCTTTTCCTTCTTCAAATTGATGGAAGGTTTGAATTTAGTCATGAATTGAGTCATGTCGTGACTCACTACAATTTGAAAGGATTGTTTTGCAGCTGTATTCTCAACTATCTGTTCTAATAGGTGATGTTCTGACATTTTTATTATTATTATTATTTCTATATTTTTTTTATATTTTATCAATATTGTTTTTTTATTTTCTTCTCTATTATTGTTAGGAATATAAAAAAATCGTCGAATCCACTTCGATATTTCCGTTGTTAAACTTGCTAGTCAAATCGATCACAACGAAATTGTGAAGTCCTTTGTCCCACACCTTCTTACAAAATCTCCTGAATTCTTCCCTACTCATGTCATTGGCCAGATGATCTCGATAGATGTGATTCAGATTCTTGAGATCCTGACGAAAGAGACAGAAAATTAGCATTCTCCCTTATGGTCTGTCTGGGTTGTTGAAAATAATTCTGAGACAAATAGAAACAATCCACATTGCTGTGACGTCTTCGAACATAATACGATTCGCATCAACAGTAGATCATCGAAGATCATGAGATTCTTATTACCCGACTTCAACTGTCTAGGATTGGGAACGTCATCAGCATTCTCGTAAAACTGACATTCCACATTTGAACACTCCAAGTTTCTCTTGGTCAATTCTCTCGCCGTTCATTCCAACATATTCGAAGTTTCGTATCCTTCAAATTCGTCTCGATTGTAAAGGATTCTCAACATAACATCCTTAGGTAATTTACAAATCATGCACTCTCGAAGAAATCTATATTCCGGTTGAAAAAGACTTTTGCCAAAAACGAATAATCTGTCATAATCCAACCAACCAGGTCGCAACAATAGATTCATCAAGAGATTGGTCTTTCCACAATTAGATTTTTCCCACTATCAGACCTTTTTTTCTAGTTTGTTTTTTTACTATGTTTTGAATTATGGTTTTTTTCTAATTTTTTTTTATATTTTAATTTCTATTTTTTATATATATAAAAGTTTTTTTTATTATTTATAAATCACTTTTAATGCCGATCCTTTCGTAATTTTAGCCAAGTCTTGTATCGGTACGACATCATCATAGAAATCTCTCCAACTTTTTGGTTCGATTCTCGATCGTTTGGCAGGTTGTGGAGTTATCAATTTATTAATCAAAGCATCGGCACCTGTTACCGGCTTCCGAAGCTATTCTGCCACTCTCTTCGGTAGCAGCTTTCTTACCTGCATCGATCGCCATTTTGAGAGCACTCGACATGATCTGTTTCGCGGTATCACCGGTGAATTTACGAGTTAAAAATTGCATCATCGAATTCACGATGCCTGATCCACCATAGACGTAAGATCTAGCTATCCCCTGTTATTTATCACTAACATTTTTTTTAATTATTATTTTTTTCTCTTAAATATATATATATTTTTTATTTACTTAATATTTTTGGGTTTTTTTTTTCTCTTACTATTTTATTATTTCAAACGATTCATCAACTTTTGATAATCCTTCTTAGTCAAGACCTTCTGCCTCAACAATTCATCGCACACGCTCTTTATCTCATTATTCACTCTGGTGTTACCAGCCTCTCTGCTTGCCATCAACAAACTCAATATCCCCAACAAGGCATCTGGATCGTGTGGAAGACATATCGTGTCGGCCATTCCCTTTCCAGTCGTCGATTTCACAAAATACTCGTTCGCCTTCCATTTGGGTTTCACCACGTTCTTCCACTTGTAACCTCTCTCATCCTTAGGTCTCGTCTCTCTGGGATCGTTGTTCTTATTCATGGCGTGTGTCTGAACCAGAATGTCTCCATAATTTTTGTAATCCCCCTCGGTGTAATCGTCAGGTCTCTGGTGAGAGAGCAGAGTATACAATCCGTCAGTCATTTCGTACCTACTCAGACTGTCGATCAAATAACGACCTTCAAGCGATGATACTTCCGTGTCACCCACGAAAATTTTATCGTCACGAAATCCGTACATCTGATCTTTCACGATTCCACTACCATTGTCAAATCTGCCAAAAATGTTTGAAGCGTCGCTATTATCAGTGGTACTTGAATCGGTCTCTATTCCCATCGGGGTAGTGTCTGTAGCGTCGCTATAAACGCTACTCCGACGAGAATCAGTCTTGATTCCCGTCGGAATGAAATCGGAGAAAGTTCTCGGTGCTAAAGTACCAGGAATCGAAGCGGTCATCCTCTGAGAACCTTCTGTTATGGGTCTCATTCCTCCACGATCTCTTTCCTAGCTCGTTCCTGAACCTCGGTGACTGGTCTGAACAACTTGGTCGCCTCTCTCGTCTCAATCCCATCTCTCCCAATCGTCTAGCCATATCCTCCCCTTGAGATATTCTCCCTACTTCGTATTAATTCGCGAACCTGTTCGTCCCTTCGCTTCGAATCTCCGATGTGTAGAAACATTGTTTTTATGCATTATTATTATTAGTTTTTTTTAATAAAAAAATAGTTGTTTTTTATGTATTCTTATTTATTTTTTTGAATGTTGTTTTATATATATCTTTTGTATTCTTATTTTTTTTTAATGTTGTTTATATCTATATTTAAAAAAACAATTTTTTATCATCATTCTCACAACTCGTAATATCAACGCAATTGCGGACTGGGGCGGGCCCACCTCACGCGTTTTAGACTCCGCGAGCTATCTCTCTCTCCTTGCCAAAAACCTGTCTACGTCATCGATGGCTGATTCGAGTCCACCGATAAATTCGCCGCTCGATTCGGACTCCGTTTTTTCCGCGGGAATCGACGTTGGATCGCTAGTCTTCCATCCGCCCTGGTGGTGTTTTTTTGGCGGTATTTTGCCAAAAAATCACCTAAATGGCAGTCCGTGTTACCTCTGAGAAAAGGTGAGTATTATCCCGAAAGCGGTCGTGTCAGATTTTACGAGCCCACCAGAAAGTGAATTTTTAAGAGAGGGAATTTTTTAGAGTTATTGAAATTCCGTCGAAATTTTTAGCCAACCCAACGTTAACCGTTAGAGAAATCAAACGTCGAACCCACGACACCTCGTCTACCGTCAGCCACTGTAAGAATCAGGAAAAAGTGACGATGTGAACATCGACGTGTCGTATCGAACAAGTCGTTGGATTTCGATCGTGACGAACGAGATTTGCTCGAAAAAAACTAAGTTTTGGTGAGATGCGATCGAGACAAAAAATTTAGTGGGCTCGTATCCCCGATTCTACCCTACTTACATCGAGGACAATATTTTTCGGCTACACTTCGAACCGCCGAAAAAATACATTACCGTGTTTCTTGTTATATTTCTTGTCTTCTTAAATAGGAATCCTGGTGATTATTTTTTTTTAATTGGCATTTGAATTGAGTGGATAGAATAAGGAAGGCAGTATTTTGTTTGTGTGTATTCCGGGGGATGGGATGGGGAAAACACTGGATTAAACACATCTGCGCTCTTCCAGTGTGCTTCCAATGTCTAACAGTTCTCAAACCAGTGTAAATATGTCCAAACGTCCCGACGTGTAATCCATTACAAGAGTTGTATCTCAGTTATCAATTATTTTATTTGCAAAGTTAGTTTGTCAAAGAGAATGTTGGAAAAATGGTACACGAATATTCTCTTACTAATCACCTCTTTTTCAACATTCTAGGGAGATTGCGTACAACGTGGATATTTCCTCGGCAAAGTGGCCCTCAAGGCCCCATATGGTAAGTCTACATGATTTTTTTTAAATTGTTATATACACAGAGCGACACACGCGTGTGAATGGGTTAATTGATATGGCACGACTGCCAGCGCGGAAGGATAAAACGAGAGGCCTCAGGACTCGAGTTCTGTCCTTCCGCGATGACACAAGTGTCATGTCGATTAATCCACTCGCACGAGTGTGTCGTACTACGTTTATTACACGCCTTCACGTCTCTAAAACAATTATTGGAAGGACACTCAGCAATTCATTTGACAACCATCAACAAAAAGAACACATTTTTATCGCCAACCAAATTTGCGAGGGGGAACCGTGTTACTATGTCGTCCCCATGGGATCTTGAATTTCAATCTGAATATAGTTACCGTGTAGGCCGCGTAGTCGCGTATTACAACACAGATTGGGGAGATGATGGAAATCGGTTGCGCTCTGTGGCCTTGGCACAGTTGGTGCCAACGGCGACCTGTGTATTGGCGTTCCATTCAACGATCGCAATTGGGTAGAAGGAGTTCTTGAATTCTTCCGTGTTTGCTCGGTACACCGCCAATTTCATGCCGTTGGTGCTCCTTGTGCGAGGTGAACCATTATTAATGTACGGCATTTTGGGATAGCATCACTCCCAGAGGTGATGTTACCGGGTGTTTGGATGATAGCATCACTTCCAGAGGTGATGTTACCGAGTGTTTGGATGATAGCATCACTTCCAGAGGTGATGTTACCGAGTGTTTGGATGCGTTTGTTCTTCCGACGCTCTTGGATTGATGGCCAGCCTAGTAAACTTAGCATTTCACTAACGCTGCTATCTCCGCGATTGTCATTGCAGACACTGCGTGCAGCTCGACGTTGAGTCATCTCTTGCTTCTGGATGTTCTTTTGTGGATAGGGGTCCCACACTATGCATCCGTATTCCAATTTTGAGCGAGCCATTGACTTGAATGCTGTTTCTTTCAATGGTTTCTGTGCGTGTTTTATATTTCTTGCCTGCTGACAGATACAACATATTGGAACTCAGGGGATGATTCCAGCTATCGCTGGCGATTCAAATTGTAATTGTGTTGCACGATTTGTAGAAAATTCCAGTGAAATTTCGCTTCTATTTAAAACTAGCCCGTCAACGATTTCCGTTCCGCACATATGTGCGGAACAGATTTCCATTTTCCGAACGGTTTTGTGATATCGCAATTTTTTTCCTCGAATCGATTTGCGGCTTTAATATTGCATTTTATATCGAATCGAGTAGCATTTCCAATGGTTGCGTCGGTGATATAAATTATCGGGGGTTATCTCCCCTTGTATACCAGATGGAAATAATTGATTGAGATTATAATCTCAAGATGGGATGGGTTGGATAAGTGAGAGAGTTATTAGAAAACTATTCAGTAGAGGTCGATGATCGGGACGAGGGGCCAGCCCAAGGTAAAGGCTTCGCGAGGGAGAAAATCTTGGAGGACTATAACCGAAATTGGCGAGAAAGTATCGGAGCAAGGAGGTCTTCGAGAGGTCAACATGATAAGGAGAAAATAGTACTTCGGGAGAACTTGGATGCTCGTGTGGATGGCACATTTGGTGGTCACTGTTGTTTAAACTAAGGTCAAGGTCGCTGGAGCTTAGGTGGAAAATGGTGAAAGACTGTGACAAACACTGCCAAATATATGATGTGGAAGTAACGGAAACCCTGAAACACTTTCTCTTAGAATGTCTAAAATGACAATGGAATTCACTAGGAGTATAATGAAGAAATGGGATGGAGGGAAGGAATCACAGGTGGTTGTTTTGTTATGCAAAGGATAAGATTAGATTGCATGCTGCTCATTGAAACTGGGAAGAAAGAAGTACGGGATAGCATTAATCCTTTACATTACGTGAAAAGCAGATAGCACTTGCAAACAAAGTTATTGAATAACTTTTTTGTATTTTTTGCAACAAAAACATAGCTCAACGAGCTGGTTCCAATGAGAGGTCATCAGATATTTTTTTGAGGCAAAATGAAAAAAATAATGGCAATTAAATGGCATTGTTTGTGAACAGCGCGAGCCGATTTTGGCGTCACGTTGGGTAATGAGTTAAACAGTTCGTTTATGGGTGTTGGAATGGGAGAGGGGCCGTCTTGGGTGGCATTTCTGAATTCAGGGGTGATATTAATGCTTTCCCACATGAGAACCACGGAAAACCAGGGGACAATCGATCGAATCCTCGAAGCTTCGCAGTTCTCTAAAGCCAAAAAATACCTATGTCTAGGGTAGCCCTACCAAACCTAAAAAATTATACCTTCCCATAAAATTTGCTTGGATGAAAAGTTAGAACATTTGTATAAAGTGTGTACAATTTTGTAAATGTATGCAAAGAAGATTCAAAACACAAAAT
Source organism: Pictodentalium vernedei (assembly GCA_031216915.1). Lineage (NCBI taxonomy): Eukaryota > Metazoa > Mollusca > Scaphopoda > Dentaliida > Dentaliidae > Pictodentalium > Pictodentalium vernedei. The sequence continues at coordinate 610,338,111 of CM062296.1, forward strand.
TAAAAACACATTATTAGAATTAACGCAAAAGCCGAGTCATATATTTAGTTCAGTTCCCAACCAGTCAGTCGTCAGTGTGCTCCGAGAAATATATCTATCCAATAAACACCCCGACAAGAGGTGACGCTGAATATGCTTAAACCCCAATAAATAAATAAAATGAATCCAATATACACCAGCGACATTTTTTTACTTTCCAAATATGCAGCTCACTTTTGCCAAAAACGTAGTAAATATTGAAAAAGAAAATCGCTTCCAACCGATTTTTCCCCGACTACCATAAACACAGGTAAATTTATTTTTGGCCTACTCATTAGACAGTTAGGGTAATTTTGTAGTGATCCACTCTGTCTGAACTTTACCATAAATACAAAAATGCATCACTGTGTATTCCGTAGATTGAAAGTATTTGAAAAATCGTTTAATTAAGGCAAACAAATCTTTGATTCTCAGGCAATCCTCACTGTAATTGAACCCCCTCATTGGACGTTTTATTGCCTTGAGGTATCCTTTCAATATCACAACAAAAAGAGAGACTCAAAACTTGTTATGCTTTTTTGATTGATACATGTAGCTATTTATTTATTTATTTATTTATTTATTTATTTATTTATTTATTTATTTATTTATTTATTTATTTATTTATTTATTTATTTATTTATTGGTGTTTAAGGTCACATATTTCTGCACAATGGCTAATCATGTCTGCGACAGTTTTACGGATGGAGGAAGCCGGAGTACCCGGAGAGTACCCGGAGAGAACCACGGAAAGCAACGGCGAGCAACTGTCAGCTTCCCAACATATGATCTTCACACAAGCAGGGTTAGCACCATCGACGTGCAGTACGCCTTAGTACACAACGTCGCCGTGCCCCCACGTAGGCAATGCGGGAGTAGTATGTAATGTGGTTTTCAGGGGCTATTTGGGGATCTCATCGGGGGGATCTCATGTGACGTCATAGTCACGTGACCTAGTGGCGCCATGTTGTGTTGTCATGGTAACCCGCGTGAGCGGCCATGTTGTGACGTCATCCCCATAGTGATACGTGGTGTTAGTGCACATGCGCAGCGCGTGTTGTTAGGATGATACGTGTTTCCGACGTCCATTTTGTATACTGGAGGCCGCCATCTTGGTTTTTATGGTAGCACGTGATTGCTATGTTACCCAATTTTTCTGCAATAAGACGGTGTATGTTCGGAGGGTGTGTTCGATTGTAGAAGAGTAAATCTAATTACCACAAACAACCCGACAATCTCTCCAAATCACCAAAATCCACCCCAGCTTTTACTATTTCGAATTCTTACAGGATTCTCTGCTTCTATCTATATATGCAACAGTTTTCGTCTGTCTGGCCATGTTCCTTTGTTCTGGAGTATACTCCAGTAGCGTAGAAGAGCCTATTAGTTGGAACAGTTTATCTTATTATTACTATATTTAGCAGTTTCTGGTCTATTCTTGTTAGTTCTAACCCTATTCTAAGTACTCTTATTGTTTCATTTATCTAGATCATTTATAACCAATCAGATTGCTTGATTCCCCATAATCTGTATACAGAGTTATCTCCCTTCTGTATAATAAAAGACTATATCCAATGGCCATATCCCATTTTTTGCAAAACACCTGTGGCTATGGAATCCCTTTTTGTCGTATGAGGCCATAAGGGCTATGTAAAAACTCTCAATAAGTCCTCATTTATTACCCCTCATACCCTATTTGAACTTTGAGGTTATGAGGACCTTGAAAAGTCCCTCAATGGAGTATAATTTACTACGACTCTTAGCCTAATTTCAGTATTTAACAGGTATATCCTATGGAATCCTATTTCGGAAAACGCCTGTGACTGTGGAATCCCTTTTTTGTCGTATGAGGCCATGAGGGCTATATAAAAGCCCTCACTGAGTCCTCATTTATTATCCCTCATACCCTCATTGAATTTTGAGGTTAGATATGTGTGTACATCCTATATAGTATCCTTAGATAAGTATCCTATAAAAGGCATCCTCGATAGGTATCCTCGATAGGTATCCTCAAATACCGAGATGAGGCTAAGAGTCGTAGTAAATTATGCCTCATTGAGGGATTTTTAATGGTTCTCATAACCTCAAAATTCAATGAGGGTATGAGGGATAATAAATGAGGACTCATTGAGGGCTTTCACATCGCCCCCATGGCCTCATACGACAAAAAAGGGATTCCACAGTCACAGGCGTTTTCCGAAATGGGATTCCATAGGATATACCTGTTCAATACTGAAATGAGGCCAAGAGTCGTAGTAAATTATACCTCATTGAGGGATTTTTGAAGGTCCTCATAACCTCAAAATTCAAATAGGGTATGAGGGATAATAAATGAGGACTCATTGAGGGTTTTTACATAGCCCTCATGGCCTCATACGACAAAAAAGGGATTCCATAGCCACAGGTGTTTTGCAAAAAAATGGGATTCCATGGGATATGGCCATTGGATATAGTCTTTTATTATACCGAGAGGAGATAACTCTGTATACAGATTATGGGAAATCAAGCAATCTGATTGGTTATAAACGATCTAGATAAATGAAACAATAAGAGTACTTAGAATAGGGTTAGAACTAACAAGAATAGACCAGAAACTGCTAAATATAGTAATAATAAGGTAAACTGTTCCAACTAATAGGCTCTTCTACGCTACTGGAGTATACTCCAGAACAAAGGAACATGGCCAGATAGACGAAAACTGTTGCATATATAGATAGAAGCAGAGAATTCTGTAAGAATTCGAAATAGTAAAAGTTGGGGTGGATTTTGGTGATTTGGAGAGATTGTCGGGTTGTTTGTGGTAATTAGATTTACTCTTCTACAATTGAACACACCCTCCGAACATACCCCGTCTTATTACAGGAAAATTGGGTAACATAGCAATCACGTGCTACCATAGAAACCAAGATGGCGGCATCCAGTATACAAAATGGACGATGGAAACACGTATCGCCCTAACAACACGCGATGCGCATGCGCACTAACACCACGTATCACTATGGGGATGACGTCACCACATGGCCGCTCACGCGGGTTACCATGACAACACAACATGGCGCCACTAGGTCACGTGACTATGACGTCACATGAGATCCCCCGATGAGATCCCCCAAATAGCCCCTGAAAACCACATTACATACCACTTGCGGGTGAAGTGTCTTGCCCAAGGACACAACGCGGTTGCCGCAGATGGGAGATACATGTAACTAAAATCTGAAATGTGTAACTAAAGACAGTCTACATCATGTAGATTTGCAGTTGTTTCTAGTCAAGTCTTGGCTGTTTGTAGCAGCCAAGCCTTGCCAAGAAACAACTGCCTTACTTAACCCTTTACCTAACATGAAAAGCAGGCAACACTTGCAAACCAAATTCTTGAATATATCATTTTTTGTCTCAAAAACATAGGTTATGACCCCTCATTGGAACGAGCTCGATGAGCTCGTTCCAAAGAGGGGTCATAACCTATGTTTCTGAGACAAAAAATGAAAAACTAATGAAAATTAATTAGCGATTTTTGTGAATAGCACTGACCGGTTTTTGACGTTACGTTGGGTGAAGGGTTATAATATATATGGTAAATTGCAAGTTTCATCAGCGGGTTGGTGCACTTGTACTGTTGCAGTAAAAAGTGATCAAAGTCGGAATTAGGACTTTGGGGTTTAAAAGTAAATGCGTTAATTTGTATCATTATACACTCTCTGTATATTCTGTGCGTGAAAAGATAACAGAAATCCTCTCAATTCATGCTCATTACAGTACAGTCGCCGTGGACTGGTGTAACGCATGCACGGGCGATGATATATACGAATGCGTTTACCGCCTAATAAAAATCATCAATAGAAAAAAATTAATTAATGAAACACCAGGTTGTACCCGGAGATCCATTAGTTAATTTTTTGATGATTATTCCTGTAATTATTGTTTGGAATCTTATAATATTCCGTCCGTAGAAATATTGCCCATCCTTTGAAAGTGGCCAGTCCACAGCGGCCGTACTATACATGCAAACAAACAAAAATTAAAAACAACCCAGAGAAAAATTACCCGATGGTCAATTAATATGTATTGTGTGGTCTAAACTAAAACTTTTACTTCACAAATAGTTCCCGAAACACAGCTTTCCGAACTTTTTCGAAAGTCAATTTTGCCGAAGGTTTATGAAATGTAAGGATGAACCCCATTCGTTTCACGCGAAAATGTTAATTTTGAAATTGTCAATGTGCACACCTGACCGCCTCAGAGGGCACGAAGTTGGTCAATGGTGTTGTCTTAACCCTTTGAACCCGAGGAGCCGTCTTTTTAGGGTCCAGGCACATGATACGCCATAATTTCATTAAGGGGGAAGGCTGCTAAGTAATGTGCTGTCACTGTGGTGCAGACCATCAATATTTTCAACGTGCAGCTCGAGGGTTAGACGTTGAATATATTAATTGGTCTTTCCCCAAATAATGAACATGGACTCTTCCAATTGCTGCTATTGAACTGATATGTAATATACCACCGGTGTTTAAAGGGTTAAAATCACAAATTGACAAACACCATGCATTGCCTGCTACCTCTGCGCATTTGATCAGATGAACTGTTTATTAGTCGACTTCCATGCACTTTAAACACGTTTATATACTCTCCCAAAAAAGAAAGTGTGCATGCTAAAAAATAACACTAAAAAAAGATATATATCATTTTCATTCATGGAAATTTTATTCAATCATAGATGAATCAATTTGTGATCAACACGAGAAATTTCATTACGCTACGACGAATACACTTGGTGCCATGGAGAGTCAAAGACACTAAGGGTCAAACACAAAAGTCACACACTCAGTATCTGGTATGACCTTCGTCTGCATCGACTACTGCTGTGCATGTATGCCTCATGGAAGCGAACAAGTTAGCATGGAAGTGTTGTGGGATGTTGTTCCATATTCTGATAAGCTGTCTTTGGAGTTCCACAAGCGTTGACGGTGCATGGGGAAGCCGGAGTAGCTGACGTTTCATTTCGTCCCATACGTGCTCAGTGGGTGAGATATCGGGCGAATTTGCGGGCCAGGGAAGAACATCCACTTCTTGTTGCTGCAGATACTGTTGAACAACACGAGTTGCGTGGGGTCTGGCGTTGTCCTGCTGTAGAATGACGCCTCGGCCGTGACGTTGCAGACATGGGACAACAACAGGTGTAAGCACTTCATCACGATATCTGGCTGCATTGAGATTGCCATCAATAATGACCAGCTCAGTTCTGTTACGGGCAGTGATGCCACCCCACACCATGAGAGACCCTCCCCCATAACGGTTTCGCTCCACGACACATGGATCTGCGTAGCGTTCGTTTCGACGTCTGTACACTCTCTGGCGGCCATCTGATGATGAAAGATGGAAACGATATTCATCTGTGAATAAAACACGTCGCCACCAGTGTAAGGGATGCCTGAGATGTCGTCTACACCACTGCAGTCGAGCACGACGATGACGTAACGTCAAAATTGGACGAATTGCAGGTCTTCGAGGACGTAAGCCGTATTCTCTCAGCCGGTTGATTACTGTTTGAGGATGTATCCGTCTCAGGTTAGGGATGATCCTGGCTGTCGTCGTTGCCGTTTGTTGCCGGTTCCGGAGATGGACGACACGGATATACCGATCTTGTGCAGGGGTGGTAACTCGGGGTCTCCCGGAGCGGAGTCGGTCTCGAACGTCATCATGTTGTGCATGTCGATGGACTAGCCTGTCTACAGTGTTACGGTGGCAGTTCAAATGCTGGGCAACCTCTCTGTGTGTTCTGCCAGCTCTAATCATACCCAGGGCAAGGAGACGTTGATTCATTGTCAATCTTGGCATGCTAATGTGGAGCCGTTTTAACAGCAGCGCAAGTTTGAATGTGAACGATAGGAAGGCCTAACTTTAGTGTTTAGATACCCAAGGATTCACACTGCTGCATGAATTTTCAGACTCTCCACGTGCAAAACATGCCTTTTCACAAATGTGCAGCACGTCATTTAACGTTAATGCAATTTTAACGGGGAAAGCTGTTTTTGTGTTCAGTATAACTTATTCATGAACAGGTTAACACTCTATACACCTACGAAATTATTTTTTTTGGAGTTTGATCAATTTCTGTAATGCACACTTTCTTTTTGGGGCGAGTATACAATGCTTGGGGTAGAATTAGTGTCTCCCCTGCTCACCAGAGAGCGCGTCTCCTTGCGCAATAATAGTCTGGCATGTGAGCTAGAAATTCTGGTATAACACTCTTTTCCAAAATAAGCCTTGTCGGAAATTCATCCTCCATCTTGAACATCAGAGGCCAGCTTATATAAACAAAGAACCAGGCGAGCATTGCGAATGCAGAAAATGTACTACGAACATCTACCAAGACGTAAACTCAGAGAGAAATCTCTGCTAAAATCATGCTGTATGCTTATATTTATTTTAGATGTCTTCGGAATATCGTTTAAAGTGCTATACAAGTAAGAGAATTTTGTTTATTTTGAAATTCCCACCTCTGATATTCCTCAAATTCAAATGAAATATACACAAATTATACATCAAAATGAAGGCTGAGATGACTAAACACACATGAAACTCATAGAGGCGACAGCAGGCACCACTGGTTCCTGGAAGTCTTCTACCGTATTCGTACCAGAACTGATGATTACATAATATTTCACGAGCACTTGTGGTCAGATGTGCTTCATATATCCAAGAACAAAGTTAGGGCATCAAACTTCTTCAACACACACTGGCAGAGCTGCACTGGGGTGAATTCCAAAAACTGTCCATTTTGTTTACATTGTAAATTACTGACGATTTCTGGTCAAGTCATCGGACGGAAAAAGCATCGATATACCTTGCCGTCTGAAATCAAATAATGAGAAATACAACATAATATTAATATTAATACAACATACTATCGTTTTATAGAGACTGTACAGTTGCAAGGTAACATGACACCTGTTGAAATTTCTTGGAATTACGATTTTGTTTTTGGATGGAAATTCGTGGTATCCATTGATTTGCGCATGTCCGTCGAACATGGAATCCATCTTTAATAAAAAAAAAATGCAGACAGTGTTGTCCATTTTTCAAATGCAGTCATATCGCTGCACTCTAAAGTATTTTAATGCCTAGCTTTGTTCTTGAATATGTGAAGCACTTGTTCTCGTAAAATAGTATTTTATTATTAGTTCTGCTACGAATACGGTAGCAGACTTCCAAGAAACGGTGGTGCCTGCTGTCGGCTCTATGAGTATCATCACATAAATTTTGTGTTTCGTGTTCGTGCATCCCAACCTTCATTTCGATGTATAATTTGTGTATATTTAATATGAATTTAAGGAATATCAGAGGTGGGAATTTCAAAATAAACAAAATTCTCATACTTATATAGCACCTTAATGAATGAGACAAAATTAACCATTTACCATTTATCCTATATTGTCGCTCATCAGCGAAGCTCAACGAGACTTTTACTAATCACGCCCCGTTTGTCGTCCGTCCGACGTGAACTACATATATACTACTCAAAGTTTGCTAAGCGCCAAATATTTGACACATCATTGTGAAACTTGCTTGTGACATATTTGCGATATTTTTGGTGGATATGATTGAGGAATGTATTGAGATGGTCCGCAGTGTTTACATTAGCTCTCTTGACAGGCAGACTTTTCGTGACAGTCATGGAAAGCATGTGCCCCTTGATTTTCATGATGTTTTCGTGTTCTGTCTACATGTACATGTCATATGTAGGGTATTCAATCTTTATTTCCACACAAACCCTTGTGATTTAATGATTGAATATGGCAAATGCAAATGTAAGAAGATATTTGTCAGAAGCAGAAGTGGTGGGCTGTAAGAATGGTGGAGCAAGGGGCAATCCATCGTCAGGATGGTGAAGCCCTTGGTGTGCACCATACTGTGGTCACCAGAACCTGGGGAGATTTCAGCAGTAGGGCACACCAGTACGATAGCATGGTGGTGGCAGAGACAGGGCAACATCTGCAGCCGAAGACTGGTTTTTGATCATTCAGGCCCTTAGGAACTGCTTTGCCACAGCAACCCAGCTTCGCAGTGACCTTCAGAATTCAAATGTTTCGACGCAGACTATCCGGGCAAGGTTGCACGATGGTGATCTCTGACCGAGAAGATCATGTATTTGCATACCGCTGACCCAGAACCACCGCTAGGCGCGATATGTATGGGCCATGGACCACGTTGGATGGACCAGAGAAGACTGGCGACCTAGACCACACAGGCAGGCGTTCTAGGGTAAGGAGAAGACCAGGTCATCGATTCCATGCGGCCAACATTGCTGAGCATGACTGCTATGGTGGAGGGCGGCATCAGCAGGAATGGACATACAGTGAGCGCTGTGTCCTTGAACGTGTTACATTGACAGCACAGCGGTATATTGATGAGATCCTGGAAGTCCACGTCAGATTGTATGCAGGTGCAGTGGGTGATAGATTCATTCTGATGGACGATAATGCCCGTCCTCATGTCGCCCATGCTGTCGGGGAGTAACGACAGAGGGGAGGAATTGAGCGCATGGTCAGCAAGATCCCCTGACCTCAGTCCAATCGAACATGTCTTGAATGAGTTGCAGCCTGCAATTTCAGCCCGTCCAGTCCAGCCAAGAAGTCTCCAGGAGTTTGGTGCCATGCTGGTCCTAGAATGGAACAACATCCCACAAAGGACCACCAGGAACCTTATTGGGAGCATGAGAAGGCGTTGTCAAGCTGTAAGTAACAGTAATGAGACTCATACTCGATATTGAACCCATACCAGTTCGCTCCGTCATCTTTTTGGCAATTTGAAAAATTTCCTCTTTTACCAATAATATCCATTTTCCATGGTTATCGTATTCAAAATTTAAAATATAATGTCAAACACAAACCAGATCTTAATTTCTGTACTTAAGTCATTGAAGATATAATTAAATAAAAAACATATACACTTTTCATTACAATATTTCATCTAAAACGTAAGACAGGTAGTTGGATATACTTGGTGCTTAGCAAACTTTGAGTAGTGCATTATCGAATTCTCCTCATAACTACTGGAGCGAATTAACGTATTCGTTTTATCAGAATCTGAATATTTTCAGCGAAATTTATATTATATTTCAACACAAAACACACGTATTTTTAATGTTGATAGTATGATGTATATTCTCTTGAATATGTACACATTTTGATAATACAACGAGCGCATGTAATTTGGCAGATAGACTGCAAGGATATTTCGATGGCATTTCTGTATCATCTTCATCGATCATTTGACAAAAATGGTTATACCGGGGGGGGGGGGGGGGGGGGGGGGGGGGCTGTTACAACCAGTAGTGTATAAATTTACCAGTAATGTCGAAATCGACCAGTAATGTCGAAAAAATTAACCAGTAATGTCGAAATCAACCAGTAATGTCGAAAAAATCGACCAGTAATGTAAAAATCCGTAATATCGAAAAATTAGCCAGTAGTGGCAAAAAGTGACGACCAAAATGAGGAGCACTAACACTTGCCGACGGGGGGTGGGAGGGAGGGAGGGAGGGAGGGAGGGAGGGAGGGAGGGAGGGAGGGAGGGAGGGAGGGTTGGATGGATGGATGGATGGATGGATGGATGGATGGATGGATGGATGGATAGATAGATAGATAGATAGATAGATAGATAGATAGATAGATAGATAGATAGATAGATAGATAGATAGATAGAAAGATAGATAGATAGATAGATAGATAGATAGATAGATAGATAGATAGATAGATAGATAGATAGATAGATAGATAGATAGATAGATAGATAGATATAGATAGATAGAGACTGATGGGGAAAGAGAGCTGAGCAAAGACAGAGGGAGAGGGGCTAGAGAGAGAGAGAAAGATGGAGAGAGAGGGGCAAAGACAGAGGGACATGGGATAGAAAGAGAGGGGAGATAGATAGAGAGAAAAAGGAGAGAGAGAGAGAGAGAGAGAGAGAGAGAGAGAGCAAATAGGATGGGATATGTTGTGCATATGAAAGAGGGAAATAATTGTTAAACATAAAATTCCATATTTACTGGGGTAAATGTGTTTAAACTTGCGCGAAAATGGTTAAAAGTCGATAAATATAGGCAAAAGTACAATTTGAGCAACCGAAAAAATATTGAAATTTTTGCGAAAAATCGTCATTTTGGTTGTCACTTTTTGACACTACTGGTTAATTTTTCGACATTACGGATTTTTACATTACTGGTCGATTTTTTCGACATTACTGGTTGATTTCGACATTACTGGTTAATTTTTTCGACATTACTGGTCGATTTCGACATTATTGGTAAATTTATACACTACTGGTTGTAACAGGGCCCATCGGGAAGACCATAGTTTGGCCGAGTCGGAGAAAATTTTGATATCTGAAATTGAAGGAACACTGTTTCTTATTGAACTGAGCGATTAATGACATTTTTGACTGCTGGTATATCGAAATGTCCTCTATGCGGACTGCCAACTGCCAATGGCAGTTCACATAGAAAACATATAACAGCATTCTATGCAAGCAGGTCCATTTCACCTTTTGGTCATTTTCACGAAATTTCACTACCAACAGGCGTTGGTCTGCTTCAATCAAGGGGGCCCCGAGGGAACCCAGTAGGGAACGGGCACACCGAGAGTTTTTCTGTTGGACCATACGGGCAGTCTGTATATTCTCTATGCTTGTACAAATAAGGCTTAGAGGAGCGCTACAAATCAGCGGAAGGTCCAAGAAAATTATTATTAATATTCACCATCTTGTCTGGAGCCCTACAAATCGAAATTGCTATTTTGGAGTCCAATCTCAATTCGAGTCGGAGGCCCGTTGTCGATATTGACATCCAGTGCGAATCGAATCGGAAATAGCGAGTAGCAATTTTCGGGAAATTCCTTATTTTACCAAATACCTAATTCACATTCACGTCATTGCGGATTGCGCGCACCGCGGGTATTATAGGTATCCGAGTACAGAGGCCACAGGGTATATTGCTACAGCAGTATTTAAAAAGAATACCGAGCTCCACTTTATGAGTGGTGTTGTAACAATGTAACTTGCAAGTCAGAAAAGCACGCCGAAATGCCAATTGAAAAGATCTGTATAACGTGCACGCTTACTTATTCTCCTATGGTTGGCATACTGGAGATCTTCCGGCACCCTTTACGATTTTTTTTCACAGAAAATAATCAAATTAAATTAACAAATACAATAAAATGCCAAGTCGGTTTCATGCACAGGTATAGATCTAAGACAAAAATCTTAGAAGCCGTTTTTGTTTTACCTAAATTATGGAACGAACTAGAAGTGGGCATGTCAAGCATTCTTCCATTCCAAGTCATCTCCAGACTTGTAGCCGCCCCCCCTCTCCCCCTCCTCCTCTTCATGTTCAATTAGTTAGCTCTGCCAAACAAGACTGAACTGGTTTTATTCCTAGTTCCAGGGATGAGAGAGTTCAGCCAATTAGCTGATTTCAGCTAATTTATTATCAAAGGGCTGAAATTAGGTTTGCTATAAATTTACATGAAAATGACCTTGAAGACCATTTTCATGTAAATGATGAGGATGAGCGTATGGACTGGCCAACAAGATCCCTTGACCTCAATCCAATCGAACATGTCTTGAATGAGTTGCATCTTGCAATTTCAGCCCGTCCAGTCTAACCAAGAAGTGTCCAGGAGCTTGGTGCGACGCTGATCCAAGAATGGAACCATATCCCACAAAGGACCATCTGAAACCTGTTTGGCACATGAGAAGGCGTTGTCAAGCAGTAATTAACAATAATGGGTCTCATACTCGATACTGAACCAATACCACTTCGCTTCGTCAACATTTTGGCAAATTTGAAAAATTTCCTCTTTTACCATGGCTATCGTATTCAAAAGCTAAAAATAATGTCAAACACAAACAAAATCTTAATTTCTGTACTTAAATCATTAAAGATATAATTAAATAAAAAATATATGCAATTTTCATAACAATATTTCAACTGAAAAGTAAAACAGGTTGTTGGATATACTTGGTGCTAACTTTGAGTAGTATATTATGAAGACCATCTTGAAGACCATTTTCATGTAAATTTATAGCAAAAAATATCTTCCAAGTGATATCTTAACCATTTGTCCTTTTATTTTCAGAAGAAATTTTAATCACTTGCCAGGTGAAAATATGAGAGTTTCAGCTTATTTCAGCTAATTTTATTGTCTTCTACTCTCATCCCTGTAGTTCATTATGGCGCAAATGTGTGATTTATTTTTAAAAATGGTAACTGTCAGAGGACAGGTCTTTGTTCATATAGGTATGTTTTATTTGCTATGTACCAATCGTGGTGTTACAGAACAGATTATCGATGTATGGTACATAGGTGGGCGAGAAGGATTTTTATGTTCAAAGTATTCAGTTGCAATGTACAGTTTTGAATGTAGTACATATCGACTACCATAAGTGTTTCTGTGACCTGGGTTTATGATTTCATGGAGACATCAATTGTCTAGGGTTGATCTCACTTTGTGTGCATGAAACAATTTAAAAGGATGGTCTTGCAGATTTGATCCCTGAGTGCATTCATACTACTCGTCTCTCGAGTGCAATAAGGTGCCCTTTGCGGTGCTTTAGCACTGCAGATGACGCATTGTTGCACTCAATGGATGATATACAAACGCGTATACATGTGAATACAAACGCACACAACCTGATACGCCTATATATGTTGCAAATGTAAACAAAAGTGCAAAGGAGTAAACACATAAACACATGCTTATGGAAATGTAAGTATCCTTTTTGTGGATATTTCGGCCCACTCTCTCTTCTAACTTTTTATGTTCTGTCTTTGTTTTCTTTAGAAAGTTGTTCATAGTTTTATCAAAAAAAAGAGTAAAATTATGAGAAGAGAATTTAAAACGATGAGCGACGAGGAAAGAGAAGAATTTATAAAGTGAGTGGATTTTTCAACTTTGCATTAATACTTTGGCATTTTACCCATATGGAATTTTGTTCAGAGGGCATTTTGTTCTGAATGCATATTGCCGATGGACATTTTGTCCTACAATCAAAGACTTCACTTTTTAGTTGTTACTTACATTCGACCACCGTGAACAAGTACCAGTGTACCGACGTGACGCCACATAAATTTTGTAAAGGTGAGTAGCCTTATTGTGTAAGCTGGTACAATTCAATAAACAATTCACATTGGACAAAATGTGACATTCTCTGAATGTTTACTGAATCCCCCAAGCAACTTGGCACATCCCCCACCCCCACCGCCAACTGAGTGTTTGTCCTTTTGTAATAATACACTCCCTATCTTTGCTAGGTGAAAACAGAAATTTGTTTCATGCTTTCATCATGTCACGTTTCCCTCAGGACGCATGTCATGCTTCGAGCGCTGTCGAGCGCGGAACAAATTTTTATGTCTGGAAACAGAAGGATAATAACTTCATAGTTAACCCTTTACCTAACGTGAAAAGCAGACGACACTTGAAAAAAAAATTCTTGAATAACTAATTTTTTTCATTTTTTGTCTCAAAAACATAGGTTATGACCCCTCATTGGAACGAGCTCGACGAACTCGTTCCAATGAGGGGTCATAACCTATGTTTTTGAGACAAAAAAAATGAAAAAAATAATGAAAATTAATTGGCGATTTTTTAGAATAGCGCTGGCCGGTTTTGGCCGTTACGTTGGGTAAAGGGTTAAAACTAATATTCTAACAAGTCAAATCCATCCACTCAGTTGGAGAGCCAAAAGTATAGCTTCCGCTTATCTGCACAGCCTATAGCTGTTTCCAATTGTCTTAAATTAGAAAGTACAAGATAGATGGGCAATATACCGGAAAACCGAACCGACACGGGTAGTATTGGGATACAGAATGCACGGACCGAAGCGATCATTGAATAACGAAACCTTCTGTATTTCCAAATTTTACTACATTGGTTATTTAAAAAGCCTTGTTGAGGCTTGTTAGCAGCTGAAGTGGTTGTTTTATGAAAGATGTGACTGATTTTTTAGCCCGACTGTTTACAGTGAGGGCTATAGTAATGACTTTTGTCCGTCCGTCCGTCTGTCCGGGCCAACTAAACCTGTTTAGGAGCTATTAGTTTTAGGAGGTTAGTCGAAATTAGGGTAGTATTAGGGTTAGGAGAGGGGTGGGTTTAGGGTTAGGGGTAGCCCCAGGGCAGGGCTAAAGGTTGGTGTGGGTTTGGACCCAGTGGGGTGGGGGTTGGGGTCAGGTGTGGGGTTTTAGTTTTTATAGCCCCTAAACCAAAACATAGCCCCTAAACCTTTTGGTCCGGCTAGGGTGGGGTTATGGTCAGGGGTGGGGTGGGGTGGGGTTGGGTTAGGATTAGGGGTAGCCCCAGAGTAGATCTTAACGTTGGGGTGGGTTAGGTCCCTGGGGGTGGGGGTTAGGGTCAGGGGTGGGTTTTAGGGTTTAGGGTCAGGTAGGGTTAGGGTTAGGGTGTGGTTTTTGAGTGGATAGGGTGGGGTTAGGGTTAAATATAAGTTCTAGGGTGGAGGGGTGGGGTTCTGGCTAAAATAAGGAGATGGACACATAAAATGTTTTTTTCGAAGCCCTTAAACCCAAATAGTTGAACGTCCGTCCGTCCGTCCGTCCGTCCGTCCGTCCGTCCGTCCGTCCGTCCGTCCGTCCGTCCGTCTCTTAATATTTAGAGTTTTGGTTAAAAGTTTTTTACTGAAGGTACAAGTGGGGGGGGGGTGTTTTTTTTCCTGTTTAATTGACATTTTGAGTTTTGGTTAAAGTTTGTAGTTGAAGTTTTTTATTCAACCTTCAAGTACAGGCTACACCCGGTAGTTCTTGTCTGATCGTCATAAAATTTCATATGCAGGTTTTAGGTCATGTCTACATGAGAACATCCCCTTTTGGTCGTGATCGGTCAACCGGTATGGCTGCCCGAGCCCAAAACCCGAAAACCATTAGCACAGTCTACAGGTCGTATTTATGAAGGGATTTTATTGTAACTTGGTAGGATGCCTCTGTATAATGCCTAGATGAGAACGTCTCGTTTTGGGCATGATCTGTCAACCGTGCTAGCTGCCCAAGCCCGAAACCCAAAAACTGTTAGCACAGTCTGCAGGTCATGTTTAATATGGAGGGATTTCATTGTAACTTGGTAGGATGACTCCGTATGATGTCTAGATGAGAATTTCCCCATTTGGGCATGATCTATCAACCGTGATGACTGCCCGAGCCCAAAACCCGAAAACATTTAGTACAGTCTTCAGGTTATATTTATGGAGGGATTTCATTGTAACTTGATAGGTTGACTTGATAAACTGTCTAGATGAGAAAGTCCCCTTTTGGACGTGATTGGGCAACTGTGACGGCTACAGGGGCCCGAAGCCCGAAAACCTTTAGCACAGTCTACAGGTCATATTTATGAAGAGATTTCATTGTAACTTGGTAGGATGACTCCAAATAATGTCTGGATGAGAAAGTCCCATTTTGATCGCGGTCGTTCAGCCTTGATGGCTGCCCGAGCCACAAAACATATAGCATAGTCAAATGGTCATATTCATGGAAGGATTTCATTGTAACTTGTTGACATCCTCTTTTTGTCGTGATTGGTCAACTGTGACGGCTACAGGTGCCCGAAGCCCGAAAACCTTGAGCACAGTCTACAGGTCATATTTATGAAGGCATTTCATTGTAACTTCGTAGGATCACTCCACATGATGCCCAGATGAGAATGTCCCCTTTTGGTTGTGATCATTCAACAATGATGGCTGCCATCCCGAAGCCCGAAAACCTTTAGCACAGTCTACAGGTCATATGTATGGGTGGATTTCATTGTAACTTGATAGGTTGACTTCATATAATGTCTAGATGAGAACGTCCCCTTTTGGGCAACTGTGACGGCAACAGGTGCCCGAAGCCCGAAAACCTTTAGAACAGCCTACAGGCCATAATTATGAAGAGATTTCATTGTAGCTTGGTAGGATGACTCCAGATAATGTCTAGATGAGAACGTCCCCTTTTGGTCGCGATCATTCAGCCTTGATGCCAGCCCGAGCCCAAAAACCTTTAGCATAGTCTATAGGTCGTATTTATGGAAGGATTTCATTGTAACTTGTTAGGTTCACTCCATATAATGCCTAAATGATGACCTCCCCTTTTGGTCATGATTGTTCAACTGTGATGGCTACAGGCGCCTGAAGCCCGAAAATATTGAGCACAGTCTACAGGTCATATTTATGAAGGAATTTCATTGTAACTCCGTAGGATCACTCGAGATGAGGCCCAGATGAGAAAAAAACCCTTTTGGTTACGATCATTCACCCATGATGGCTGCCCGAGCCCGAAGCCCGAAAACCTTTAGCACAGTCTTCAGGTCACATTTATGAAGGGATTTCATTGTAACTTGGTAGGTTGACTTCATATAATGTCTAGATGAGAACAGGCCCTTTTGAACACGATTGGGCAAGTGTGATGGCTACAGGGGCCAGAAGCCTAAAAACTTTTAGCACGGTGTACAAATCATATTTATGAAGGGATTTCATTGTACCTTGGTAGGATAACTCCAAATAATGTCTAGATGAGAACGTCCCCTTTTGGTCGCGATCATCCAGCCTTGATGGCTGCCCGAGCCCAAAAACCTTTAGCGTACTCTATAAGTCATATTTATGGAAGGATTTCATTGTAACTTGTTAGGTTGACTCCATATGATGCCTAGATGATGACACCCCCTTTGGTCATGATTGGTCAGCTATGACTGCTACAGGGGCCCGAAGCTCGAAAACCCTGAGCACAGTCTACAGGTCATATTTATGAATGGATTTCATTGTAACTTCGTAGGATCACTCCAGATGATGCCCAGATGAAAATGTCCCTTTTTGGTTGTGCTCATTCAACCATGATGGCTACCTGAGCCGAAAACCTATAGCACAGTCTATAGGTCATATTTATGAAGGGGTTTCATTGTAACTTGGTAGGATGACTCCAAATAATGTCTAGATGAGACCATCCCCTTTTGGTCGCGATCATTTAGCCTTGATGGCTGCCCGGGCCCAAAACCCCAAAACCGTTAGCATAGTCTATATGTCATATTTATGGAAGGATTTCATTGTAACTTAGTAGAATGACTCAGTATAATGTCGAGATGAGGACGTTCCCTTTTAGTTGCAACTGGTCTACCGTCATGGCTACACAGGCCTGAAGCCCGAAAACCTTTAGCACAGTCTACAGGCCATATTTATGAAGGGATTTCAGTGTAACTTGATAGGATGACTCATTTTGAAATAATTTCAGTGTAACTTGGTAACTTTCGTTGACATACGTTAACTGTGAGGTACCACACACATTAACTGTGAGGTCATATTTACCCACCCCTCAGCTCTTTAGTACCGTGTACACCTCATATTATTTTTATTAAAAACATAGCATACAGGGAACAGAAATTAACATATTCCCAATTATCACAATTCTTGTCTTATTTCATAATCATTACATAAACATTGAACATTATCCTTTTCATCAAACACAACACATACACAAGTTAAGCTACAGTGTCATTGACACTTTCATTATCCCCTCCCACGAGAGAGGGATATAGCACAGACCTCGCTCCGTCCGTCTATCTGTCAGTCCATCCGTCCATTCGTCAGTCCATCTGTCTGTCCGAACTTTCTTTATGCCATAACTTAAACAAAAGTTAACAGATTTTAATTCTTTTCAGTACATGCCTCTAGGTCAAGTTTGATGATCACAATCATCCAATGAAAATTGTTGAAGTTATTGCCCTGCCCTGCCCTGCCCCCGCCAGTTAGGCATTTTTTTTTCTTTGTTTCCTCCAATATGCATTTTTAACTCTTTACAGTCACTTCATGCGGAACTTTTTTTAAACTCACGTAATGGCTCCGACTATTTTGTGTCTAAGCATTGCCATTGCTGGGACAGTCGGGCTGCATGCGTGACATGACTCTAGTCTTCCCGGTTTTGTTAATCCCTAACCCTTTGAATCTAGTGGTATACTTCAATGGCAGCAATTAGAAGAGTCCATATTCATTATTTGGGGTAGGTCAATCAGTATTTTCAACGGGCAACCTCGGGGCTATATTGATTGGTCTGCTGCAGGCCGACATTCCAGCTAATATAGCAAACATTCCACCAGAAAGTTTAACCTGATTTTTAGTGTTGAATTACAGATATTAAATTAACTTGCACTCTGTGGGGGATAAATTTTTTTGCTGGTATCAGAGTGACAGATTGACAAATGTCTTCCAGGTATATGGCGGGAAGAATAAGCTGGACTGAAGTTAGAAAACCCACAGATGCGTAAAAAGTAGTGTAATGTATATACTACTCAAAGTTTGCTAAGCACCAAATATTTGACACATCATTGTGAAATTTGCTTGTGACATATTTACGATATTTTTGGCGTATGTGATTGAGGAATGTATTGAGATGGTACCCGGTGCTTTCATTAGCTCTCTTTACAGGCAGACTTTTCGTGACAGTCATGGAAAGCCTGTACCCCTTGATTTCCCCGATGTTTTCGTGTACTGTCTACATGTACAAGACATGTGTAGGGTATTCAATCTTCATTTCAACACAAACCCTTATGATTTAATGATTGAATATGGCAAATGTAAGAAGACATTTGTCTGAAGCAGAAATGTGGCGGGCTGTATGGATGGTGGAGCAAGGGACTACCCATCGTCAGGTTAGTGAAGCACTTGCTGTGCATCATACGGTGATCACCAGAGCCTGGGCAAGATTTCTGCAGTATGACACACCAGTAAGACGCCATGGTGGTGGCAGAGACAGAGCAACATCTGCAGTTGAAGACCGGTTTTTGATCATTCAGGCCCACAGGAACCGCTTTGCCACAGCAACCCAGCTTCGCAGTGACCTTCAGAATGCATCCGGGGTAAATGTTTCGACGCAGACTATCCAAGCAACGTTGCGCGAATGTGGTCTCCGATCGAGAAGACCATGTATTCGCATTCCGCTGTCTCAGAACCACCACCAGGCACGATATGAATGGGCCATGGACCACGTTGGATGGACCAGAGAAGATTGGCGACCTGTCCATTTCACAGATGAGTCAAGGTACTGCCTACACAACACGGATAGGCATTCTATGGTATGGAGAAGACCAGGTGAGCGATTCCATGCAGCCAACATTGCTGAGCATGACCGCTAAGGTGGAGGGTCATGGTCTTGGGTAGCATCAGCTGGGGTGGACGTACATAGCTCTGTGTCCTTGAACGTGGTACATTGACTGCACAGCAGTATATTGATGAGATCCTGGATGTCCACGTCAGATTGTATGCAGGTGCAGTGGGGTGATAGATTCATTCTGATGGACGATAATGCCAGTCTTCATGTTGCCCATGCTGTCGGAGAGTACCGACAGGGGGGGGGGGGGGGGCGTGGGAGTGAGCGTATGGACTGGCCAACAAGATCCCTTGACCTCAATCCAATCGAACAAGTCAGGAATGAGTTGCAGCCTGCTATTTCAGCCCGTCCAGTCCAACCAAGAATTGTCCAGGAGTTTGGTGCCATGCTGGTCCAAGAATGGAACAATATCCCACAAAGGACCATCTGAAACCTGATTGGAGCATGAGAAGGCGTTGTCAAGCAGTAATTAACAATAATGGGTCTCTTACTCGATACTGGACCTATACCAGTCCGCTCCGTCAACTTTTTGGCAAATTTGAAAAATTTCCTCTTTTACCAATAATATCCATTTTCCAAGGTTATCGCATTCAAAAGCTAAAAAATAATGTCAAACAAACAAAATCTTAATTTTTGTTCTTAAATCATTAAAGATATAATTAAATAAAAAATATATGCAATTTTGATAACAATATTTCAACTAAAACGTAAAACAGGTTGTTGGATATACTTGGTGCTTAGCAAACTTTGAGTAGTATGTTATGAATATGGAAGGTTTGATAAAACAGCAGTCGTGTTATAGAGTTGTTCTTGGGGCACTGTGAGGCCTGGCTGAGAGATGTGTACTCGACCGGTAACAGGGAAGGGCTTCCCGACACATTTACTCAACAGCCATCTTATTTAATGACGTCATGACGTTCCTAGCCGTAAAAGCGGCCGCTCAGGTTCAAAGGGTTAAGGACCGACCTGGGTAATTATCTTGAATTCCAACGGGACTGCAACCCGTACATGGTGTATAGATGCCTAGCAGTGATTTCTATTTAAGTTTTGGCTGCCTATTATGACAGACAAGACTTGGTTAGAAATAACTGTTAAAGTGATTTGTCGATTGTCAGAATTTTCCAATAATGGTATTCTAAGGGCACATGCACGGACATCGCAGAAATCTGACAGATGACTTCAAATGTTAACACTTTACCTAACATGAAAAGCAGACGACACTTGCCAAAAAAATTCTTGAATGACTAATTTTTTTCATTTTTCGTCTCAAAAACATAGGTTATGGCCCCTCATTGGAACGAGCTCGACCAGCTCGTTCCAAAGAGGGGTCATAACCTATGTTTTTGAGACAAAAAAATGAAAAATATAATGGAAATTAATTGGCGATTTTTAAGAATAGCGCTGGCCGGTTTTTTCCGTTACGTTGGGTAAAGGGTTAAGGTGTGTTTGAAGTAAGTCTAAAAATTACTGTAGATATGATTTGTTTTTGTAACAGAATGCCATTGTCGAGCTCAGTGGCAGTGGTGTTTGTGGTGCGGTGGTAGAAGATACAAGAACAACTTATTCTGCATTTTCCTGGGTGAATTTCCTTTTAGTACTATCAGCAGATCCCAGTTAATTAAGTCAGATACTGATACCGTTATTTACCCCCTAAAAATATCGCAACCTATACCGAACTCAATACCGCCCATCCCTGGCTCTCGAGAAGAGAAATATCAAAGACATAAATTAACCCTTTCTGTGTGGGATTATATCATGTCATGATGGACGAGTCTATCTTGTATTTGTGTAGGCGTTCAAGAATAATTTAATTCTTCAACCCTGTAAGGGTGAGCCGGGAATATCAATTTTGTCCTCTTCATCTAGGAGTACAATGTGCTGTCTTCTCAAGGACATTTTTTTGTTTTAAGAAAAAATATGTGCATACCTATCTTAACCCCTTAAACTCGCAAGACCGATTTTTCTGTCCAAGGCACAAGTTCGTTCCATTTTTTTTATTATACTAGACCTATACACGGGGCATTGATAATAAAATAATAACTGCAGTCTGCAAGTTGACGGCTGCAGGCTGCATTTATTTTGTCATCCACTCCGTATATTGATATTGGACTGACCCATCTCACGGTAAGTGTACACACAGGCGAACAGCATTCCAGGAAACGAGAGTCGAAAGGATTAAAAGAGCTGAACAAAACTTAACTTTCATTCATTAGGATAACAAATAACACATTTTAACATATGGTTTCGCAACGTATGCAACTGCTTTTTTACGTCGGCACATGTGAAATAATTTCAATATCGACTCTCTTGTGAAAGACATTGCGTGGTTTCCGTTTCATTTGTCGAATAGCCCTTTGTAATGGGTGTAGTGTAATAGCGCCATCTGACAGCTAGCTAACTTTTGTTCAACTGTCTTTGAAAATACATCAGAATGCAGTTGAATGTTGAACAAAGGTCTCAAACGTGTGTGTCTTAAATTTATTGCAGACTATCCAGTTAGCAATGTCTGACATGGAGTGTAGTTGTATGATTTTGTTGACGATTGACTCATCTGAGAAAGAGCGAACATATTCAGTGGAACCAATGCTCACCAGAAAAAATGTTTTTCCTGCATACCAAACGCCTGCTGTCCCACAAATATCGGGTTATAGCACTATGCCATTGGACGGTATAGCCTTGTATTAATATGCTACACCACTCTATCGAGTGACCTTCTGAAACCCAGATAAGGGCTTTGGACGAGCTAACATATAAATATGCCGTCAATAAAAAGATATCTCTGAACGACTTAGACATTCCATTTGTTACCAATAGTCACGAGGACACCTCTGTCAAATTCCTAGGGATCAACCTGGACGAAAATTTAAAATTCAAACAACATACGTCCACAGTTTGCCTAAAGATGGCCAGGGCAATATTTGCCCAGAATAGGGCAAAAAGAATTCTTCCCTTGAAAGCTCTGAAGATATTGTATCTTTCACTGATACATAGCCATATGTTGTACAGTATCCTTGTCTGGGGGACATGTGCCTTCTACCAGCAGAATCGTTACACTGCAAAAAAGGCAATTTGTATTATAAATAATGGAAAATATATCTCACACACTGAACCCTTATTTAAAAATTGTGAAATACTGAAGTTCGAAGATTTGTATAAGCTTCATGTGTATCTTTTCATGCATGACTGGTACCGCAATAAACTTCCTACGTCATTTGAAAATATATTCGAAATATACACTAACCCTTCTGGAATGGAGACATGGCAAACAGGGAACTTGCACACTCTCAAACCAAGAACTCGCTTCTCTGCTGATCTCCCGATTCATACTTTCCCGAAAATTTGGAATGACTTAAATCTCGAAGTTAGGCAATATAGCAGGCCTCGGCTTAAAAAGACAATAATCAATTCGTTCTTAAACGCATATTATTCCGGCATTGCCAACACCAATCCATTCTGTCCCGATTGTGATCCAGCACAAAGTGATCTCATCCTCCCAAATACTGAAGATCGAAGATTTGTATAGTGATTTGGGCGATCTTATGTTCGAGATAATCTACATTTATTCTGAGCATAAGACCTTTCAAATCGCTATTCGTCTTTTCGGATTACTTTGAGCATTGTGTAAGTGGTTTTAATCCTAACATGGGGAAAGCTTCATTAAAAGTCTTCTTAGGGGCTCTACCAATGTGAACAATGAGGATAAAGAGTTAAACGACTTTGATGTCAGAATCAGGATTTAATTATTGAGGTTTAACGATACTTTCGACAGCCAGGGTCACTTCGTGTTGGACAGTTTAAAGGGTGTGGGAGGCCCGAGTACCCGGAAAGAACCACCGAGCAACGGCGTACAACTGTCAGGCTCCCCAACATACTAACTCCACACAAGCAGGGTTAGCATAGGCTGAAGACAAGTGCAAAATCGATGTGCAGTACTCCTTGGTACACAGCGCCACCGTACTCCCACGTGGGCAATGTGGGTGAAGAGTCTTGCCCAAAGACACAACGAAGTTGCCACATGTGGGATTCCTACCAAAGACCTCTCGGCTTGTAGCCTGCCCCTCTACCTACTGAGCCACCGCGCCCCCGTATGAGGTCATTAAACAACCGATGATGGTGTCAAGATGACGTAACTGATGACGTTATTTCGGATCCGATAGTAATGTCACTGTAGATGACACTAATGGTCCCTTTGATGACGTAATTGATGCGTCAATAACGACGTTACAACATGGCAACCCGTTGGAATAGCAACCGTTACAACAGAGTCAAGCTGGTGGTCTACATAAACAAACTGGACAAGGAAACGCTTTAACCTATTAACCTGCAGCGTATCACCATAGCTACGATGGGGTCATGTAGTACGTAATAGCTCACCTGATCTATGACTTAACTTCTCAGTGGCGTAGGAAGCAAATCGAATTTGGCAGAGAGCACGAAAAAGGAAGGGTACCCACACGCTGATATACATTAGAGATGATCAGTGTGTCTCATTGGCATGGTGGAAACACAATACATAAAGCTTTGGGGCTTATACACCACAACATTGAAACAAAGTTTCAATGCGGTAGGAAAATTTGTTAATTATGGAGCTAAAATGTGAACCTTTCCCGACTTTAAAGGTCTTAGAAGAGATAAATCTTTCAAAGGATTTTGGGGTCAAATCTTAAGAGTAAGATTTCTGTCTCTTTGTCTCTCTGCCTCTCTGTCTCTCTCCCTCTCTCTTTCTCTACTTTTCCTGGAAAATATTCTGTAACATCTCCTTGTGCCCTTCCTCCTCTTACTACGTCCCTGCTCGATGTGGAAGTGGATCTATTGACGATATACTACCTCCATATATGAAGACAATTCCATCCTCTCAAAAGTTTAAGCTCTTTGCGGTCATTTTTTGTGGCATGTTCATTGCGCGAAGGCACCCCCATTTGTCATTAGACGACAATGCTTACTTCGAATTAAAAATAAACTTTAACAATATATTGTGCATTAGTCTGATTTAAAAAAGTGGACGACAAACTTCCTTTTTTAAATTTTCATTTTTGTATATGTATATCCATATTATCCATTCATATCCATTCTACTTGCAATCGTTTCTTTTAGGGACAATGTTTTGAAGATACAAGTGTTCTTTAAGTCATTAAATTATGAAAGGTTATCCACTAAGCCATCTTACACTGTAAGTATCCATATACATACAATACAGGTTTAAATGTCAGGGTTAAAATTCAAGCGAGAATTAGAATCGATTCACGCAAATGATTCTCGCGAGCACAAAAATAAGAATCAACTTTGATCCGCGCAATATATTCATTAATTCTTGTCATAAAATCTCGTCTAAAGGTAGCTTTAAACAGCCAGAACTCTCTGTCTTTGCCTCCGTGTAATAAGGTAGGTAACGAAACGCCTTTTAGCAGTGATATCTCGTGAAGTTTTGGCTGCCATTATAGGCAGCCAAAACTTCACAAGACACCACTACCACGGCACCCTAATTTCCTTCAGCTGCTGAAGTTTCTTGTTACACATGTGCGTGTAGAACACATGTTCCAACATACATGCTTTTGGTAGTCTTGAAGACTGCCAATTGCATGCAGGTTGGAACGTGTGTTCCACACGCACGTCTGACAAGAAACTCGCCCAAATAAAAACTGGGCACTTGAAGGTCAAATTCTATTCAATATATAACTATAGCGTTTGCTGTTTAATGTGGCAGATGTGCAGAGTGTTCTCAAGACTACCAATCGCATGTAGGTTGGAACGTGTGTTCTACACGCACGTCTGACAAGAAACTCGCCCAAATAAAAATTGGGCACTTAAAGGTCAAATTCTATTTAATATACAACTATAGCGTTTGCTGTTTAATGTGGCAGATGTGCAGAGTGTTCTCAACCTGAGAAACATCACAACAAAAGGGGTCTCGATGGGGACATGCCTTAGGCAGGGGTGCATCTTGTTGATTCTGTTTGTATTGTACATAACCGATTTAGGAGCGGAGTTGATTGCAAGCGCTGAGGAGGTCAAAGTTGGAGAGCCGAATATCCCATGGGCTATTCTTTGCGGATGACATGATTTTACTAGCTTAGCGTGAAGAGGGACTACAAAAACTGTTAATCATTGTACGAAGGTACTGGGATAAATGGCGACTTGAGCTGAACGGAAATAAAAAGCAAGATAATACCTCTGGGTCGTAGGGTGGATGTGTCGAGAAGTGAGTCTCGACGGTATGGAGTATGTATCTAATTAAATACTGCCTTTTGTAAAGACTCGCGACCCACTGAGCCCAGTGGATTAACAGTATTTAAAGGAATAATCTGCTATTATCCAAGTACAGGGACCTTTGCACTCAGCCTCATCATTAATCGAATCAATTGAATTGACATTATTCAGCCTCGTCATTAACTGAATTACTGGTATAGATAAAACTTAGGTGACCTCGGTTTTCGCCGACCAAGGATTTCGTGAAAACATTCGTGTTCAAATTGTCCAGTCACTCTTCAAATTATTGCCCGTTCATTTTTCACAACGAGATCAAATTATTTCTCATAGACAGAAAAGTAACGGTCTCCCTTCCTAGCGTTTTGGCACCAAAATACTTTGTTTAGCACTAATATATCCAGAATGGCTAAAATGTGACACCAGACAGTTTCGGTCCAGCGTTGACACTGGATGGGTCTCGCTTTTTCTAGTCAAACTATTTAGTGTTGGATATGCACACAACAAGAATGTATTAATATGGAAACGTACAACACATTAAATGAGTCAGTTTCACTGAGCCAGGTTGAATTACTATGACCCATTTGGGGCTTGCATGTACTTACAAGAAAACTGATCTGGCAACATCGAATACATATCTCAAATGGCTATAAAATGGCAAAGCGAGGGCTCAAATCCAACGGAGAGAGTTTTCTTCGAACCAACCCGGCGAAACGATACTGACCACGTTCAACATTCGGCCACCAACAGACCCTAATGGGGGAGAGCTACTTAAACAAATATACACGGGGCCAGCACAGAACGCGGAATACCCAATTTAATTTTAATTATTGGTATGAGAAGACTTCATCATTTAACTAACACACAACACCTCAGAAGTGTAGTATGTAGAATGAAGTGAAGCAATCTTCTCATACTAACATAATTAGTATGGATGTGATGGATTGAATTTTGTCACATAATCACCATCAAAAAGTCTATTACAGAAATATCGTTCACGTCTATTATCATGTCACCTGTTTAATTTGACCAATATTAGGTTTTTCAATAGGGAGCCAGCTATCGGATTGAGTCCACACATTGCCAGTGACAGTGCATAAGCCCATACACACTCTCTGCTGGGCGCCATTTTGTTTCCGAATTAATTTTCTCACCTCAAGTTTTCACATGCTTTCGTACAAATAAAAGACAGTTTCCAGATAAATATTCAAAATGAAGCGATTTGGATCTTTTAATTTATTTAATTTGTTTAGTGGCATGATAAATACGTTATAAGGCGTTTACTTGCCAGGTATGGCGTCATGTGAGGTTCAGCGTGATCAATATTAATCTCACTTCACCTCACATGACGCCAAACCTGGCAAGTAAACGCCCTGTAACTTATATTATTATATACTTTATAAATAACCATATTTATATTGACTGGATCTTATACACGTGACTGGTGCTCAAAAGTCCATGCACAACGGTTTTCCAGTGAATATTACCTTTCTAAATATGGCTTTTGGAAATACCCTCTCTGGTTCTATTTCAATTGAAATAACTCCAATAACCTCCAACCTTGAGAAACTTATTGACATACTGTGATACATTGTTTATTTGTATGTTATTCTACAGATGATAACTATTTTAAAAGTATTTAAGAATTGAATGCATTTTTTATAGTCTTTATTGGAGTATGAACGTGTGGAAATGGGTACAAATTATGTATGAATCCCGAAGGGATTCATGCAATTTGTACCCATCCCCACACGTTCATACTCCAATAAAGATTATAAAAATTGCATTCAATTCTAAAAATTACATTCCGTAACTGTTTAAACAACTTTTTACCAAACAACAAAACAGAAAGACGAAATAAAACATGTACGAACGAACGAGGGGAAAAACCTCCCTCACACAAAAGAGAAAGCACACAACCCTGAGTTGAGCTCCGGTTTTCGGCATTGACCCAAATTTGTCAGATTGCCGTCTTTCGCAACGAAACTTGGAATGTTCAAAACAATTTATTTAACATATCAGTAAACTATAATCACTGATTACTGCGAGAGGCGCTAAAAGTTATAAACCCGCCCAAACACCGCCCGAATTACATTCTGTCGACTGCGCTCTACCGTAAATGCGGCTCAAAGTTCGACCAAATGTATTCATTGGAAAATGAATTACATTTGGTCATGACGTTTTCATCCAGCTGACCAATGGGAATTGAGTATTTGGACCCAAAACGTATAACTACATTAAGAATGTAATTATTTCTAGTTGATTTAATTGAACTTCTAATTGACATACAGAAGTTTTTTAGAGTGGTGTATATTATAAAACTGTATAATATATGCGTGACATCAGAAGTCGACGTTGTAACATTTTGGATGAGTTGTTTTCGGAAATAAAATTGAGTTAGTCATTAACTATTTCCTTGATGTGAACAGCGGATCACATTTGCATAAACATTTCATGAAGAACATAAAATATTTTTTACCTCGAAAACATATCTTATGACCACTAGTTGGAATGTGCTCGACGAGTTCATTCCAATAATGATTCATACGTTATGTTTTTGAGGCAAAAATTGAACAATAATTAAATTTGGATGGCGATTTTTGTGAATAGCGTTGGCAGTTTAGGTTGTTAGGTTAAGGGTTTTTTTAATCCTTACGTTTCGTTAAGAGCTAAAACAAGTAAATGCCTCATCACAATGTGGCAACGCTCTTATAAACACGAAGCATGCAGTCCCTTCTAAAAATATCTCGAAACGGTTTTGAAAAACTACCGACTAGGCTCTAATCTCGCATTCATATCTAAAATTATTATTGCTTGTCGGCCAACTTCCCATATGACCGTCAAGAGGTTACCTCAACCCTTCCAGTCTGCATACAGGTCGAATTGTAGCACCAAAGCTGTGCTGCTAAGAGTGCACAATTACATTCACTTAGCCATAGATAAACATAAAAATATCCGGCCTTGTTTTGTTAGACTTGAGCGCCAGAGACCATACAATTCTCAACGAAGACTGGAACAAAGAATAAATCTCACATGCCACGCTATTGGCTGGTTTGTATCGTATCTCTCAGGCCGCACGCAAAGCACGGTCATTGACAGCAAATCATCAGAACAAGTGACTTCTGTGTTTGGCGTCCCCAAGAGTCAGTGTTATACCATTTACTCTACTCTATTTATATTCTCTATGACGGTGAACTTATCCGGGGCCACAGCCGTAATTTTCATTTATATGCTGATCACACGCAGTTGTATATTAGTTTGACTCATGTCAATAGAAGACTATGTATGCACGCGACAAAATTAAACACTGCATTTCAGACATCAAGGCGTGTATGCCAGAAAATGTTCTCAAATTAAACCATGATAAGACGGAAGTGATTCGCAAAAGTATAACACATGAACTAACAAAAATATCCAAATTGTCCCTTAGTATTGAAGATCCAACGATTGCTTCCGTGAGCTGTGTCCGTAATCTTGGTTATTTGGTGTATTAAAATCTGACAGCTGATGAACATGTTAAGCGCATTTGTCGGAGTTCATTTTTTCATCTACGTAATATCAGCAAAATTCGACCTCCCGTTACCATACATACATCAGATCAGCTTGTTTTCGCCTTGGTTACTAGTCGCCTTGACTACTGTAACTCTCTTTTGATATGTTCTGAAGACTACACTTTTGAAACGCTACAGCAATTCCAAAATGTGCAACATGTGTCATCAATCTGTCTAGAACGTTCTGCCACATAACTCTGGTGCTTTTAGATCTCCACTGATTTCGGATTCAGTTCAGATTTTCTGTTTATCTTTAACCCTGAACTCTTGTGGTACCTTACATGTCAGTTCAATGGCAGCTGTTGGAAGAGTCCTTCATTCATTATTTGAAGGGCCACACGTTGAAAATATTAATTGGTCTACTGCACATATACACTAAGCAGTCATCCTACTTAATGAAATTTTGACACATCATGTTCCTGGAGCGTAAAAGCGGTCTTTTCGATTTGAAGGGTTACATACTTCAAACGATCTAACCCACCCGACTTAGCTAATTTGCTTACCAGTCATAAACCACTGAGGTCTGGGTCTGCCCTGCTGGCGATACGGTATATGCCTTTGCACGGCGAAAGCTATGGAATTTTCTTCCGACCCGTCTAAATGAAAAGGACCCCCCTAAAATCAACCAATTCGGATATTAAAGCGTACCTCTTCCGAAAAGACATTTTGAAACTTTGTACAGCCATAGACCACCGTGTGTGGAATTAATGCTATACAAATGTTGTCATCATTATGAGAAACCCAATGGAAAATCGCACCACATTCGCGAACTCTCTGTCAACATCGATTCCAAAACGGCTACAAATATACACCATCACTTATGCCAGAATGGATACATATTGGCAAGAGCGACAAGCTACATAAGCACCGTTCACGCGCCATAGAACAGACACACTTACACTTGCGCACGCTCCAACATCGACTCCAGAACAGCAACAAACATATACAATTATGCAGTCACGGCAGAGTAGATGCGGATACTGTCGGATAGACAATAGCGACAAGCAACATAAACTCGCTGCCCTCCCTGCGGATGCCACCATGGCATTTGAGTACAGCTCGTGGCTTAAATGTAAAGGATCCAAAGCAGTGTCAGCTACTGCTACTTTTCTCTCTTTAATAGCGTGAATAAATTTAAACGAGCACCAGAAAGTGACTTTTCGTGTTCTTTTGGGGTAGGTATCTGCTGTCAAAGACGTCGGAAGTAAACCTTAGATTCATCAGACTGCGTTAGATGGGGACGGGATGATGTGGGAACGAAAGGTCGTTTAGGTGACATTTGGGTGTTAATCTCCATTCCTCGTGCTGAAACTGTAAACTTTAATATCAAAACACATCAAACACTGTTCCCAACAAAACTGCAGTTCTTAAAAATTATTTATTTAAAAAGCACAAGCAAAGATTGTGCTTATGAACCTGGAGGTCCATCTACTGAAATTTCTATTGAGCTTGGAAACTCATGTTTTTAATCCACTTAATTTGGAAGAAACGCCACTACCTGAGTGTTTTTCAGCAGTTCTGATTCTACAGAATGTCAAATTTAACTCACTTAGTTCTGCCCCGGCTCCCAGACCAGGAATAACATACTAAAGTCAACTGCAAAAGGCCCACTTTAAGAATATTGGCCCGGATTCGATCGTGCCTGTTCTACGATACTCATGCAACGTCAAAAATTTCAAATTCTGCCATCTGTAGGCAGACTCAGGCTCTCGGGCCACTAGTCCAATTCTGTAAGGAATCCTACGCTCTAATTGGCTACACATTCACCTACTTTTCGTTTACGCGCAAACTAAGGTTGATAAAATGTTACGTCCCTTCGCTCACGAGGATATACAGATATTCTTTCAAGCTCATGTTATAGATATTACATCAATAAGTATTTAATTATTCTTGGAAACATCGCGATATTAATTCAACACTGGCGCCCTGGAAGGTATCATTTAATTTCAATTAATACCGTCAACGGCGAAATGGGCGAAACCATTCTGGTTTGTTGGGAGGTTCAGTAATAATTTAATCCAACAGCTCTGTCGAGCTGTTGGATTCAATTAATACGAAAGCCTCGCTTCACATTTGTTGCTCTTTATATCGTCTGTTCGTCCAATTCCACTTTTTCTTCACGCAAAATGTATGCACCCCGGGTTGATGCAATTGATGTAACTACGCGGCATTATCATAAAACTTCCGCTATAGTTAGGCCACGATTAATTAATTTTCGGTTTAGCGTCATTCGCCTCATTTTTTTTTTTTTTTTGGCCCGAAAAAATAAAGCATTTTCTTTATTATTGGCTCCTCAAATGGGTCACCTCATTCCTCATTCATAGAGCCAGGAGAATACACCATTTCATGTTTCTTCTTAATCACAGAAATACCAGATTATTGCGTCATTATTGCCAGATTGCAACAGCAATCTGGCAATAATGGGGCAATAATCTGGTGTTATTAGGCGTATAATGTTGACTAATGGTACATTTTGTTATAGGCTGTTCTGAATATAACCCTGACAGTTATAGGTGCTACTATCTGAGGCAAACTACACATGCAAGGAAGCAGCGTGTAAGTGCAAAATGATAAAATATTCAATTTGTGGAAAGGGATATATTACGCCACTTCCCCACAAGGAAAAAATTAATAATAACCTCATTCCGCTTTTTGTTCTGATAACCTGGAATAACGCTAACTGAAAATTAACCAACCATGGCCTTAGTCTTCATTCATAATGATGATGTCATCAGACATTCGATCTTATCATTCTTGCGTTAACTCAAAGAAAATGAATGTTTGTGGTATTTTTTTCAAATACAATCGTTTGGCAGATTCTCTTTTCTGACCAACTGAAATATTCCAGATGGTTTAATCTAACTTTGGGCGATGGACTATTTAAGGACTAGATTGGTTTCAGGCCCAAATAGCGTCGAATTCCTTACAGAGTGGTGGCTTGAGAGCTTTCTGCAGACCGTATTGGGTTAAGTGCCGATATTAATTGTCTGAGAAGTAGTGTATTGCTATGTGTGGGAGGTAAGAAGAAGCGGGGACGCGGGTCATCGCTATTTTGTGTGTGTGTGTGTGTTTGGGGGGGGGGGGGTGTTACCAGTTGCCAATAAGAGTGATAGACATCAGCAATGTAAAGGATTGCTATTTCGACACGCGGTGTAACTTAGTATTGCTGTTTTTCGATGACTGTCAAGACAATAATAGTAAAACTGTCCACATCACTGTATTCGGCACTTTTTGATGTGTTTCCTTCTGCACGATTTCAAATCGACACCACGTTTCACTTTTCATTCATTTCTCTTTTCTTTCCAGGAAACATCATTGATTTCGGACATTGGAGGGCAGATGGGTTTATGGCTTGGACTGTCTGTTGTGACATTATTTGAGTTTATTGAACTTTTTGCAGACCTCATAGCTATTATGATACTTAGATTGAGAGGACATGGTCAAATAAGATCAGCAACTATTGTTAGAAAGAACAAGCTCAAAAAAGAACTTTCAAAGAGCATGGAATCAGTAGACACGAGGTGTGCATCATTATTTGATTTGGACGGAGGGAAAATTTAAATGTTTAATCCCCAAAACTCTTGAAGAACAGAGTTGTCCTGGTGCTGCCAGATTGGTAAAGAGGCCTAATGGTTTACGCTGTTGTGCTCAACTCAGTCTGGGACGGATTGACTCAGCTGCTAAGTGCGAATCATCAGTCAAAAGAATATTACATAATGTTTCGATATTCATCCCCTGGGATGTACACAACGTGGAGAGTGAATTGTGAATAAATGACCCGTGGAATGGATGTATCACCCGATGTATCACTTTCAAATTCTGTACATATGGACAAAATCACAAGCAATGTTTCAGCCAATGGACCTCCGGGTTTAACCCGGAGGTCCATTGACTGGAACTTTGCTTGTGGTTGTTATGTTTGTAACAAATTTTCAATTATTGCACGGGTGGAATCTTCACTCTGCGGGTGATTTAGTGATAAGACACTCTCCACGTACTGTAGATTGGAAATATTGTTTAGTTTGATACGCTGTGTTCTGCGATAAAATTGTAGGTACTAATGCGATCGGTCTACAAACATACTCAACACAATGCCTGAAATTCAGCGCACATGGTATTTATGTTGCTCATTTTGTTTCCCACCAATGGGCCAATAGCGCACACGGTGTATATGTTCTTCTTAAATTTGGTGAATAAAGTATATCACTCATAATTGTCGTCCATTCATCATATTCAAATCGCAACGGGTATTAACTTTTGTCACATCATTATTTTGCTTCTCCAACCACAGCTTATCTATCCTTATTTCGAATCTGTTCCAGAGATGGGAGTTATGCAATGGTCAATTTATTTATCTAATTATTTATATACTGGGGTTTAACCCTTTCAAAATGGTATGCATCAAGTTTTGCGTGAAGAAAACATTTCTTCGTGGACGAGCAGACGTTATAAGGATAAAAAAAAAATCTGAAGCGAGGCTCGGTAATAATTTAATCCAACAGCTCGACAGAGGTGTTGGCATGGACGTGGCGACGGGGTGGGGCGGGTGGGTCCCCCCCCCCCCCCCCAATTCTGGCCAAAATCCCCTATAGTTGGAAATTCGGAGGGCAAGTCATAAGTAATTAGAAATTCCATCTATCTGAATTTTAGAGCTTCTTTGGTGATGCTGATATTTCCTTTCAAGTCGGCAAAAATTCCAACTGTTACTACAACTACAGTGTACGCAATATCGAGCTCCATAAGTATGCATGATATCAATCGGTATTAGATTTTTATAGTTCGTTTACTTATCGTAATAATAAAAATAAATCCTCGAAATGCACTTCAAGAAAATCATGTAAAATCGTTATCCAGAGTTAATTCCACCATTCACATTAACAAAAAATGATGAATCATCGAAAATTGATCATTCCTGCAAAAGATCTGATTTAATGTTAAGACAGTGTGGATTGCTCAGAGTTCTCGGCTTGGGCATTTGTTTAGCACATATTCAATTCCTAGAATAATACCAAATAATAATAATAACCTGATAATTCTATCATAAATGTGTTGGCATTGCAGTTACTAGAATCAATTTGATGCCCCCTTTCATGGCTTCATTTTCAAATATTTTCTCGGAAGTGAATTTCAAACTGGAGGAGCGACTTTGAGTGGTTTCCTCCTCTCGGTCCCTCTCGCTAGTTTGAAATTCACTACCCTACACCCCTCCCCCCTCCCCCAAATCGGAAACCTCTAGCCACGTCCCTGGGTGTTAGATTAAATTATTACTGAACTTCCCAACAAGCCAGGATGTTTCCCCCATTTCGCCGTTGAGAGTATTGCCTGAAAATGATACCTTTCAGGGTGACAGTGTTGAGGGGCTAACGACCATTTTGATATCCAGCTCATCTCGTGTCGGGCAGTGTTATGGGTGGAAGAAGCCGGAGTACCCGGAGAGAACCACCGAGCACTGCCGAACAACTATCGGGCTCTCTAACGTACTAACTCCAAACAAGCAGAATTAGCATTGTTTGAAGTGCATCATCGGCGTGCAGTACGCCTTAGTACACATCGCCATTGTGCTCCCGTGCCATGGTTTGGAAGAGCAATAGCAAAAAAGTAACAAGACATGAATAGCGTTATTAGCTGGATGAAACGCTAATCGCCTTGGGCTGATTTGACCCTTTCCCCAACATAACGGCCAAAACCGGACAGCGCTATTCAAAAATATCACCATTCATTTTTTATTTGTTTTATTTTTTTTGGCTCAAAAACATTGCTTATGGCTCCTCGATGGAAGGAGCTCGACCTACCCATCCAACGAAGGATAAGAAGTCCATGGATAATCAAGGGACTAGTATATTACCAGTTGTTACCCCATTCACCCCCCCCCCCCTTACCCCCTCACTTATGTAAACCCCAGGCAGTGGCGTAGAAACCGTGTGGGTAAGCGCTTTTTAACACACATACCCCCACCCCCACCCCTCCCCCCCCCCCCCCCGCCGAAAAAAAAATTGCCAAAGATAGGGTTAATTGTTCGTCCGATTCAAACATTTTTTCGCCACCATGTTCAGCACGCAAGTTTCTTTGACGAAGATCGGCACATCACTGCAACAAAACCGACTCTATTAATAGGTATTTTCGAACGCAAAACGCAGTGACGTAGGCCTACTTACTGCTTGCGCTACGAGCGTTCCGCCTCAAAGTTTGCGTGACATCGTTCGATAACGGTTGGGTTTGTGGTGTAGAGACGTCCTGTTTGAAACTGCCGGGACAGCCTCCAAATTGCTTGTTCTAACAATTGGTTTTGAAAAACCTTCGTGGTGAAGGTTCCTCGGACACCGCGGCGACCGCTGCTCGTGAACTCCCCCTGGTCAAGTGGGCGCACCTACGAAAATGCGGGGGGGGGGGGGCGCGGTGGCGTCGCGGTAACCGGTTCTCGTCAGATCACCGAAGTTAAGCAACATCGAGCGCGGTTAGTAGTTGGATGGGTGACCATTTCAGCGACTGATTCGTGCTCCCGCGTTGTGTCCTAGGTCAAGGCACTTAACCCCGATTGCCTACATGGGGGCACGATGACGCTGTCTACTAAGGCGTACTGCACGTCGATGGTGCGCATGTCTTCAACCAATCTAACCCTGTCTGTGCCGCGGTGCAGAGTTCAGAGTTACGATGTTGGAGAGCTGACAGCTGCTCGTCGTTGCTCGGTGGTTCTCTCCGGGTACTCCGGCTTCCTCCACCCGTAAAACTGTCACCGACATGATATGACCCTGGCTGTTAATGTGTCGTTAAACCCTAATAAATCAATCAATAAATCTCTTGTCATGCCGTCGCTGTGTGACGCATCCCGTGATTCGTCCACTGATAACCCCCTCCCCCTCTTACGCCCCCCCCCCCCCCCGCCCATATTATTTCTTTGCTACGCAACTGACCTCGAGCACCCAGTGGCACTCTCTGAGCTGAGGTGACTTCATGTGTCCGACATGGTGGTGATTCGACTGACGGTGTAGAGGGAGTTAGAGAAGAGGCAAATAGATGAACAATCGCATATTATGGTATAGATTACTGCAGCGTGATGTCCACACGTCCAATTCCCCGCTGATTGTTTTTGTCATTAATTGTAAAAAGTACTTCACGCCCCCCCCCCCACCCCCACTCCCACCCCACCCCTAAATAAAAAAACAACCTTTTCTTTCCAGTTGAGATATTTTAATTGGTGTTGGAGTCTTGAATACCGACTCGCTTTAAATTGCTATTAATCATATTCTCTCTTACAAGACTAGATTTGATATTTGGACTTATATCACAGCACAGTTATTTACTAGGCAGAGTGCTCCATTATTTTTGGTCATCCAAATTTGTATATTGTCATTGCTTTTTTACACTTTATGGGAGAGTGTAATTTGTCACTCTCCCTTAAAATGTAACATGGCTAATCTATGTATACAAAATAATTTCACTTCCAAAAAAATATAAAGTGCATTTACAGAATACAAAGCTTTTAGGCTTCGGTATCGGCACTGAACAATAAAGCCCAAATATGGGTTTTCAGCATTCTATACCAGTTAAACAAATTTAAGTAAACACATGGAACTTAAATAAGAGCCCCCTGTTTGTTTTTTCGCAGTGGTGTTGATAGAAACTGTCATTACTTTCATGCTATCTTTCAGATAGCCAAAAGTGATTGTGTGCGGAAAGAATGATCTATTGACAAATGAAAAACAACACAATGATGAAAATATTCAGTATTTTAATGGCGCTAATTACACATATCTGTCACTAATGTTTTTGATGGAAAAATGTTCTCTCGACGAGGATGGTGCTGGAACGGTCCATGATCAAACAACGCCGGTAACTACTGACAAAAATGTAACCTGTGATCTACTGAACAGAATAGCAGTAACTGACGTCAGTAGAGAGTGTATCCATCCCCTGCCCGATTGACAGCCTGAACCCTCCTCCAAATGCTACCAGTGAGCCCTCTGATAATATCCAGAGGTAACTGCTGCTACTTCTCATGCAATGCAGCTTCCAAATCGGCCACATTCTGTACAGGTGGATCCCCCTGCTTGCACACGACATCCAAGAAGGTCCCAGATATGTTCTAAGGGATTCAAATCGGGGCTCATTGCAGGCCAGGGTAGTGTTGCAATAGCGTTGTTCTGAATGAATGCTCTCACAACATGGGAACGATGTGGCCTTACATTGTCGTCCATGAATACAGGGTGAGTAGCCAACGGATGATTGTCAAAATGAGGCACGACAACCGGATTGAGAATGCCCCGTATGAACTGATGACCACTGAGATTCTATGATGACATAATGATTATAGCCAAATTGCCTTCTAATAGCTTTGAATGAAATGCCTGTTGTATGCATGGCAACGATTTGCCATCTTAGTGCCTCTGACAGTCTCCTTTCCATGTCAACATTTATTTATAAAAGAAGTGACAATTTTCTTGTTTCATGACCAGATATTGGATGTGGATGATAGTGTTTTTTGTGACATTCGTGGGAAGCATGCTTCACGTGGACGAGGGGATGTGTTTGGGGTACGCTATCGACCAGAAACATCATGTTTATCTGGATGAAATGTACTGCAAGACATAGCAATCATTAAAACATAATAATTAGTAACAGCAACTTCACTGTCATGAAACATTTCAGGGGATACTTAATTAAGTTCCAGGTGTATATGTACAGTACCTCCACCGTGGACTGGACGCTTTTCACGGGTAGGCAATATTTGCACTGGCGCAATAATATTAGATTCTAAGCACTAATTATAGGAATAATCATCAAAAATTTAATTAAGGGGACGTCCAACCTAACTTTGGTCAAATTTCATGTAATTTTCTTTCAAGTCTAAAAAAGGCCCAAAATGAATAACCCCAATAAATTATATACCAAAATGCTTGGAATGAAACATAGAACATGTGGAAACTGAAATTTGCCAATAACTGCTGCCATGTGTAAATAGCACCACCTGAAAGTCTGCTATGGCATAAGTAAGAGAACAAAATTTTTACAATAAAATACCTCAAAATAAAATAACAGCTGTATTCTATAAACATTTAAGTACATACTCGAAGGAATCTTTTCCCAATTCATGAAAGTAATGAAGATTGAGACCAAATGTTATAAGTGGAGTGCTCACTGATTGAAGGCAGACATTTTCTTTTGTTTATGTTTTGATTTGGGGAGTTCAACAAAGGTCAACTTGAAGGAGTCCAGCAGAAGAAGTATGGAAGGACAAAAGAGTGTCTCCCAATATCAAGATGTATGTGTTACTGTAATGGTTTGGAAAGAAAATATGATATTCTCCTATGTAGAATGCACTACAAAGTCAGACATTGTAGTTGAATAAATATATTTACAAACCCCTTTTATCCCATGCATCAATTTGATAGTGATTAAATTGTTAAATTTGTCTGGTTTATCAATAAGTATATTAGCTTTGTTTAACTCTTGGACACCAATACACTCATGATATCTGTTGGAGAAGAAATAAGGGTAACTGTAACCTGTCACTGCAATAAACCATCTAAAGTACTTAAAAGTACATTGTTATTCAAAACACATCAAATCAACCTTACATAACCATTATTGCATGTACTTTCCCCAAGGAGGCTTATTGACATATTGAGATCAGAAGGGCACATCCAGAGGGTCTCACATATTTTTTTCAAGAACGCAGTACACAAAGCCATCCCCAAAAGATGACAAGTGAGCTCCATTTGACACAAAAAATTTCGGGGTGGGGGGGGGGTGGGGGCTCTCTTCCTTGTATGACTCTATCTCCGGCACTCGAGGCATATGCCTTTTTTCTCAAAGTTTAACTCTTTTTTCTTTTTGAAGATCCTGGCCACACATGTTTCCAAACACTATCAGACAGGTAAACCTCCAAATAAGTGTATCTGCAAAAATCATGTTACATTGCAAAACATTCTTTTTAGAGTTTTAGTTCTGGACCTTTCATGCTTCTTACTTCCAACTATAACACTTAATTATTGATTAATGGGTGAATAGAAAAGTCCTGCCATAATCAACATTTTGAGTTCCAAAAGCCTTCAAAACAGCTCCGATAAAAGTGTCAAACATCAGATTGGTGGCTTTATACAGAATATTCATTAGGTTGTTGCTTGATAAGTAATAGGAACAAAATCTTCACAAGAAAATTCTGTAGCAATACAATTGAGGGTATTAGCAGGCACTTTGCAACAAATTGTAAGAAATCAACTAGTTATAAACAAAATTTTCTAACTCAAAAGAGTGAAAAAGTACCACAACTCTGAAAAAATGTGGGAAGAAACACATGCTACAGCAGCTACACAGGCATTGTTTCCCCATGATGCTCGATCACAAAACTAAATATCCTTCAAATTGGAGTAGCAATGGTTGAGATACAAGGGGGAATGTTGGTACATGTAATGATGAATGGGTAAGACTAAGATTAAGAATAAGACTAAGAGGACAGGGCACGGCCCTAGATGCACCTTTGATTTTCCAACTTCCAGGTTTGGGGCATAATAATCGCAACACACCCACCTTATCAGTTCATAATTTCACTAAAATAAAAGAAATTATCAATTTGAATTAAATAATAGATGATGGAAAATATTTGGCTTTCTTCGCCTTCTCGTACTATTTAATTACCACAAACAGTATCAGTTTGATGCCGACTGAACGCATGTGGTTTGGTTAAAAAGTAACTCGGCATGAATAATGAAGACATTGCGAATATTTCGTGTATTTCATTTATTTAAAAGCCAATTGCAGCTAATATTGACCGTGCATTCGATAATTCGTTTCGGTTTTGACCACACGGCCACGCTGACACTCCGTGACAGCGGTTATGTTTATTGTGATATGCAAATTGGGGGGATGGTTTCCGGTGAAGGAGATTTGTCACATTTGTCAGTGTAAAAGACACTGATCGACGCTTATGGTTGGTTGCAAGAAAAAACTAAATTCTCAGCATCGTCAAAGCGCACCTTATTTAAAAGCACGAATGCATCATTTTCAACCCATCTTCAATCGGTCCTTTGCAGACATCAAACATACCCGCCTTCAAATTCCATGGTTACTAGGAAGTAAATAACTTCGCAGCGACAGGGGGAAATTAACACGCTCAATATAGTTCCAGGTCACTTGGAATATACTTCGTGTTAAAGTGATTTCTGAAGCATTCTGCTTACTTTGTTATGAATATTGCCTTATTTTATGTGTATCGTCCCGATTTTATACACTCGGTTACTTTTTTTACAAGTGGTTCATGTTGTCTTTCTAGTGCGCAATAATTCAGATTTTTTGTCAACAAAAAAGTTCAAACGGCCTGTAAACACGAGAGGGAATTTCGAACCATATTTTGCAGTTATGACATTAACAGCTCAAGTACTTGCTGTCACCTGTTTGCAAATCCGCTCATACATTGTTTCGAACAAATAAAGGGCGTGATCACGTCCTTGCATTCCTACGATTGCCCAAATTGAGTATTTCTGCAAGAACCACATCGTAATCACATGACCGGAAAAACATCGTTGAAACATGGCCACATCCGGAACATCAAAAATTTGTGTTGATGTTATTACATTCAAACGTCAAAACCCACCAGAGAGTGTGTCAAAAAAATGCTTTCTCCGAGTCTGTAGTATGTTATCATTATATTGAGGACAAGGCTTTCGAATTACCGATTATTTTGTGGTTTTACCGGTTCGTTACTTATGCCATTTGCAAATTAAACTTCTTCAAAATCATAAAATTCACTTTTTTTCCTGAAAAAAATTATATGTACCTTTTCTATGCACTTTACTCATTATTTTGATATATAATTTGCCTTTCCTTACTTCTCTTATCTGTTTCTGAGGCATTGAGAAAAATGTCAAAAAATTGACCAAAGTTAGGTTGGACGACCCCTTAATCACGCCCCGGGTACAACCCGGTGCTTCATTAATTAAAATTTTGCTGATGATGATTTGATTACCTGTTAAACGCATGCATGCGTGGATCATGATCAGTCCACGGCGGCTGTACTGGTGCGCCTGATTCGCACAGCCGGCCCATCGTAACCACATTTGAATTACCGGTACGGTGTGCGTGTTAAATTTTTAAGAAATTGTGTCACTACTATTACATGTATATTTCTTTATTTACTATAAATTTCTTGATTTTGCTGTATTTTTAGATCACCGAAGGGAGCTTAACTTATCACTTGCCGTCCGTCGTCCGTCGTGAACTTTACATTATTGACTTCTCCTCACAAATTACTCGACCAAATTGAACCAAATTGTGTGTGCATGTTCCTTATCATATGTCAATTCAAATTTGTACAAATAAACTTGCCGTGTCCACAGGAGGCACCAGAAGGGGGAAAACTCTGATAGCACCCATAAATTTTTTCAAAAATTCAAAAAAATCTTCTTCTTCAGATCCACCAGTCAGAATCTTTTCATATTTGTTACACAACATCTCTAGGGGGTCAGATTCAAGTTTGTACAAATCGAGTCCCTGGGTTAAGATTTGGGCTCTCTATTGGATCCCAATGTTTAACTTGGTGCAATTTGAGGAGATTTCTTTAAAAATCTTCTTCTTCAGATCCACCAGTCAGAATCCTTTCATGTTTGGTATACAACATCTGTAGGAGGGTCAGATTCAAGTTTGTTCAAATCCAGTCCCTGGGTTAATAATTGGGTTCCCTGTAGGAGCCCAAATTTTAACTCACTGAAATATGAGGAAATTTCTTTAAAAATCTTCTTCTTCAGATCCACCAGTCAGAATGCTTTCATATTTGGTATGCAACATCTCTAGTGGGGTCAGATTCAAGTTTGTTCAAATCGGGTCCCTGGGCTAGTATTTGGGCTCTCTATTTCTATTGCAGCCCAAAGTTTAACTTGGTGCAATTTGAGGAAATTTCTTTAAAAATCTTCTTCTTCAGATCGACCACTCAGAATCCTTTCATGTTTGGTATACATCTATGGGGGGGGGGGGGGGGGGGGGGGGGGCAGATTCAAGTTTGTTCAAATCGAGTCGCTGGGTTTATATTTGGGCTCCGTATGGGAGCCCAAATTTTAACTTTGTGCAATGCGTGGAATATTCTTTAAAAATCTTCTTCAGATTCCCCA
This sequence comes from Pictodentalium vernedei, assembly GCA_031216915.1. Lineage (NCBI taxonomy): Eukaryota > Metazoa > Mollusca > Scaphopoda > Dentaliida > Dentaliidae > Pictodentalium > Pictodentalium vernedei. The sequence goes on from CM062296.1 coordinate 610,380,116, forward strand.
GTCAGAATCCTCTCATATTTGGTATACATCATCTCTAGGGGCGCAAGATTCAAGTTTGTTCAAATCGAGTTTCTCGGCTGATATTTGGGTTCCCTATGGGAGCCTGAATTTTAACTTAGTACAATATAAGAAAATTTCTTTAAAAATCTTCTTCAGATCCACCAGTCAGAATCCTTTCATATTTGGTGTACAACATCTCTTGGAGGGTAAGACTCAAGTTTGTTCAAACCTGGTCCCGGGGTTATTAATTTGGGCTACCTATGGGAGCCTGAATTTTAACTAAGTGCAATATGAGGGAATTTCTTTTAAAATCTTCTTCTTCAGATCCACCAATAAAGAATCCTTTCATATTTGGTATACAACATCTCTAGGTGGGGCAGATTCAAGTTTGTTCAAATCGGTACCCTGGGTTAATATTTTGGCTCCCCCTTTGAGCCCAAAGTGTAACTTAGTGCAATGTGAGGTGATTTCTTTAAAAACCTTCTTCATATCCACCAGTCAGAATTCTTTCCTATTTGGACATCTCAAGGGGGATCAGATTCAATTTTGTTCAATTTGAGTCCTTGGCTTAATATTTGGGCTCTATGGGCACGGGAGGGGTGGGGGGGGGGCGTGTTACGTTCAGGTTTATTCAAATCCATTCCTTAGTGTTTTTCCATAAAATTTGCCTCTCATGACTTCATTCCTTTGTAGTGTTGATGAACCATGTCTAACTGAATGTGACCCCAAATACTTCTTTGAACCACTTTGGCCAGTGAGCGATTAAGGCCCCTTGGGGCCTCTTGTTTATCTATAATACCGACTGACTAATATTTCACCGTATCATCAAGATAAACCTTTGACGATGGTATGTCTTGATGATGTATTTGGAATATTAGTCGGTTGCTACTTGAGCCACAACAGTCGGGACAAATCAAGTTTACACTCAAACCCACCACCCAATCCACCGACTTCGCGATGCTCCTGGACCGATGCCACATCTATGTTACGATATCGTTTTGATCTTTTCGAATGAAGGAAACCGAAACGGACATATTTGGATTTGTAGAGAGAAGGGATACTTATTCACTCCTACAGCTTAAGTACTAGAAACTGTACGGTTGCATTATGGATCGCGGTGGCTCAGTGGCCACGGCACTGGATTTCTAACTGAAAAGTCGACGATTCGATCCCTTCCAGGGGCAACTGCGTTCTGTCCTTGATCAAGGCACTTAATCCCGATTACCCACGTGGGGGCGCGGTGGTGATGTGTACAAAGGCGTACTGCACGTCGATAGTGCCCTTGTCTACACCAATGCTAACCCTGCGTGTGTGAAGTTAGTTCATAGAGGAGTCTGACAGTTGCTCGCCGTTGCTCTGTGATTCTCCCTGGATACTCCGACTTCCTCCACCCGTAAAACTGCCCGACACAAGGTGACCCTGTCTGTCGAAAGTTCCGTTAATCCCTAATAAATTAATTCATACGATTACATTAATCGCCTGTCAACATACTGATTTTTTGTTTATCGTCGCCCATTGTTTGTTTGTTTGTTGGGATTGAACGACACTTTCAACAGCCGGGGCAAATCGAGACAGGCAATTTTACGGATAGAAGTCAGAATACTCGAGAAGGACAAGCGACCAACGGCGAGTAACAGCCGGACTCCACAACTTCCTAACACGGCACAAATGGCATTATCATGCAACAATTGAAGGCAAACGTACTGTGGTCGGGTCCTAATACACAGCACCACTCTGTTCCATATAGGCAATTGAGATTTAGTGTCTCCTCTACGCGCCTACGTGGAAGGACTACAGCTCGCATCAACTTCCATCAAACGCACACGAGAGGGCATGTTCGAATGTGACGTCATGGATATTCGTGTGTTATAGGTATAACTTATATGTTGATTTGTTTCTGTGTTACGGCGTAGATTTGCGTCAGTTCCCAGCTTGAATTCACTTAAGATAAGATACAAAATGACGTTCTGATCAATATGTATCATAGTATCCATATTCACGACTAACTGTATATTACTATTTTCTTAAGTTTGGTTTCAAATCAAGTCGTGGCTGATATAATATAATAATAATAATAATAAATACAGTTTAGAGCCATGAATCCACATAAAGTGATCTCAGGCTTTACAAAATGGGGAAAGAAAAAAAAATGTATACATACATACATAAAACGCATATTCAGTGAAATATGTCTTGGATAAACAATATGAATTCATTCAAAGGGGACTGGTCGTGGAAATGCATTTTGAAAAAGATAAGTTTTGAGACACTTTTTGAATGACGTGTATGTAAGTGGTGACTTCAGGTGATCAGACAAAGTGTTCCAGAGAAAAGGGCCAGCGACCGAAAAGGCCCGATCGCCTGCCATTACAAGATTACCAGGGTTATAACAGAGTTTATTGGAAGAGGATGATCCCAGAGATCTTGAAGGAGTTTCACGCTGGAGTAGGTTACAAAGATACATTGGGGCCAACCCATTAAGACATTTGTGAACTAAAACAAGAATTTTGAATATGATACGCTGTTCAACAGGAAGCCAATGCAGGTGGTATAACAAGGGTGTAATGTGACATGATTTCCTTCTTCTTAGAATGATCCTCGCAGCGCAGTTTTGAACAAGTTGGAGCTTCTGTAGTAGGGAGTGTTTACAGCCATACATCAGAGAGTTACAGTAGTCTGAGCGGGTGGTAACAAATGCATGGACAAACTGTTTCGCGACCCCCATCGTCGATCACGCTTCGCACTCTACTTATCTTTCGTAGACGATAATATGATGTTCGACAAACCTGTGAGATATGATTCTCAGCCGACAGGTTTTCATCTACGATATATCCGAGGTTGCGAATCGAGGTCGACGGAGAGATCAAATGACCATCAAAATTAGGCTTCAAATGTGATAATTTTATGAGTTGATGGGGTAGGCCTAGATAGATGACTTCAGTTTTATCTGGGTTCAGTTTCAGGAAGTTTGACGTCATCCAGGATTTGATGTCAGCAACGCAGGATTCTAAGGCATGAAACGCTCGCTCCTCGTGCTGTGTTTTAAAATGGATGAAGATTTGGGTGTCATCTGCATAAAAATGGAAACCAAGTCCGTGTTTACGAATGACATCTCCCAGGGGCAAAAAATAGATAATATATAGCAGGGGCCCAAGGACGGACCCTTGGGGTACGCCGAACAATAAAGGACCCTCACTGGAATAAGTGCCATATACATTCACCTTCAATGTCCGGCCCGATAGGTATGATCTGAGCCAGTCACGTGCTAATCCAGTGATACCGATCCTTGTTCTAATTATATCAAGGAGTACTGTGTGGTCTATCGTGTCAAATGCCGTGCTTAAATCTAAAAGAACCAAGCACGACACCTCCCTACGGTCCTTTGACAACATAATGTCGTTCTAGGCGCGTAAGAGTGCGGTTTCTGTACAACTACATGGCGTGTAAGCCGACTGAAAGTCCTCAGATAAGCCGCATTGAGCCAGATGCGGTCGGAGTTGTTTTGAAACTGCGCGCTCTAGCAGCTTAGATACAAAACCAAAATTGGACACAGGGCGGTAGTTTTTCAATATTTTGGGATCGAGTCCTGACTTTTTAAGAAGAGGCGTCACTAACGCCTGTTTCAAGGTTGATGGGAATACGCCAGACATTAAGGATTTGTTGAAGACCACCAAGAGACACGGAACAAAAGACGCTAAACATGATTTCAATAGCTTGGTTGGGATAATATCCATCGGACACTGTTCAGATGGTGATTTCAATACTAAAGTACGGAGATCATCTTCAGTCAAAGGTCTAAATGAGTGACAATTTACATCGGCCACAATTGTTGGAACATCAGGATGGTTGATGGGACATGCTGACAGACTAGATCGTGTAGTCACGATTTTATCGTGGAAGAAGTCTAGTAGCTATGACTAGATTTCATGCCAAACTCAACAAAATGTGAAGCAAGTGTGTGTGTATGTGTGCGTGTGTGTGTGGGGGGGGGGGGGGGGTGGTCAACTTACTTCGTGAACCGCCCCAGCAATAGTCAAAACATTTTTTCAACATTTCGTATGATGTCACAAATTTTATATTGTCACGAATTTATTTCGCGAGGATCAAGTTTATAAATTCGTGACAATACAACATGGGACATAAACGATTGACTGACCTTGACTTTATCTCCATGTTGTGGTCATGATTAGCCATTGTGCAGAAGTGTGTGACCTTAAACACCAATAAATTTAAATATATAAGCATGACCATAGCGGTGGTTCTAAATTGAGAAGAGACAAGGCAAAGTCCAGTAGGTGTAATGGTTAAAGAGACGAGGGTAATTTGAAATTACTTATCTATTCTGTACAAATTTTCGGACTTGTTTTGTTGCATAAATTATCTGATAATGCAAAATCACATGTCCAAATTGGTAAAGAACAGATAAGTAATTCCAAGTAAATAGCACATACAGACGGAATAAGTAGAAATGTAACAAGATTTTGTAATTATTTTGAACGGATTTCACTGAAAATATGAGGTCGTATGCTATAATCACCCAATTCTGTCACTGCATGTATACAATAACTCCATATCACGGGTCCCCCAAGGATCGGCTCTTTATTCGGGTAGCCATAGCGTATTGGGCTTACGAATCTCGAAATGGTCTGCCGAGAGGATCACTATCTTGTCAGTAATGTGTGTTGATGATTTTCGAAGCTTTGTGGGTGATATAATACAATGGCGTATCTCAGGTGAGAGAACCGAGTTTTTCGGAGAGCACCGAGCACTCCAAAGAGAATAGGATCCACTCCGAGAGAGCAACGAAATAAAATCACAAAATGCTCAGTTTTGTGCATTTCTGCTTGTTGTTTTTCCTGTTATCGACACATCTTTGTGCTACTTTATAGCAGCGATGAGATCGAAATCAGAAAGAAACAAAATTCTTAGGTAATCTTCAGTCTTTTTTCACTTTCTTCCCAGGAAAATCAGTGAAAATTAAAAATTTTCCGTGAGAGAATCGGAAACTGTTTACAAAATTACCACCAGGACACAGGAGAGCACGCAGTGTCGAGTAGTAGTTCCTCCACAGTGGGTATTGCTGCCATTTATTTCAAAATACAGCACCCACGACCATTAGTATACACCTATGAAAGTATCATGACATTCCTAAGGATTTGTTGTCCTTTATTTTATTTCAGGTTACAACATTTCATTAACACAGGCTCAACCAGCAACAAAAAACAGGAGCATTTTTAGCTAACTGATCTATCAGACACTGCAAAACATTAACGGCCTTTTATAAGGCACTGTAATGGTTACCGTCTCAAAGAAAGACGCTATTTTCATGATCTGGCTTGTCAATTCTCAAGTATGCTACAGGTGACACACGTGATATAACTGTTGTGACACTCGGTTCTTGTCTAGTGGATTGTGTAGCGGTAAAGAACGAGTTCCACGAGCTGTAATGCCTTTAAATGTCCTTGGATTCTGTTTAGGTGTAAGCTGTGGACTTTGATCTGTGCCCCGTCTGGTGGTTCAGCAGGCAAGTAAATAATGGATGGCTCAGCTAATGGGCGGTTCAGCAGGCATGTAAATAATGCATCGTACCAACACTCTATAAATAATTTTCTCTATATTCCTTTATTCTGTTAAACTGTATAACTTTTACTATTTGCCAATTGAACAAATTATCACTGGAACTATCAACACCAATTAAAACGCAAACTGTCCAAATCTAATTCACTGAAGTGGCGATAGTTATCTGAGAGCAGAATAAATCTGCCCTGCCAAAAATGTTAACAAGAAACAGCGTAATGGGTTGCAACAAAATGACCGAAGGTGTCCGTCCTGGTTTAATTGCGGCTATTATATACACTGAAGTACGTGTAGAATTGCGCCTCTGTGGAATACAAATCTCGTGATCGTCAGCAAAACCCGTCAATTTGGTCAGGTAACATGAGGCATCCTCGACCAAATTGGCGCCTCCATCAAAACGTTTCTATACTCTAACACTGATCTCCAAGTTTCGTTTATGTTTGGCCTGGTGAATGATGCCAGAATGTACTGGACAAGGTTAAGTCAGCCACACAAGATATCACGTGGTGTCTGAGTGTTCCTGTTATGATATGTTGAAGATAGGATAAAATTCCATTAAGTCTGAAACTCTGTCTGATTGATGTGGGAATAATGTGCTTACCAGCCATTCGGTTCCATACAAATTGTGTCCCCTAGACCGCTAAGGAAAAATGTAAATAGCGCGCGAACTGTTCTCACGAGTGTACTTCCTGACTGACATTATAACCGAAAATTGTTTACACATTTATCACTGTGATTTTGGTGATTTTATTTCGCGGCTGACAACTAATGTTTATTTCGGAGAGGCCGAGTACACACAGTAGGGTGGTACTTAGACTGATTTTCTACTATGCTGGCTTTATAGAAATATTTAATATTATACTGGCCTTTTAATATTGTACTAATTTCAACGAACAACAATTAAATTTATAACTAATATTTAATTTACTTATTTAGCAGCTTAATCTCTTCCTTCTGTAGGCTACATTTCGCACCACACAATAACCTGTGCCAGCAAAGAGGAGACGCTCTTTGAGCAATTGTCTTAGAGAGGGTGGAAAGAAATTCAATGTAGTCGGCACAAAAACGACATTAAACACATTTAGTACTTGCAAAAGGACTCTGGCTCTAGCGTTGGCGTCGTTATTGTAAAAGTGAAGAGGGAAACGTTAACGTTTTTCGGTTTTTTGCGGTATAACAGGTACGTTTTGAAGCGGCCCAACTAGTCGTTATCGGTTACCCCGAATTCCCAGTTAATCCAAGATCCCCCTTTCCATCAGATGGCCAACTGATCAGTACCACCGAGAATAGTTTAACGCTGGACGTTTTAGTGGATCAGACGCAGCCTAACATTTACAACTGTTTGCAGGAAATGAAACGGTAATTGCATTACTGTTGTTATGACTGTTGCCAGACACCTTACATTTGAAGAATAATATACTATTCAAAAAAAGTACTGGATATCCAAACTGATGTTGATATTTTCGGAAAATGGTATTGGAACCGCGTGAATGGACACATCAATATATTACCAAGTTTAGTGTGGATCATAAATGTCACCGGCCCACGAAAACTTCGTGCAGGTTTTTATGTCTGTGGGGTAAGTTTTGAAATTTTCATTTGTGCTGGACTGGCTTTTTCGGAGGTCTCATCGTTCTTTTCTTGGTATAAAATCGTTCATCAATAGTTTCTGGTCGAAACGTTACTTTTCAGGTATGCGAAGGCTGACACGTGACGAACGTTTACGAGTCGCTGGCATGTTGGAAGTTGGCAACATACAGGGTGCAGTGACTCAAATTCTCAACGTTACTCAATCGGTGATTAGCAGGTTGTGGTCATGATACCGTCAGACAGGCAATGTTGGTGACAGGCGTCGGTCAGGTCGTCCAAGGGCGACAACTGCAAACCAGGATCGTTTCATCCGAACCACAGCATAACGTAACCGCCATCATGGTACCTCAGCAATTGGACAGCAGCCGCACCGAGCGACAGATGCACGAGTCGGTGGTCAGACTATCCGAAATCGTCTACACAGCTGGAATTTGTACGTTCGACGACTTCGAATAATTCCACGTTTGACTGAACGTCACATCGTAGCAGGGCGTAATTGGTGTGGAACACGACAGCGCTGGGACAATCGTCAGTGGAGCAACGTCATGTTTTCCGATAAATCGAGGTTCACTCTCGACTTCCGCGACAGGCGAAACAGAGAGTGGCAGCAGCGGAACAAACGATACCATGACGTAACCGTTAGGCAGCACGATCGTTTTGGTGGTGGAACGGTTATGGGGTGGGGAGGCATAACCATGACAAGCAGAATAGCATTACATGTCATTCAAGGGCGTGTCACAGGGCAGTACTACCGTGACAATATGTTAGCGCGACGTCACAGTCGTCGATTCATTTTCCAAGAGGACAATGCAAGAGCACACATGACCCGTGTCGCTAAAGTTCCTCCAGGAGCAGAACATCGCTTCACTGCCTTGGCCAGCACTAAGTTCAGACCTTTCACCAATCGAGCACGTCTGGGATATGCTCGTCAGGCATCTACGACAACGCCAACAGCCCCCTACCAATGACCAGGAACTCGCCACTGCGCTACAGGAAGAATGGAATAACATCAGTCAAGCTGATATTGGACGTTTGGTGAGGAGTATGCCACGTCGGATCCGCGCCTGTCTCGAAACCGAGGAGGATTTACAAGGTATTGAGGTCTTGGACTGAATGTGGTAAATTCTTTGACTGACCGCCCATGTCTTCTACAGCTCATTACGTGGAATGTGTGCTTGTCAGACACCCAACTATCGCTGAAATCATTCACCAGATGTCACAGTGCAATGCCTCAACTGTCTTTTTGATGAAAATATAAATATATTTCACCACATATCTCACTTTTATCAAGTATCCCCTTAATAATATAGTATATTAGACAGGAAATGTACAGGCTCGATATCGTCCCTGGAGTGCAAACAAGGTGGCATCTGCAATGCAGGACATAAATCTAGACTATTCAAATGACATGCACTACATTTAAATAAATGTTCACCTTTATATACACAGTGTTATGGCTTCTGTGGGTTTTTTTTTTTTTTTTTTTTTTTTGGGGGGGGGGGTTGTTTGTTTGTTTCAAAAGTGTTAAAAACACTTCTCTTCGTTTTGCATTATGGCATAGCAGACGTATTTTTTGGAGGGGAAGGGGGTATTTATTTTTTAAGGAGCACATTTACATTGGTTGGGTTCTTTTATAGAGAACAACTAGAAAAATTACGCTTTTCACGCAACCGAGGTCTTATTGCGAGAGTCGGAATAAATCGAGAGGAATTTATTTATTTATTGGTGTTTAAGGTCACATATTTCTGTTCAAGACCTAATCATGACCGCGACAGTTTTGCGAGTGGAGAAAGCCGGAGTACCAGGAGAGAACCATCGAGCAACGGCGAGCAACTGTCAGCCCCCAACAAACTAACTCCACACAAGCACGGTTAGAATTGGTTGAAGACCGGTGCACCATCGACGTGTAGTACGCCTTAGTACACAACGCCACCGTGCCTCCACGTGGGTAATGGGGGTGAAGTGTCTTGCTCAAGGACACAACGCAGTTGCCGCAAGTGGGATTTGAACCGAAACCGAGAGGAACCGAATGTTTTTTTATTACGATCACAAATCGGAAGCAAAGTTAATTTTCACATTCCAGGTGCTAGTAGCGCCAGTTGTCGCCCTTGAAATGTGTAAGACGTGGATTTTAACATTACGCGCGGTAAATATGGAGTCTTTTGGTATAATGATTGGAAAGATCAGTTTTTTTTATTACAGACAGGAGACCAGATCCGATTTTCAGCATTTTTCCTGGAAAAGGATAGTCTGGGCTTTTAATAGCGATGTGAAGTTAGATACTTATTCCCTATTTGACATTTTGACATTTTTATTCCATCAAAACAGGAAAAAATGCCACCTGCTGTAGAGCGGCATAAATGACGACGAGTTGATTGACATGTTCCCCATCCGCATAAGGCCTCTTTTTATGGGGCAATCAAGGCCCTAAAAGTGACAACCTCCCAGAAAACCTTCTAGATGGGCAAATCTGATCAACTAAAAGGTGGTGTAGGGTGGCACAAATGAAGACGAGTTGATTGACATGTTGCCCGTCGACATAAGGTCCCTCTTTATGGTGCAACCAAGGCCCTAAAAGTGACAACCTCCCAAAAAACTTTCTAAATGGGCAAATCTGATCAAATAAAAGGTGCTGTAAGGTGGCACAAAAGAAGATGAGTTAACTGACATGTTGCCCGTCCGCATAAGGCCTCTCTTTATGGGGCAACCAAGGCCCTAAAAGTGACAACCTCCCAGAACACCTTCTAGATGGGCAAATCTCATCAAATAAAAGGTGCTGTTGGGTTGCACAAATCAAGACGAGTTGATTGACATGTTGCACGTACGCATAAGGCCCCTCTTTATGGGGAAACCAAGGCCCTAAAAGTGACAAACTCGCGGAAAACCTTCTATATGGGCAAATCTGATCAAAAAAAAGGTGCTGTAGGGTGGCACAAATGAAGATGAGTTAATTGACATGTTGCCCGTCGGCATAAGGCCCCTCTTTATGGGGCAACCAAGGCCCTAAAAGTTACAACCTCCCAGAAAACCTTCTAGATGGGCAAATCTGATCAAATAAAAGGTGCTGTAGGGTGGCACAGATGAAGACGAGTTAATTGACATGTTGCCCGTCGGCATAAGGCCTCTCCTTATGGGGCAACCAAGGCCCTAAAAGAGACAACCTCCCAGAAAACCTTCAAGACGGGCAAATCTGATCAAATAAAAGGTGCTGTAGGGTGGCACAAATGAAGACGAGTTAATTGACATGTTGCCCGTCCGAATAAGGCCTCTCTTTATGAGGCAACCAAGGCCCTAAAAGTGACAACCTCCCAGAAAACCTTCTAGATGGGCAAATCTGATCAAACAAAAGGTGCGGTAGGGTGGCATAAATGAAAACGAGTTGATTGGCATGTTGCACGTCCGCATAAGCCCTCTCTTTATGGGGCAACCAAGGCCCTAAAAGTGACAACCTCCCAGAAAACCTTCGAGATGGGCAAATCTGATCAAATAAAAGGTGCTGTAGGGTGGCACAAATGAAGACGAGTTAATTGACATGTTGCCCGTCCGAATAAGGCCTCTCTTTATGAGGCAACCAAGACCCTAAAAGTGACAACCTCCCAGAAAACCTTCTAGATGGGCAAATCTGATCAAACAAAAGGTGCGGTAGGGTGGCATAAATGAAAACGAGTTGATTGGCATGTTGCACGTCCGCATAAGCCTCTCTTTATGGGGCAACCAAGGCCCTAAAAGTGACAACCTCACAGAAAACCTTCGAGATGGGCAAATCTGATCAAATAAAAGGTGCTGTAGGGTGACACAAATGAAGATGAGTTGATTGACATGTTGCCCGTCCGCATAAGGCCTCTCTTTATGGTGCAACCAAGGCCCTAAAAGTGACAACCTCCCAGAAAACCTTTTAGATGGGCAAATCTGATCAAATAAAAGGTGCTGTAGGGTGGCACAAATGAAGACGAGTTAACTGACATGTTGCCCGTCCGCATAAGGCCTCTCCTTATGGGGAAACCAAGGCCTTAAATGTGACAACCTCCCAGAAAACCTTCTAGATGGGCAAATCTGATCAAATAAAGGGTGCTGTAGGGTGGCACAAATGAAGACGAGTTGATTGCCATGTTGCCCGTCCGCATAAGGCCTCTCTTTATGGGGCAACCAAGGCCCTAAAAGTGACAACCTCCCAGAAAACCTTCTAGATGGGCAAATCTGATCAAATAAAAGGTGCTGTAGGGTGGCACAAATGAAGACGAGTTAATTGACATGTTGCCCGTCGGCATAAGGCCTCTCCGTATGGGGCAACCAAGGCCCTAAAAGAGACAACCTCCCAGAAAACCTTCTAAATGGGCAAATCTGTTCAAATAAAAGGTGCTGTAGGGTGGCACAAATGAAGACGAGTTAATTGACATGTTGCCCGTCCGAATAAGGCCTCTCTTTATGAGGCAACCAAGGCCCTAAAAGTGACAACCTCCCAGAAAACCTTCTAGATGGGCAAATCTGATCAAACAAAAGGTGCGGTAGGGTGGCATAAATGAAAACGAGTTGATTGGCATGTTGCGCGTCCGCATAAGGCCTCTCTTTAAGGGGCAACCAAGGCCCTAAAAGTGACAACCTCCCAGAAAACCTTCGAGATGGGCAAATCTGATCAAATAAAAGGTGCTGTAGGGTGACACAAATGAAGGTGAGTTGATTGACATGTTGCCCGTCCGCATAAGGCCTCTCTTTATGGTGCAACCAAGGCCCTAAAAGTGACAACCTCCCAGAAAACCTTTTAGGTGGGCAAATCTGATCAAATAAAAGGTGCTGTAGGGTGGCACAAATGAAGACGAGTTAACTGACATGTTGCCCGTCCGCATAAGGCCTCTCTTTATGGGGAAACCAAGGCCTTAAATGTGACAACCTCCCAGAAAACCTTCTAGATGGGCAAATCTGATCAAATAAAAGGTGCTGTAGGGTGGCACAAATGAAGACGAGTTGATTGCCATGTTGCCCGTCCGCATAAGGCCTCTCTTTATGGGGCAACCAAGGCCCTAAAAGTGACAACCTCCCAGAAAACCTTCTAGATGGGCAAATCTGATCAAATAAAAGGTGATGTAGGATGGCACAAATGAAGACGAGTTGATTGACATGTTGTCCGTCCACCTATGACCCCTCTTTATGGGGCAACCAAGGCCCTAAAAGTGACAACTTCCCAGAACACCTTCTAGATGGGCAAATCTGATCAAATAAAAGGTGCTGTTGGGTGGAACAAATGAAGACGAGTTGATTGACATGTTGCACGTACGCATAAGGCCCCTCTTTATGGGGAAACCAAGGCCCTAAAAGTGACAAACTCCCGGAAAACCTTCTATATGGGCAAATCTGATCAAATAAAAGGTGCTGTAGGGTGGCACAAATGAAGATGAGTTAATTGACATGTTGCCCGTCGGCATAAGGCCCCTCTTTATGGGGCAACCAAGGCCCTAAAAGTTACAACCTCCCAGAAAACCTTCTAGATGGGCAAATCTGATCAAATAAAAGGTGCTGTAGGGTGGCACAAATTAAGACGAGTTAATTGACATGTTGCCCGTCGGCATAAGGTCTCTCCTTATGGGGCAACCAAGGCCCTAAAAGAGACAACCTCCCAGAAAACCTTCTAAATGGGCAAATCTGTTCAAATAAAAGGTGCTGTAGGGTGGCACAAATGAAGACGAGTTAATTGACATGTTGCCCGTCCGAATAAGGCCTCTCTTTATGAGGCAACCAAGGCCCTAAAAGTGACAACCTCCCAGAAAACCTTCTAGATGGGCAAATCTGATCAAACAAAAGGTGCGGTAGGGTGGCATAAATGAAAACGAGTTGATTGGCATGTTGCGCGTCCGCATAAGGCCTCTCTTTAAGGGGCAACCAAGGCCCTAAAAGTGACAACCTCCCAGAAAACCTTCGAGATGGGCAAATCTGATCAAATAAAAGGTGCTGTAGGGTGACACAAATGAAGGTGAGTTGATTGACATGTTGCCCGTCCGCATAAGGCCTCTCTTTATGGTGCAACCATGGCCCTAAAAGTGACAACCTCCCAGAAAACCTTTTAGATGGGCAAATCTGATCAAATAAAAGGTGCTGTAGGGTGGCACAAATGAAGACGAGTTAACTGACATGTTGCCCGTCCGCATAAGGCCTCTCTTTATGGGGAAACCAAGGCCTTAAATGTGACAACCTCCCAGAAAACCTTCTAGATGGGCAAATCTGATCAAATAAAAGGTGCTGTAGGGTGGCACAAATGAAGACGAGTTGATTGCCATGTTGCCCGTCCGCATAAGGCCTCTCTTTATGGGGCAACCAAGGCCCTAAAAGTGACAACCTCCCAGAAAACCTTCTAGATGGGCAAATCTGATCAAATGAAAGGTGATGTAGGATGGCACAAATGAAGACGAGTTGATTGACATGATGTCCGTCCACCTATGACCCCTCTTTATGGGGCAACCAAGGCCCTAAAAGTGACAACCTCCCAGAACACCTTCTAGATGGGCAAATCTCATCAAATAAAAGGTGCTGTTGGGTTGCACAAATGAAGACGAGTTGATTGACATGCTGCACGTACGCATAAGGCCCCTCTTTATGGGGAAACCAAGGCCCTAAAAGTGACAAACTCCCGGAAAACCTTCTATATGGGCAAATCTGATCAAATAAAAGGTGCTGTAGGGTGGCACAAATGAAGATGAGTTAATTGACATGTTGCCCGTCGGCATAAGGCCCCTCTTTATGGGGCAACCAAGGCCCTAAAAGTTACAACCTCCCAGAAAACCTTCTAGATGGGCAAATCTGATCAAATAAAAGGTGATGTAGGGTGGCACAAATGAAGACGAGTTAATTGACATGTTCCCCGTCGGCATAAGGCCTCTCCTTATGGGGCAACCAAGGCCCTAAAAGAGACAACCTCCCAGAAAACCTTCTAGATGGGCAAATCTGATCAAATAAAAGGTGCTGTAGGGTGGCACAAATGAAGACGAGTTAATTGACATGTTGCCCGTCCGAATAAGGCCTCTCTTTATGAGGCAACCAAGGCCCTAAAAGTGACAACCTCCCAGAAAACCTTTTAGATGGGCAAATCTGATCAAATGAAAGGTGCTGTAGGGTGGCACAAATGAAGACGAGTTAACTGACATGTTGCCCGTCCGCATAAGGCCTCTCTTTATGGGAAAACCAAGGCCTTAAATGTGACAACCTCCCAGAAAACCTTCTAGATGGGCAAATCTGATCAAATAAAAGGTGCTGTAGGGTGGCACAAATGAAGACGAGTTGATTGCCATGTTGCCCGTCCGCATAAGGCCTCTCTTTATGGGGCAACCAAGGCCCTGAACGTGACAACCTCCCAGAAAACCTTCTAGATGGGCAAATCTGATCAAATAAAAGGTGATGTAGGATGGCACAAATGAAGACGAGTTGATTGACATGTTGTCCGTCCACCTATGACCCCTCTTTATGGGGCAACCAAGGCCCTAAAAGTGACAACCTCCCAGAACACCTTCTAGATGGGCAAATCTCATCAAATAAAAGGTGCTGTTGGGTGGCACAAATGAAGACGAGTTGATTGACATGTTGCACGTACGCATAAGGCCCCTCTTTATGGGGAAACCAAGGCCCTAAAAGTGACAAACTCCCGGAAAACCTTCTATATGGGCAAATCTGATCAAATAAAAGGTGCTGTAGGGTGGCACAAATGAAGACGAGTTAATTGACATGTTGCCCGTCGGCATAAGGCCCCTCTTTATGGGGCAACCAAGGCCCTAAAAGTTACAACCTCCCAGAAAACCTTCTAGATGGGCAAATCTGATCAAATAAAAGGTGCTGTAGGGTGGCACAAATGAAGACGAGTTAACTGACATGTTGCCCGTCGGCATAAGGCCTCTCCTTATGGGGCAACCAAGGCCCTAAAAGAGACAACCTCCCAGAAAACCTTCTAGATTGGCAAATCTGATCAAATAAAAGGTGCTGTAGGGTGGCACAAATGAAGACGAGTTAATTGACATGTTGCCCGTCCGAATAAGGCCTCTCTTTATGAGGCAACCAAGGCCCTAAAAGTGACAACCTCCCAGAAAACCTTCTAGATGGGCAAATCTGATCAAATAAAAGGTGCTGTAGGGTGGCACAAATGAAGACGAGTTGATTGACATGTTGCCAGTCCGCATAAGGCCTCTCTTTATGGAGCAACCTAGGCCCTAAAAGTGACAACCTTCCAGAAAACCTTCTAGATGGGCAAAGCTGATCAAATAAAAGGTGCTGTAGGGTGGCACAAATGAAGCCGAGTTGATTGACATGTTGCCCGTCCGCATAAGGCCTCTCTTTATGGGGCAACCAAGGCCCTAAAAGTGACAACCTCCCAGAAAACCTTCTAGATGGACAAATCTGATCAAATAAAAGGTGCTGTAGGTTAACTCGAGTTTAAAGTGAGTTTATCAGCGATATTAACGCAAATTTATCCGCGAGGTTATCGCAACTTTATCCGCGTTGTTAGTGAGAGTTAATTCGCCAGATTAACGCTAGTTTGTCGCGAGTGTATCCATGAGGTTAGCGCGAGGTTAACGCAGTGTTGACGCGAGTTTGACAGGAGTTTATCCGCGATGATGACGCGAGATTAACGCTAGTTGACCGTCCAGGATAACGGATGTTAATCCGCACGGTTAGCGGGAGTTTGACACGAGTTTACCCACGAGTTTAACGCAAGGTTAACGAGAGTTTAACAGGAGTTTATCCGCTAGGCTATCGTGAGTTTGGCGCGAGTTTTTCCGCGAGTATATACGCGAGGTTACTGCGAGTTTAACGCGCATTTTATGCAAGTTGATCCACAAGGTTGACGCGAGATTAACGCTCGTGTTAATCTCGCGTTAACCTTGCGGATAAACTCCCGTTAAACACGTGCTAACCTCACGGATACTCTCGCATTAACCTCGCGTCAACCTCGCATTAAGAACACGAATAAACTCCCGTTAAACTCGAATTCAACTCCCGGATGAACTCGCGTTAAACTCGAGTTAATCTCACTTCAAACTCGCGTAAACCTAGCGGATAATCTCGCGATTAAACTCGCGTTAGCGTCGTACATAAACCCGCGCTAATCCCGCGGATGAACACGAGCTAACCACACGATTTAACTCGCATTAATCTTGCATTAACCCCGGGGATAAACGCGCGTTAACCGCGTGGATTAAGTAGCGTTAAACTTGCGTTAAACTCGCCTTAACATCGGGGTTAAATTCGCGTTAAACTCAAGGGTAAACACACGTTAACATCGCGGATTAACTCACTTTAAAGTTGCGTAACAATCACGCTAAGCTCGCGGATAAACTCGCGTTAACCTCGCAGATAAACATGCATTAACCTCCCAGATTAATTCCCGTTAAACTCGATTTGACTTGATTTACATTCAGTTTAACCTAGCGGTTAGACTCCCGTTAATCTCGCGGATAAACTCGCGTTAAGCTCGCGTTAGGGTCGCGCATAAACTCGTGCTCACCTCGTTAACCACGCGAATTAACTCGAGTTAATCTCACGTTAACCGCGCGAATAAACTTGTGTAAAACTCGCGAACAAACACACGTTAAATTCGCGTTAACCTCGAGGATTAACTCGTGGATAAACTCGCGATAACAACGCATGTAAACTCACGATAACCTCGAGCATAAATTCGTGTAACATCGCCGATAAACTCGAGTTAATCTCGCGGATAAACTCACGTTAATGTCGCGCATAAATTCGCGCCAAACTCGCGTTAACCTCGTGGATAAACGCACGTTAAACTCGCGCTAATAACGCGAATGAACTCGCGATAACCTTTCGCACAAACTCGCATTAATATCGCGGACAAAGTCGCGTTAATCTAGCGGAAAAACTCGCATTAACGTCGCGCATAAACTCGCGCTGACCGCGCCTATAAACCCAAGTTAACCTCGCGGATTAACTCGCGTTAAACTCGCGTAAATCTCGCGTTAACCTCGCTGATAAACTTGCGTTAAACTCGTGGATGACCACGCGCCAAATCGCGTTAACTTCGCGTATAAACGCCCGCTAAACTGGCGTTAACCTCGTGAATAAACTCACGTTAATCTCGCGTTGACATCGCAGATATACTCGCGCCAAACTCCCGATAACCTAGCGGTTCAACTCGCCTCATACTCGCGTTAACATCGCGTTTAATTTGCGCTGACAAGCCGGGTAAATTCGAGGTAACCTCGCCGTAAACTCGCCTTAACGTCGCCGATAAACTCGCGTTAAACTCGAGTTAACCTCGGGGATAAACTCGTGTAAAACTCGCGTTACCCTTGCGGATAAACTAGCGTTAAACACGCGTTAACCTCACGGATAATCTCGCGATAACCTCGCCGATTAACAACACTGTCTCTATAAACACGTAATAACCTCGCGGACAAATTCGCTTTAAACTCGCGTTAACCTCGCGTTTAACTTGCGCTAACAATGCGCATAAACGCGCGATAACTTTGCAAATAAACTCGCGGTAACATCGTCGATAAACTCGCGTTAAACTCAAGTTAACCTCGCGGATAAACTCGCGTTAATCTCGCGTTAACCTTGCGGATAAACTCGCGTTAAACACGCGCTGACCTCGCGGATAATCTCGTGTCTACCTCGGGTCAAACTCGCGCTAACAATGCGGATAAACTCCTGTTAAACTCGAGTTTACCTCACGGATGAACTCGCGTTAAACTCGAGTTAACCTTAATTTAAACTCACCTTAACCTGGCGGACAGGCTCGCGTTAATTTCGCGGATAATCTCGCATTAGTGTCGCCTGGATAAACTCACGTTAACCACGCGTTAACATCGACGATAAACTCGCGCTGAAATCGAGTTAACCTCGGGGATAACCTCGTGTTAAAGTCTGGAATAAACTCGCGCCAAACTCGCGTTAATCTCATGGATGAACTCATGTTAACCTCGCGTCAAACTAATGTTATCGTGAATAAACTCGCGATAACCATGCCCATAAATTCGCATTAATATCGATAATAAACACGCGTTAAACTCGCGCTGACATCACAGTTAAACTAGCATTAAACTCGCTGTAACCTCGCTAACTCTCGAAACGAAAACGGCTAAGCTCGCGATACCTTCGCGGACACATTTGCGTTAAACTCGAGTTAACCTTGCGTTGTACTCGCGCTAACAACTCGGATAAACTTGCGATAACCTCGCGCATGAACTCGCGTTAACATCGCCGATAAACTCGCGTTAAACTCAAGTTAACCTCCTCTTAAACGCGCCTTAACCTAGCGGATAGACTCGCGTTAATCTCGCAGATAATCTCGCATTAGCGTCGCCCATACACGTGCGCTCATCTCCAGTATAAACACGCGTTAACCTCGCTAATTAACTCGCGTTAATCTTGCATTAACCTCGGGAATAAACGCGCGTTAACCTGGCGGATTAACTATCGTTAAACTCGCGTTAAACTCGCCATAACCTCAGGGATAAATTCGCGTTAAACTCGCGAGTAGACACACGTTAACATCGCGGATTATTTTGCGTTAAACTGGCGTTCACCTCGCGGACGAACTCTCGTTAACCTCACGGATAAACATGCGTTAAACTCCCGGATTAACTCGCGTTAAAATTGCGGATATTCTCACGCCAAACGCGCACTAACCATTTCGGATAAACATGCATTAACCTCACGAACTAACTCGCGTTAATCTCGCTTTGACCACGGGGATAAACCCGCGGACACACACGCGTTAACCTCGCGGATTAACTCGCGGATACACTCGTGTTAACCTCGCAGATGAACTCTCGCAAAACTCGCGTTAACCTCGCGTTAAACTTGCACTAACCTCGCGGATAAACTCGCGTTAAACTCACGTTAACCTTGCGGATAAACTCGCCCCAGACACGCGTTAATCGCACGGATAAACTCGCGTTATCGTCGCGTCACACACGCTAACGACGCGGATAAACTCGTGTTAAACTCCAGTTAACCTCGCGGATAAACTCGCGTTAAACTCGAGTTAACCTCGAGGATAAACTCGCGTTCAGCTCGAGTTAACTTCACGGATAAACTCGTGTTAAACTCGAGTTAACCTCGCGTTAAACTCGCGTTAACCTAGCGGTTAGACTTGCGTTAATCTCGCGGATAAACTTGCGTTAAGCTCGCGTTAGCGTCGCGCATAAACTCGCGCCAGTCCCGCGGATAAACACGCGTCAACCTCGCGAATTAAATCGCGTTTATTTCGCGTTAACCTCGGGAATCAACTCCTGTTAAACTCGCGGACAAACAAATAAACTCGCGTTGAACTCGAGTTAACCTCGGGGATAACCTCTTGTTAACCTCGGGAAAAACTCGCGCCGAACTCGCGATAACCTCGTGGATAAACTCATGTTAACCTCGCGTCAAACTCGTGATAATATCGCGGATAAACTCGCGATAACCTTGTGCATAAATTCGCATTAATATCCTGGATAAACACGCGTGAAACTCGCGCTAACCTCACGGATAAACTCGCGTTAACCTTGCGGGTAAACTCTCGCTAACAACGCAGCTAAACTCGCGATAACCTCCCGGACAAATTTACGTTAAACTCGAGTTAACCTCGAGTTGAACTCGTGCTAACAACGCGGATAAACTCGCGATAATCTCGCGCATAAACTTGCGTTAACATCGCCGATAAACTCACGAAAAACTCAAGTTAAGCTCGTGGTGGTTAAACGCGTGTTAACCTCGCGGATAAATTTGCGCCAAACGCGTGTTTACCTCGCGGAAAAACACGCGTTAAACTCGGGTTAACTTCGCGCATAATCTCGCGTTATCATCGCGGATAAACTCGCGTTCAATTCGACTAAATCAAGCCATCGCGAACAGACTCCCGTCAAACTCGCGTTATTTCCGCGGATAAACTCGTGTTAACCACGAGTTGCGTTAAACTCGCGGATAAACTCGCGCTAAACTCGAGTTAACCTCCCAAATAAACTCGGGTTAAAGCCGCGTTAACCTTGCTGATTAACTCGCGGATAAACTCGCGTTAACATCGGGGATAAAGTCGCTTTAACCTCGCGGATTACCTCGCGTTAAACACGCGGATCAACTCGCGATAACCGCGCAGATAAACACGCGTTAACATCGCGAATTAACTCGCGTTAATCTCGTGTTAACCTTGGGGATATACTCGCGTTACACTCGCGGACAAACACGCGCCAAACTAACGTTAACCTCACGGAGAAACTCGCCGAAAAATACGCGGATAAACTCGCGATAACCTCGGACATAAACTCGCGTTATAATCGCGGATAAACTCGCGGAAAACTCGAGTTAGCCTTGCAGATAAACTCGCGTTAACCTACCGAATAGACTCGCGTTAATCTCGGGAATAAATTCGCTTTAAACCCGATAATCTCGCGATAACCTTGCGCATAAGTTCGCATTAATATCGTGGATAAGCTTGCGTTAAACTCGCGTTAACCTCGCGAATTAACTCTCGCTAACAACGGGGATAAACTCACCATAACCTCGTGGATAAATTCGCTTTAAACTCGAGTTAACCTTGCGTCTAACTCGCGCTAACAACGTGGATAAACTCGCGATAAACCCGAGAATAACCTCGCGTTAACATCGCCGATAAACGCGCGTTCAACTCGAGTTAACCTCCTGGATAAACGCGTGTTAGACTCGCTTTAACCTTGCGGACAAACTCGCGTAAGAGACACGCTAACCTCACGGATAATCGCGCGCTGACAACGCAGATAACCTCCTTTAAAAATCGAGTTAACCTCGCGGATGAATACGCGTTAAATTTGAGTTATCCTCGCTTGAAACTTGCGTTAATCTAGCAGATAGACGGCGTTAAATCTCGTAGATAAACTCGCGTTAACATCGCGCATAAACACGCGTTAACCTCGCGAATTAACTCGAATTAATCTCGCATTAACCTCGCAGATTAACTAGTGTTAAACGCGCGTTAAACTCGCCTTAACCTCGGCGATAAATTCGCGTTACACTCGTGGGTAAACACACGTTAACACCGTGGATTAACTTGCGTTAAACTTGCATTACACTCGCGTTAACCTCGCGGATAACCTCGCGTTAACCTAGCAGTTGACTCGTGGGTAAACACACGTTAACCCCCGGATTAACTCGCTTTAAACTCTCGGATATTCTCACGCCAAACGCCGGCTAACCACGCGGATAAACACGAGTGAACGTCACGGATTACCTCAGATTAATCTCGCTTTAACCTCGGGGATAAACTAGTGTTAAAATCGCCGGCAAACACGCGTTAAATTCGCGTTACCCTCGCAGATTAACTCGCGGATAAACTCGCAATAAGCCCGGGGATAAATTTCCGCTAAGCTCGAGTTCAACTCGCGCTAACAACGCGGATAAACTCGCGATAACCTCACGCATAACATCGCGTCAATATCACCGATAAACTCACGTTTAACTCGCGTTAAACTCGCAGACAAACTGGCGTTAACCTCGCGCATAACCTCGCGTTAACCTCGTGTTAAATTTGCGTTACCCTCGTGGATAAACTCGTGTTAATCTCGCGTTAACCTTGCGGATAAGCTTACGTTAAACACGTGCTAACCTCATGGATAAACTCTCGTTACCCTCGCGTTAAACGCGCGCTAACAACGTGGATAAACTCGCATTAAACTCGAGTGAACCTCGCGGATAAACGCGTGTTAAACTCGAGTTAACTTCGCGTTAAATACACACCTAGTGGTTAGACTCGTGTTAAGTACGCGGATAAACTCGGGTTAGCGTCGCACATAAACTCGCGCTAATCTCACGGATACTCGTTAATCTCGCGTTCACCTTGGGGATAAACTCGTGTTAAACTCGTGGACAAACGAGTTAAATTCGCGTTAACCTCGCGGATTAATTCGCGGATAAACTTGCGATAACACCGCGGATAAACCCGCGATAACCTGGCGCATAAACTCGTGTTAACATCGCCGATAAACTCGAGATGTACTCGATTTAACCTCGCGGATAAACTCACGTTAATGTGGCGCATAAACTCGCATTATATTCGCGGATAAACTCGCGTTATAATCGCGGATAAACTCGCGTCAAACTCGAGTTAACCTCACCGATAAACTCGTGTTAATCTCGCGGATAAACTCGCGCCAAACCCGCGTTAACCTCGTGGGTAAATTCAAGTTGAACTCTCGATAATAACGCGGATAAACTCGCGATAACCTTGCGCACAAACTCGCATTAATATCGCGGAAAAACTCGCGTTAAAGTGGCGGCAAAGCTCGGGTTAACGTCGGACATAAACTCGCTCTGACCGTGCCGATAAACACACGTCAATCTCGGGGATTAACTCGCGTTAAACTCGCATAAAACTCGAGTTAACCTCGGAGATAAACTCGCGTTAACTCGCGGATGAACACCCATCAAAATCGCGTTACTCTCGCGTATAAACGCACGTTAAACTCGCGTTAACCTCGCGGATACATTCGCGTTAACCTCGCGGATTAACTCGCGTTAAACTCGAGTAAATGTCGCGGACATACTCGCGCCAAAGTCACGATGACCTCGCGGATAAACTCGCCTCATACTCGCGTAACAACGCTTCTAACTCGCGCTAACAACACTGATAAAGTCGCGATAACCTCGCATATAAACTCATGTTAACATCACCGATAAACACGCGCCAAAGTCGCGTTAACCTCGTAGATGGACTCGTATTAACCTCGTGTTAACATCGCTGATGAACGCGCGTTAAACTCACGTTAACCTCCCGGATAAACTCGCGCCAAACAATATCGCGGATAAATTCGCAATATACTTGCGCATAAACTCGCATTAATATCCCGGATAAACTCGCGTTAAACGCGCACTAACCTCACGGAAAAACCCGCGTTAATCTCGAGTTAACATCGCGGGTTAACTCTCGCTAACAACGCGCATAAACTCGCGATAACCTCGCGGACAAATCGCGTTAAACTCGGGTTAAT
Source organism: Pictodentalium vernedei (assembly GCA_031216915.1). Classification (NCBI taxonomy): domain Eukaryota; kingdom Metazoa; phylum Mollusca; class Scaphopoda; order Dentaliida; family Dentaliidae; genus Pictodentalium; species Pictodentalium vernedei. The sequence continues at coordinate 610,403,224 of CM062296.1, forward strand.
CTCGCGTTTTACTCGCGCTAACAACGTGGATAAATTCGTAATAACCTCGCGCATAACCTCGCGTTAACATCGACGATAAACGCGCATCAAACGCTAGGTAACCTAGCGGATAAACTCGTGATGACCTCGCGTATGAACTCGCGCCAAACCCGCGTTATCTTCGCAGATAAACTCGTGATAACCTCTCGTTAACTTCGCCGATAAACTCACGGTTAAACTCATGTCAACCTCGCGCATATACTCGCGTTAACATCGCGGATAAACTCGCGTTTAACTCGACTAAACTGGCGTCAAACTGGCGTTAACCTTGCCGATAGACCCGCGTTAACCTCGCGAACAGACTGACTCCCGTTAAACTCGTATTAATCTCGCGGATAAACTCGAGTTAACCACGAGGATTACCTCGCGTTAAACACAACACGCGTTAAACATGCGTTAAACACGCGTTAATCACGTGGATAAACTTGCATTAAAGTCGTGTTATCCTTGCTGATGAACTCGCGGATAAACTCGAGTTAACCTCGGGGAAAAACTCGCGTTAACCTCACGGATTACCTCGCGAATAAACTCGCGTTAACCGCACGGATAAACACGCGTTGACATCGCGGAATAACGCGCGTTAATCTCGTGTTAAACTCGGGGATATACTCGGGGAGTCAATCTGCTAGGTTAACGCAAGTTTATCCGCGATGTCAGTACGGGTAATATGTCAATCAACTCGTCTTCATTTGTGCCACCCTACAGCACCTTTTATTTGCTCAGATTTCTCATCTAGAAGGCTTTCTGGGAGGTTGCCAATTTAATTTTAGGGCCTTGGTTGCCCCATAAAGGGGGGGGGGTTGATGCGTACGGGCAAAATGTCAATCAACTCGTCTTCATTTGTGCCACCCTACAGCACCTTTTATTTGATCAGATTTGCCCATCTAGAAGGTTTTCTGGGAGGTTATCACTTTTTAGGGCCTTGGTTGCCCTATAAAAAGAGGCCTTATGCGGACGGGCAACATGTCAATCAACTCGTCTTCATTTGTGCCACCCTACAGCACCTTTTATTTGATCAGATTTGCCCATCTAGAAGGTTTTCTGGGAGGTTGTCACATTTAGGGCCTTGGTTGCCCCATAAAGAGGGGTCATATGGGGACGGGCAACATGTCAATCGACTCGCCTTCATTTGTGCCACCCTACAGCATCTCTTATTTGATCAGATTTGCCCATCTAGAAGGTTTCCTGGGAGGCTGTCACTTTCGTGGCATTGGTTGCCCCATAAATAGAGGCCTTATTCAGACGGGCAACATGTCAATCAACTCGTCTTCATTTGTGCCACCCTACAGCGCCTTTTATTTGATCAGATTTGCCCATCTAGAAGGTTTTCTGGGAGGTTGTCACATTTAGGGCCTTGGTTGTCCCATAAAGAGGGGTCATATGGGGACGGGCAACATGTCAATCAACTCGTCTTCATTTGTGCCACCCTACAGCGCCTTTTATTTGATCAGATTTGCTCATCTTGAAGGTTTTTCTGCGAGGTTGTCACTTTTAGGGCCTTGGTTGCCCCATAAAAAGAGGCCTTATGCGGACGGGCAACATGTCAATCAACTCGTCTTCATTTGTGCCACTCTACAGCACCTTTTATTTGATCAGATTTGTCCATCTAGATGGCTTTCTGGGAGGTTGTCGCATTTAGGGCCTTCGTTGTCCCATATAGAGGGGTCATATGTGGACGGGCAACATGTCAATCAACTCGTCTTCATTCATGCCACCCTACAGCGCCTTTTATTTGATCAGATTTGCCCATCTAGAAGGCTTTCTGGGAGGTTGTCACTTTTAGGGCCTTGGTTGCCCCATAAAGAGGGGTCTAATGCGGACGGGCAACATGTCAATTAACTCGTCTTCATTTGTGCCACCCTACAGCACCTTTTATTTGATCAGATTTGCCCATCTAGAAGGTTTTCTGGGAGGTTGTCACTTTCGTGGCATTGGCTGCCCCATAAATAGAGGCCTTATGCAGACGGGCAACATGTCAAGCAACTCGTCTTCATTTGTGCCACCCTACAGCGCCTTTTATTTGATCAGATCTGCCCATCTAGAAGGTTTTCTGGGAGGTTGTCACATTTAGGGCCTTGGTTGCCCCATAAAGAGGGGTAATATGGGGACGGGCAACATGTCAATGAACTCGTCTTCATTTGTGCCACCCTACAGCGCCTTTTATTTGATCAGATTTGCCCATCTTGAACGTTTTTTGCGAGGTTGTCACTTTTAGGGCCTTGTTTACCCCATAAAGAGGGGTCATATGGGGACGGGCAACATGCCAATCAACTCGTTTTCATTTGTGCCACTCTACAGCAACTTTTATTTGATCAGATTTGCCCATCTAAAAGGTTTTTTTCTGGGAGGTTGTCACTTTTAGGGCCTTGGTTGCCCTATAAAGAGAGGTCTTATGCGGACGGGAAACATGTCAATCAACTCGTCTTCATTTGTGCCACCCTACAGCACCTTTTATTTGATCAGATTTGCCCATCTAGAAGGTTTTCTGGGAAGTTGTCACTTTTAGGGCCTTGGTTGCCCCATAAAGAGAGGCCTTATGCGGACCGGCAATATGTCAATCAACTCGTCTTCATTTGTGCCACCCTACAGCACTTTTTATTTGATCAGATTTGCCCATCTAGAAGGCTTTCTGGGAGGTTGTCACATTTAGGGCCTTGGTTGTCCCATAAAGAGGGGTCATATGCGGACGGGCAACATGTCAATCAACTCGCCTTCATTTGTGCCACCCTACAGCACCTTTTATTTGATCAGATTTGCCCATCTAGAAGGTTTTCTGGGAGGTTGTCACTTTCGTGGCATTGGTTGCCCCATAAATAGAGGCCTTATGCAGACGGGCAACATGTCAATCAACTCGTCTTCATTTGTGCCACCCTACAGCGCCTTTTATTTGATCAGATTTGCCCATCTAGAAGGTTTTCTGGGAGGTTGTCACATTTAGGGCCTTGGTTGTCCCATAAAGAGGGGTCATATGGGGACGGGCAACATGTCAATCAACTCGTCTTCATTTGTGCCACCCTACAGCGCCTTTTATTTGATCAGATTTGCCCATCTTGGAGGTTTTTCTGCGAGGTTGTCACTTTTAGGGCCTTGGTTGCCCCATAAAGAGAGGCCTTGTCCAGACGGCCAACATGTCAATCCACCCGTCTTCATTTGTGCCCATCTAGATGGCTTTCTGGAAGGTTGTCGCATTTAGGGCCTTGGTTGTCCCATAAAGAGGGGTCATATGTGGACGGGCAACATGTCAATCAACTCGTCTTCATTCATGCCACCCTACAGCGTCTTTCATTTGATCAGATTTGCCCATCTAGAGGGCTTTCTGGGAGGTTGTCACTTTTAGGGCCTTGGTTGCCCCATAAAGAGGGGTCTAATGCGGACGGGCAACATGTCAATCAACTCGTCTTCATTTGTGCCACCCTACAGCACCTTTTATTTGATCAGATTTGCCCATCTAGAAGGTTTTCTGGGAGGTTGTCACTTTCGTGGCATTGGTTGCCCCATAAATAGAGGCCTTATGCAGACGGGCAACATGTCAATCAACTCGTCTTCATTTGTGCCACCCTACAGCGCCTTTTATTTGATCAGATCTGCCCATCTAGAAGGTTTTTTGGGAGGTTGTCACATTTAGGGCCTTGGTTGCCCCATAAAGAGGGGTCATATGGGGACGGGCAACATGTCAATCAACTCGTCTTCATTTGTGCCACCCTACAGCGCCTTTTATTTGATCAGATTTGCCCATCTTGAAGGTTTTTTGCGAGGTTGTCTCTTTTAGGGCCTTGTTTGCCCCATAAAGAGGGGTCATATGGGGACGGGCAACATGTCAATCAACTCGTTTTCATTTGTGCCACTCTACAGCACCTTTTATTTGATCAGATTTGCCCATCTAAAAGTTTTTTCTGGGAGGTTGTCACTTTTAGGGCCTTGGTTGCCCTATAAAGAGAGGCCTTATGCGGACGGGAAACATGTCAATCAACTCGTCTTCATTTGTGCCACCCTACAGCACCTTTTATTTGATCAGATTTGCCCATCTAGAAGGTTTTCTGGGAAGTTGTCACTTTTAGGGCCTCGGTTGCCCCATAAAGAGAGGCCTTATGCAGACCGACAACATGTCAATCAACTCGTCTTCATTTGTGCCACCCTACAGCACTTTTTATTTGATCAGATTTGCCCATCTAGAAGGTTTTCTGGAAGGCTGTCACATTTAGGGCCTTGGTTGTCCCATAAAGAGGGGTCATATGGGGACGGGCAACATGTCAATCAACTCGCCTTCATTTGTGCCACCCTACAGCACCTTTTATTTGATCAGATTTGCCCATCTAGAAGGTTTTCTGGGAGGTTGTCACTTTCGTGGCATTGGTTGCCCCATAAATAGAGGCGTTATGCAGACGGGCAACATGTCCATCAACTCGTCTTCATTTGTGCCACCCTACAGCGCCTTTTATTTGATCAGATTTGCCCATCTAGAAGGTTTTCTGGGAGGTTGTCACTTTCGTGGCATTGGTTGCCCCATAAATAGAGCCCTTATGCAGACGGGCAACATGTCAGTCAACTCGTCTTCATTTGTGCCACCCTACAGCGCCTTTCATTTGATCAGATTTGCCCATCTAGAAGGTTTTCTGGGAGGTTGTCACTTTTAGGGCCTTGGTTGCCCTATAAAGAGAGGTCTTATGCAGACGGGAAACATGTCAATCAACTCCTCTTCATTTGTGCCACCCTACAGCACCTTTTATTTGATCAGATTTGCCCATCTAGAAGATTTTCTGGGAAGTTGTCACTTTTAGGGCCTCGGTTGCCCCATAAAGAGAGGCCTTATGCAGACCGACAACATGTCAATCAACTCGTCTTCATTTGTGCCACCCTACAGCACTTTTTATTTGATCAGATTTGCCCATCTAGAAGGTTTTCTGGAAGGCTGTCACATTTAGGGCCTTGGTTGTCCCATAAAGAGGGGTCATATGGGGACGGGCAACATGTCAATCAACTCGCCTTCATTTGTGCCACCCTACAGCATCTTTTATTTGATCAGATTTGCCCATCTAGAAGGTTTTCTGGGAGGTTGTCACTTTCGTGGCATTGGTTGCCCCATAAATAGAGGCGTTATGCAGACGGGCAACATGTCCATCAACTCGTCTTCATTTGTGCCACCCTACAGCGCCTTTTATTTGATCAGATTTGCCCATCTAGAAGGTTTTCTGGGAGGTTGTCACTTTCGTGGCATTGGTTGCCCCATAAATAGAGCCCTTATGCAGACGGGCAACATGTCAGTCAACTCGTCTTCATTTGTGCCACCCTACAGCGCCTTTCATTTGATCAGATTTGCCCATCTAGAAGGTTTTCTGGGAGGTTGTCACTTTTAGGGCCTTGGTTGCCCTATAAAGAGAGGTCTTATGCAGACGGGAAACATGTCAATCAACTCCTCTTCATTTGTGCCACCCTACAGCACCTTTTATTTGATCAGATTTGCCCATCTAGAAGGTTTTCTGGGAAGTTGTCACTTTTAGGGCCTCGGTTGCCCCATAAAGAGAGGCCTTATGCGGACCGGCAACATGTCAATCAACTCGTCTTCATTTGTGCCACCCTACAACACTTTTTATTTGATCAGATTTGCCAATCTAGAAGGTTTTCTGGAAGGTTGTAACATTTAGGGCCTTGGTTGTCCCATAAAGAGGGGTCATATGGGGACGGGCAACATGTCAATCAACTCGCCTTCATTTGTGCCACCCTACAGCACCTTTTATTTGATCAGATTTGCCCATCTAGAAGGTTTTCTGGGAGGTTGTCACTTTCGTGGCATTGGTTGCCCCATAAATAGAGGCCTTATGCAGACGGGCAACATGTCAATCAACTCGTCTTCATTTGTGCCACCCTACAGCGCCTTTTATTTGATCAGATTTGCCCATCTAGAAGGTTTTCTGCGAGGTTGTCACTTTTAGGGCCTTGGTTGCCCCGTGAAGAGAGGCCTTGTGCGGACGGGCAACATGTCAATCCACCCGTCTTCATTTGTGCCACCCTACAGTACCTTTTATTTGATCAGATTTGCCCATCTAGAAGGTTTTCTGGGAGGTTGTCACTTTTAGGGCCTTGGTTCTCCCATAAAGAGGGGCCTTATGCGGACGGGAAGCGTGTCAATCAACTCGTCTTCATTTGTGCCACCCTACAGCACCTACAGCAGGACTAAAGCATATTATTTTTTTTAATGCAACGAATTAAATACCCTAGTTGTATATAATAGGCCACAGCTTTATATATAGGTATGAACAAGCACCCAAGAATGTTTAAATATGACTTAACTGTTTAAATGCAGTATTAATTTAATTGTTTTTAATTTAAACAATATTTATTTGAATAGAAAATGTTGTGTTACAAGCAAACAATAAATAACACACATATTCAGAGAATAACGGTAATGTTCAGCACAGAACACAACAATACATAACTTAAGAAGTTGTTTGATTGGGGATTCGACAGTATTGTTTAGGTATTCAATTATAATTATATAAAAAAGGTACAGCTGAAGAATAAGTGACTTTTCCATTTACGTAAAAACTACACATTTTTCTCACCTTTTTTCTACATTTTCCTATTACTAGTCATGTTTTCGATAAAATGACCGAAAGATATTGAATTTTACTGGCAATTATAACCGCCCAACAAACGTTTTTTACCTGTGCGATTTGTGACATTCGCATTCATCTTTCCTCCATGTTTCAAGTTTGGCGTCTGCTCTGTGTATTGGTTGTTTTTGGTACTCTTGTTTGTTCTGTTCCCGACATGGTCTAGGGTCAATGTAGTGAGGTCTAGGGTTAGCTTACCAGTAAGCTAACCCTAACCCTCACTACACTGACTCTAGACCTACAATCGCCAGCCAAAGAGAAACCGAAAGTTATGTAAACGCGCATTTCAAAATGGCGAGAATGCAGAAGAATCTCTGGCACTGTAACATTAAAAGGGTTTAGATTACCTCTAATCTTAGTCAAAAGTGAATATCTTTCGATCATTTTATCGAAAACATGACTAGTAATAGGAAAATGTAGGAAAAAGGCGAGAAAAATGTGTTGTTTTTACATAAAAGGAAAAAAGTCCCCTATTCTTCAGCTTTCAAATAAAAAGTTACCTCAATTTTCGCGGTCATAAAATTTAATGTTGAAACCAATATTTATAAAGTCTTCTTTAACGAGAGCAACTTACGAGAATCCTGTATACATGTACATGTATTTACCGGTACAAGCCTGATCTGTGATAAGCCAGATGCAAATCAACTTGCAAATATTCTTAAATTCGTGACAATTAACACATTACATGGAATTGGATTTGGCGTTCACAGCAATACAAAACGTAAATAATTGAAAGGCAACAACGTCAGCTGAGCCATTAAAACTTGATTACTCCACAAATGTAAAAATTGAAAATTACTTTTAATTAGTTTTCCCTCAACTTTTCAAACAAAGAAAACGGACTTCTTGGATTTTGCCGCGTTTGTTTTGAAATCTGTGAATCACATCACGGATTGGAATGTGTACCATTTAGTAAAAAAAGTAACGCCGTAATCGGTTTAATTACATGAATCTGATAGCAATCTCTTTTAAAAAATATTATATCGTTGATATCGACGTAAAAAATAAAATTCTGATGTGTTTATTAACTCTGTGCAACTTCGAAAATATCGAGACAATTTCATACTTGCTCTGAAATTTGACCCACTCAGTAATTAACAACGCGTATAGAATTTCCACTGTGGCAACTCCAACAGTCTACCGATGTTGGCACATTGCCTGATTTTCGCTGGCGAACGTCGCACACGGATTCGGCGATGTGCCAACATTGGCCCAACGTACGCATGCTGACTGGGAATTGCCAACGGTCATCCAATGTTGGCCCAACGAGAATATGCCGCCGTCGACCGTCGCCTATGTACTCCACCATCTGCCAATGTTGGCCCAACCATACAATGCTGGCTGGTTAATAACAAGATGGTTGGCGTTGGTTTACACCAGATTCATTTGTATATTTACGGAAATTTTACTCATATTTCTTTCATGACACACTATATCGAAATTCCAGGTCTCAGCTCATATACACTAGAAAGATGACAGAACTGTCACTAGTGTCAGTATAGATCTTGTAAAGGCTAGATTGCATGAGAATAACTACCTCGAAAAATGCTCTTTAAAAGGGAGATTATCAAATATGTAGCGGCAAATTATAAAGGGATTTTTCGAAGGTCCCACCATATTTATGATGTATAATGCAAGTATACTAAGAGTGCATCCTGAACTAGGAATAAAAAGAAATTCCACACGTCAGTTTTAGCCCTTTTTTTCTGTGCACATTCCCTTTACGCGGCAGTGTTGATCTTTGTTTATTACTATTTTCAGTTTCTATGTCCGCGTCCATGATTGAGTTGCGAAAACTGAGCGTACCTGCCAACCAAGTTGTCAAAATGATCGTGTTGGTGAATACGTTTTTGAAAAGATAATTAAATTAATTGGTTCACACATCAATTGACATTTTCATTGCATGTAAGAATGTCTATACTCTGCTTGTTTGAATTTAAAATTTCAAAGCGCATAACAATGACTGCTTGTGTTTAAAATGTCATTGGCTTCATTTGACGAAGAATATTTCTGGTCTACCGATTACACTCTACATTCATTCAGCACGGATCTAACGGGTTTGTTAACAACATAACGGTATCTCCTGGACCGTTCAGTCTGCGTAAACCGTTATTTTATTTGCTTCATTCGACGTGCCCCAGTTCTGCTGAACACAGCAAATCCATCATGGGTATTTGATCAGGGCAATATTGTATTGTACAGGCTACAGCAAGTGAACTGTGCCAGGGGTGAAATAAACTGACATACCGCCCATTACGGCATTAGTTATTTTCTGAAAAGGGGTAAAGCATCAAGGTAAAAGTTTAAGAATAGGGAACTCGGCTATTTGTGTAAAAAATACCCGGTCTCCTCAACATTTTTTTTCATTTTGCAATATATCTTTGTATCAACAGAAAGTAGTACATGTACACATACAGATGTTGAATTTGTGCTTATTATTCAGCTGTAAGCATAGTCCAAACATTCATTTTCAGAACATTAACCCCCATAGTTTACTTGCGGTCTCTTACGGACTCTTACGGTCTCTTTTTCTACCTGCGGACTCATTTTAGAACTACCGCTTGAAAGTTCGTAACATAATTTTTTGTATCATATTTACAATAAATTCAGTGATAAAAATGTACTTAGCCCCATTGAATTGTGTCCCGTTTATTAAATTATGTGCCCATTTTATTTTAAGGCTGTATGGCAATGGTACTTGTAGATACTTGTCTCCTGCCTCCAGTGGTGGCACAAGGGTGTAGGGGCATTTGCACCCGTAAACATAGACTTTGACCCAAATTCCCCCCCCCCCTCCACTGCACACACACACAACACACACACATGTGACCTGTTCTCCTCACACACTACACACGCACAGGAAGCAGGATTGTTGAGTTTTCAGACTTTAGTATTATTGGATTCTAGAATGTCATAAGGGTCATAATAGTTCCGGATAACTTCTGCCTTCTCTCTAATGGCAGGTGAAAGTCGGTAGTTCTTTAAGTCTCTGTGACACTCAACTAAAGATGTTGCTGAGGAGATGTATTGGTGGCAAAGTGAGAGGTGCATGGAGTTTTCCTAGTCCAGCTGTCTGACCAATGACCAATGAGGCAGACCTCTCCTGGAGAGGCCTGCCCTGATAATAATAATAACACTTTGGCCAGCCGCTGATTTGTCGCGGTTCTCGGACGAGAAGGCCATGGTTACCCCTGTACTCCCAACTGCCTCCCTATTCCCACGCTTCTCCTCTCCTCCCAACACTCAGAGACGAACTGCTTGATGATATCCCTTGTCCCATTCTTCCCAATCTCTCCGATTAGCATATTAACCCTCTCCTTTGAGTCTCCCCCTAACCACATGTCCTTCATTCTCCCATCCCACTTCCCCATTATACTCCCAGTGAATCTCATTCTTTTAGACTGATACTTTGGGCATTCAAGAAGAAAGTGTTCCAGGGTCTCCACCATGTCCAAGTTACACTGATGCTTGAATAGCTGGACTATCGTTTTCCCTACTGAAACTATTGGAATGTGTAATTCTGAATTTGTATATATATACAAGAAAGTCTGGTTTATCTGCACATATTTAACCTTCAAATTCATGCAATGTCATTATTCAATAGATTTGAAATAGAAAACTTCAAAACTCTTTACTTTAGCAAACTGTGATCGAGAAGTTGGTTTACACTGCAGAGTGGAATATACTGCATGACAAGCATAAGCTCCATTGGTAGGGGACTCATCACTCCTACCAAAGGTGCCTAGGGTTGCCATGCCAAATACTAGAGGAAGACTTAAAGCCTAGTGAAATATTTATAAAGAAAGAATATTAACCAGTTTTCATAATGCTATGCTCCAGATTTATAAATAGAGAACAAATTTCTATTGTTGCAAGGGAAACTCCCCCAACCCACTGAACCAACTCCCATCTGTGCTTCATGCCTTCAGACAGATCTTCATGTGTAAGTTCAGGCCTCAACAATTCAAGCAAATGATCTTTCCGTTCCTGTAGAGGTAACGCAAACAAAAATTAACATGAACAGACTATCAGTTAACCAAAACGATCCATCGGTTAAGCAACTTTTTAATAATCGGCATATTAGATGCCTCAACAGAAAGTAGTACACATACAAATATTAAATTTGTGCTTATTATTCAGCTGTGAGCATAATCCAAACATGACCTGAAAGTCCTTAATATAATTTTTTGGTTTGGTACGTCCTTGAAAGGGCGTACCAAACCAAAATATTATATTACAGACTTTCAGGCCATGTTTGGACTACTGTAAGCATAATTAGAAACATGTTGTTACAGTTTATGGAAATTTAAATCACTTTGGCCTGATGTATGATGAGGCCACAGCCAAATAAATTCTGGACCTATTCACTGCTATATGCAATGCTGCCAATAGAAGAGGCACAACTCTTATATGCAATGCTGTCAAAAGGAGAGGCACAACTCTATCCCAAACCCTCCCACCAGGGCAGGCCTACAGCTTTTGGGATATGCCTGTGGCAAATCGTGTTTGCATTTTTGGTTAACCAACAGGTTAATGAAACAAATTTACGTGACCTTCAGAATAGGTCAATGAACAGCTAAATTGGAAACCTGTTAATGGTTTAATCAAAAACATGGAATTGTCAAGGCCTGAAGTTGCACCATCATACTTGCGCTTCTCCATTTTTGGTATCCAAAAAAGGTGGAGATTTAACCCAAGAGCCATCAGAAGGCTTCATTTTGAAAGCAAGATTTAATTTTTTTCTGGATTAGACCTCATATGATTGCTACATTGTGCCTTAGGTCGCAAAGATGTGCTCAGGTGTCTGCGATATCTAAATGTAGAACAATTATGCAAGGATCCTAAAATACCACTTGCAGACCTGGTCACCTTCATGGGGTACCTGTTGTACTAGGTACTTGCACTTCTTGATTTTTGACGTCCCCCACAAAGTGTAGATTTACACCAAAAGCCACCCGAAGGCTTATCTGAGAGGCGACATCATATGATTTCTTGTGCCTTAGGAACTTGCCAAGATGTCCACGATATCTGAATGCAAGTTCATGAAACTAGGATCATTTGCAGACTTTATTCCCTTCATGGGGTACGTCTGAAACATATTCTGGTGATGCCACTACCTGCCTCTGTTCTGCTTGCAGTATAAATCACCACCTGCTGCTAGAAAGTTTCAAACTTTGGGAAAAATCATTAGAGTCAGAAAAGGAAGAGCAAGAGTTACCAGGCCACTGCTAACCCTTACCAGTATCCTTCCAGTACTAAACCTTAAACCATCTCAGATGTCTCCCATTTAAGTCCACTTAAAGATGAGGATTATGTTTTTCAGTATCTTTAATCCCCAGAATGAAAAGGTTTAAATAACTAATAAATGTGACATTGTTAGACCCAAAACAGATATTATTTGTTGGGAACTTGATATGAAATGAACATAAACACATTAAATGAAGAGTCACCTATTCTTCAGCTTTACCAAAGTTACAACTGTAGAGGCTTTTTGTTTTTTCTTCCAAAACAAATCTTATGAACACACGTTGGAATGAGCTCGCTGATAGTTAGGGCCCAGTTATTGGTAACTGTACCTATATTGGCCGATAAGTATGATGTCAACATGATATTGATATCATAAAGATTATGACCGACAACCAACAACCTCAGTTTTGGTTTAAGATCCTTGATGATGAGCAATTAACATGCTCTGGAGTCAATGACACTAACTTTACAAATCAAAATTAAGTCTTCCCTTGAAAGCAAAAGGTGCCAGCTGTAGTTGAGACCATTATCCTTTCAGGGGATAAAATAATACCCACATCATCAATTCAGATACAAGGTTCCAGAAAATGAAATGTAGGCATGTGTTAAGGCTTCATGGTATTTGAATCTGAACACTGGAGATCTTATTGAACCCAGTAATGCATAAATGCAAGGCTTATATTTTGCTGAGAATCCAAGAATTGATTCATGCAAAGATTCATGCAACAAGGCCAGCGATAATCAATGTAGATTCTGGCAGAACCTCTGCTAGAATTCGCGTGAATAGAATTGAGTGAATTTACTCCCCAGTGCCAAATAAAATTGATGGCCTAATAAAAGTGATTCTGCACATTTTTAGTAAGAGTGATTGCATTTTTTGCCATTTGCTTCACTACCTTACAAAAGTGATGCTGCCCTCTTTTGGGAAACATTAACAATAGTGACATCACTATTATTTGGCAATGGGGAGTAACCTTTTACCTAATATAATGGCAGCAATTTAACCAATACAAGTTTAACATGACCTGAAATATTCTGAGTCACTTTGTCGGTAAAATTGTACAAATATGGCCGTCACCAGAGCCGGCTCAATGAGTTATTTTACTATTGTTTTTTTTTTAAATTATCAAATTGAGTTTATGTTTTATAAACTAAAAAACTGTGTTGGGTAAAGGGTTAAGATGTGTTATCAGTATACAACAGGGGTTCAACCATGCTGACCTCATGGGATCCTAGGACACTCATAGTAGGTATGGATTCTCATAACCATTTTCACGAGAATCAAAATGGATTCTCCCAAATTTAGATGAAAGATAAGTCCTGATAACGGTATATGGATTGTCAATCCACTCAGTAATCTTTTTGAATAACTAAACTTTGTCATTGATTGCTTGCCTTCCATAACATAGGGTTTATGACCTGACCCTCTTTGGAATATGCTCAATAAACTTGTTCCAGTGATGGGTAATTTCCAGCAGTCAAAATTGAAATAATAATTTAAATTTCAGTGCCAACTTTTAAGTACAGTGTTGGACTGATTTGGCTCCTATGTTAGGTAAGGGTTAATGGTTCCACATGTAAGTGAAAACTTTTTGATACAGTTCATGAAGAAGAACAAGTCCTTTATACTGCTTTATTTTGGAGACATCTTTTTTCAAGGTTTTAAAAATGCCCAATTACAGAAAGATTCTATTTTCAAGGGAATATATTGTTGATTTTTAAACTTGAAAGTATCTTTACACAGCAAAAAAGAAAAAGAAAGAAAAACTTTGTACCAGCTGATATATTTCAATTATTTATAACTGAAACAAATCAAGGCAGTATTTTAACATGTTATGGGCACAGCTTTTACTGCCTTGAATTTTAGGTAATCTGATGGCCTGAATACTTCAACACTGCCCTGATCCCTCTTCCTCAAAGCTCCTTCTACGTATACTCTGTACTTCTGATATTAACTCTTAACCCACTGAGTATTTTCAAGCTATTTTTTCATCAAATCTAGCCATGACTAGAGTTGATGAAAAATTAATCTAAATATAACAAGAAATCATTGGTGAAGGGGTTGCGGTAACCGGTTCTAGTCAGATTACTGAAGGTAAGCAACATCGAGCCCAGTTAGTCCTCGGGTGGGTGACCATCTGAGCAATCGATTTGGACTCCCGCGTTGTGTCCTTGGACAAGACACTTAACCCTGATTGTCCACATGGGGGCACGATGATGCCGTGTACTGAGGCAAACTGCACGTCGATGGTGCGCATGTCTTCAACCAATCTAACCCTGCCTGTGCTGCAGTGTGGAGTTACGATGTTGGAGAGCTGGCAGCTGCACGTCGTTGCTCGGTGGTCCTCTCCAGGTACTCCGGATTCCTCCACCTGTAAAACTGTCATGGTCATGATTAGTCATTGTGCATAAGTATGTGACCTTAAACACCAATAAATAAATAAATTTTATCATTGGTGAAAAAATCCATTTAATTTACAAGGGAAAATATGTTTAAATATGCCCAAATTATACTTATATCAGTGACAAGAGAAACCCTGTGCTGGACAGGAATATCCGCCAGCAGCATGCAAAGAGTTAATGCCCAGTAACTTTGTGCTCTAAACCGAAAATGGGTTAAAGTTGACTCTACTCTCATTATAATGTGTAATAACTCCAGGTAATCATGTGTAAGTAAGAAAAAGGCGTGCTGTGCTTCAATCAGTCGATAAATTAATTTCCAATGAATTATACTCATGCAGATGTTTGTTCAGTCAGGACAGAATGCTGAGAGTGTCAAGCGGCTGTTTGTTAAGAACTGAAATGGGTATACAATTTATGTGTAAGTTAGAGTAATAACTTTACTTCATTAATTCAGGTTTATAATTGAGATATTGAATTAATCAGCATATATGCTGTCTTGATTGTCATAATGGAATTCATTACCACCTAGTTTAGCTTGGGGTAAGTAGAAACTTCTTTATTAAGTACCATGATGAAATCGGTTTTGCAAAATAATGTCTTGGTGAAAATAACTTGATCTTTTGAACGGAACAAACAGTGCTGGAAATGAACAAAATTGACAGGTGCAGTTTTAAGCTCCCGTGAAATCAGAGACGGGAGTAAATTGCACCAGTAAAATGTTAGTGTATGAATTTTCGAAGGAATACTGTCACCAAACACAAGAAACCTTATTGAACTCTGGTGGTATCTTCCATGCCAGGTCAATGGCAGCAATTAGAAGAGTCCATATTGATTATTTGGGGTATACCATTTAATATTTTCAATGTGCAGCCTCGGGACTGCATGTTGAAAATATTGATTGGTCTACCCAACACATTTTCTGAACAGCCATCCTATTTAATGACGTTATGACATACCATGCTCCTGGTCAAAAAAAGCTGCCGCTCAGGTTCAAGGGTTTAAATGTATAAGGAATTGCTGAATTTTGACAGTAACTTGCCTCTGGCCACAGTGTGCTGCTTTCTCAAAACAACACACATTTATATGCCCTCACCGTATATTAGTGCTCCACAATATTTTTAAACGAGTGCATTTTTTAGCTCCCGTAAAATAGAAATCACAGGTGCTGACAGGAGCAATTGCACTCGCACTCATCTCTGTTCCAGGACTGAGATTAACTTGGGGTAAGTAGAAACTTCTTTATTATATAACATGATGAAAACTGTTTTGCCAAATAATGTCTTGATGAAAATAACTTGATCTTTTGAATGGAACAAAATGTTCTGATTTACTCCCACTTGGTCAACTTCCAGCTGGTATACTCCCATTTGGTCTATTCCCACCTGGTCTATTCCATTTTTGTCTATTTAAAAAAATTCTATGTGTTGCATTTGATCTACCCTGGAAAATAAAATTAATTTACCTATTTTTTTGGTCTTCTTAACCCTTTACCTAACGAATCGCACGTATCCACCCGCGTAATATGCAAATTGAGCAGTTGAAAAAATTAAGTTTTTCAAAATATTTCAACAAAACCATATCATGTGACACCTCATTGGAACGAGCTCATTGAGCTCGTTCCAATGAGGGGTCACATGATATGGTTTTGTTGAAATTTTTTAAAAAATTAACAAAAATTATATTTAAAATAATAAATTTTGATATCGTCTGCGTTGGGTGAAGGGTTAAGAAAATAAAAAAATTTTACATATTTTTTTGCTCCACTTTAGAAAATAAATGTATCTTACATATTTTTAAATATTATTTTATTGAAAGTTACATTTTCTTTATAAAAATATTATTTGTTTACAATTTCACAGCAGTGCCTGTCCTTTGTTGTTTTTATTAATTGATACTTCAACAAAGACTTTACTTTACCTCATTAAAATGAAAATGGATTCACCACTATGTTGTTTATGTTAGGCATGTACAAATTAGCATATAAGACATCAAGATGGGTTGCTTCATTGTTTTCAGGAAACCCTTTTATCCAGTAACCTCTTTTCAGATTTTCTTTCAAACAACTGAAGAGGTAAACTGGGTGGTGTTGAAATTCAAGTTCAGTTTTCGTAACAGTATTTTTAGAATGATTTACCTTCAAGTATGCAACACCAACCCCAATGTCAAATAGTATTTTGGGTACACAACCCTGCTGAAGGTCACCGTTTTACAGAAGACAAAATCACAAAATTGTCAAAATGTTGAAAGGAACAAGGGCACTTGTCACTGGTCATCTGATGTAACAAAAAACTGAGAGAAAATACCCTGGTTTTTTGTTACATAAAATAAGCACTGACGGATGCATTTATAAATACATAGTCAAAGGAATGTTGTATAATTTTCTGTTGTTTGCCCTTTTATATTTTAATAATGATAATAATAATAATAATAGTTAACAACCAAGACCTATAGTTTGGTGAAGGTTGGTGTGCATCCAAATGGGCATCCAGGGTCATCAATTTGTTAGCACAATAACTTTAAAACATATTCTCTGATTTGACTAATATGTATACCCCCCGCAAACAAAGTTTGGGGGGTATATAGGAATCACCCTGCCCGTCCATCCGTCTATCCGTCCATCCGTCTGTCCATCCATCCATCTGTCCATCCTTATAAGTGCAACTCCTCCTAAACCATTTGAAGAATTTTCATGAAACTTTACACAATGGAAGAACTCCATATGAAGATGTGCATGAAGCAATATAATTCCGTTCTGACATTTCCAAGGGAAGATAATCTAACTTATACATTTCAGGCGCGGGGGGTATCAATTTGTGAGCTTGCTCACAGTACCTCTAGTTGTATCTGAAGTGAGTTCTCAAGCAAGTTTGAAAACTGGCTCAGTCTGATTTTTCTTTACAGAGTTATAGGCCTTAATTAGTTAATTTTATGACTTTTGATCTTGTTAGCACAATGACTTGAACAAATGTTTTCTGATTTGACTAATATTTGCTATGTTTGTCTTTTGCGATAATATCTCCAGCAAATTTGAAGACTGGCCTGGCTCGAGTGTTTGTTACGCGTTATGGGCCTTAAGTAAATAATTTTTACGAATTCTGAACTTGTTAACATTATAACTTGAACAAAGGTTCCGGATTTGACAACTGGGATATGAATGATAACTGGGTTATTGACATGCAACCCTTTCCATCGCAACTTGTCCCCTGCATCTCCAATGCGCACCTCTATTTTAACAGAGGTCAGGAATAGGTTTCAAAACTTAAATTTCAGGAAATTTTTACGAATTCTGAACTTGTTAACATTATAACTTGAACAAAGGTTCCAGATTTGACAGCTGGGATATGATTGATAACTGGGTTATTGCCATGCAACCCTTTCCATCGCAACTTGCCCCCTGCATCTCCGATTCGCACCTCTATTTTAACTGAGGTCGGGAATATTTTTTAAAACTTAAATTTCAGGAAATTGAGATTCCCTTAGTAGTATGTATGGAATATCGCCTATCTCTGCATAAGAGAACGGCCCTCACTTTTTTGTTTCACCAGCAATATTCAGAATATTTGAAAATAGTAAATGAATGAGTCTTGACAATGTCCACATTATTATCAGGTCTTTAAATTCATTTATTTTGGGCACACCCTTCTGCCTTAATTTGGGACACATTAAAACCAGAAATCACAGCCTTATCCTGTTATGTTGTATTGCCATGCCATTATTTGTGTTTCTATGGTCATGTTATGATGGAAGTTATTCTCAAATACAGAATAGGCACAGAGAATTTAAATTGCATATTTTTCTTGATGTCTTCAGACCTTCTCTAATTTGGGCACACCTGTAAATTGTGTGAAATTGGGATAATCTAAAGGCATGCTGTTATCATAGCTGATGAATATATCCACTTATTTGATTATATTATTCCATGTGCCATCCTTAACCCTTTAAAACTGAGGGGCTGTTTTTCCAGCCCAGTGACATGGTATGTGATAATTTTATTAATTCGGGTGGCTGTTAAGTGAATGTGAGGGGTAGACCAATTGTTACGGTATGGAAATATTAATGATATTGGTAACAGAAAGAAATCTGAGAATCAGCAACAATAACTATGAATTTAATTATTCTGAAATTTAATTAAAAAAAATTAATATAAAAAAAAATGATACAAAGATCTTTTACACAAATTGGTTTACACAAAATAAAAACAGTGGTACTTATCAATTATTGAATTAGTCCAAAGTACAGTTTGACAGAATCCAGTAATCCAGTGGTGAAGAATCTTGTGAAGAAAGTTACCAGCTGGTAGTATTAAATCCAAGAATGTGTCTTCAGAAACAGTATCCCATAGATTTGTAATAAAATTTTCACTTAAGAAATTTCAGCAGTCTCAAATAAAATATAATAAAATGCTCTGCAAAATTCAAATGGAGTAAAAATCCAAGAAGTATTGGCACCACAGGTAATTTCCAAATAATCCAGTAGAATCCTGGCTTTTCACAAAATAATATTCTGTTTCACAGAAAGTATAAATTCTCTTTTCCAAGACGAATAGATTCTCTTCAAAATTCTCTTTTGGAATTGATGTTCCAAATTCACAAAGAAGCACTGTTTCTATAATAAATGCACTGTCCTAGAACAATAATAATAATCTCCAATGGAAACAACTGCTGTGTTTTAACTGAAGTGAGTCTTTCTGAAATGGCTTTCTAAAAAATGAGTTTATGAATTCTGTTGACAAACCTTTATATAGTAACCAGATAGAATGTCCTAGAAGATGAAATGTCTACAAAGTTCTATTTCTTTCTAGGTGATTCTGTCATAACTCAAGTAAACAAGGTCCTTGACCTACTTAAACAATCAACAGCTATATGTACAATAGATTAGTGTAACAAAGATGTAAACAAAGGTCACTCAGTGCAAATGAGACAGACCAGTTAAAAAATGCAAAAAAAATATATCAATCTCGATATAATATGGGGGCTATATAACACCAATCAACATTTTAAACATGCAGCCCTTAGGCTTTACATTGAAAGTATTAATTGATCTACCCCCAAATAATGAATATGGACTCTTCCAATTGATGCCATTGAACTAACATGGCAGATGCCACAAGAGTTCAAAGGGTTAAAACTAAAGAACTTACATATGAAAACTTACAGCGATTGTCTAAGTTAGGGTCAGCTCCGAAGTGGACTGTAGCAACCACTGCAACAGTATGTCAAATTATACAAAGCCTATTGTGCAATGTGGTGGATTTGGGTGCATTAGTGGACTACTGGCACTGGGTTCTTCATAACAAATGAAAATCAGATTTTGTTGAGTGCTTTTTTAACAACCAGTTGTCTGCCAGCAGAATAGGGCTGGAAAATAGTGATGTGGACCAGACTGCTTGGACCAGTCCAGCACCTGGTCCAGAGCTATACTGGACTGCTGTCGTTCAGCTACCTCGAGACTGGTCCACCCACCTCAGTCCATTTTTTTCAGTCCGGTCTACTTTCCCATTCAATGTTACTAAAAAGCTCTTTCGAATTACAGTTTTATCTAATGCTAATAGTTTGAATGGGGGGGCGCGGTGGTATTGCGGTAACTGGTTCTTGTCAGATCACCGAAGTTAAGCAATGTTGAGCCAGGTTAGTCCTTGAATGGGTAACTGTCTGAGCAATCGATTCGGATTCCCGCATTGTGTCCTTGAGCAAGGCACTTAACTCTGATTGTCCACATGGGGGCATGATGATGCCGTGTACTAAGGCATACTGCACTTCAATGATGCGCATGTCTTCAACCAATCTAACCTTGCCTATGCTACAGTGTGGAGTTATGATGTTTGGGAGCTTGCAGCTGCTCGTCATTGCTCGGTGGTTCTCTATGGGTACTCTGGCTTCCTCCACCCGTAAAACTGTCACCGACACGATATGACTTTGGCTGTTAAAGTGTCATTAAACCTTAATAAATAAAGAAATAAATAGTTTGAATTCAGGTCATGCATACTTTTAATGTCAGAAAAATTCAAAGAGCAGCTGTTTTGGTGTTTCATCGTGTCATGGGTCAGCTTGCCCTTTGTTTTGGAATTGAAACAATTAAGTTCAGACTTCAAGGCACTCTCTGTCAGGATGCAAAGAGAAGTGCTCACATTGTGGTTATCCATGCAGGCCACTTTCTTTTTTCAACCGATTGTTAGAACAATGATCAAGATGACACTGCAGATATTTCAATCGACAGGTGAAAGAAACAATTTAAATAGGCAACACAAACAAGCTATTGAAAATAGAATATATTTTCATTTTTGGAATTCACTTCAAAAACATATCCACAATCCATTATCAGTATTTTCATAAGTTCCTTGAATTCTGTACCTTACGTAACAACATGTAACCAACTACATGTAACCCTGTGCATTTTTACAGCCTTAGTGAGTGTACATTTTCATGTAGTGTGTGATATGGCAGTTACCAAATTTTTATAACCAAAAAAGTGTGACTAACCCTGTGCATTGCAGAGGGTTAGTCACATTTTCTAGTTTTTGAAAATTTTCATTATTAATTAACTGAGTAACTAATGCACATTGTACAGCCTTAATATAACTATAATCTTAATCAACTCTTTACCCAATGTAATGGTCAAAACCAGTCAGTACTATTCAAACCCCCCACTGTTTTTTTTATTGAATTCCAGAAATGAAAACATATTCTATTTTCAATTAATAGCTTGTTCACAATGAAGTTTTATATTTTCTTCACTGCTCCTGGGCTTTGTACTTCTTTCATTGTAATATGCAACACAATAAATTTGGGTAACGACTAGAGATCAAACCTGGTTTGAAAACATACATGTAGAGTGCAAGGCAATGCAATTATACTAGAATGTTCTCAAATTTGATTGAACACGGAACCCTTACCTTAATTACTGTGTAGTGTACATACTTGAAATATACCTTACGTGTGGTAATGTGTTGATTCACACAACTACTTTAATGATGCTCGGGGGATGTATACTTGAGTAACTCAGCCCTCGATGTTCTCATTGCCCATGGAATGATTCTATTGAAACAATTAAGTTCAGACTTCAAGGCACTTGCTGTCAGGATGCAATGAGATGTTAAGCCTGGGAGATGCTTAAGAAGATGACAAGCTGACATTTTGTTACATTTGGGTTGGACTGGGCCACTTTGGATCGGTCCAGGTAGCTGTACTGGACCACAAGGTGCCAGACCAAACTGGACAAGCCTGGGCATCAATACTGAAAAACTCCCCTAATCCCCTTGTCATGATGAGTTGTTATTGGTGCTGGGTAGGTGAAATATCACATTTGGTAATCCTACTAGAAGAGCGAAAAATTATATACTCTCCCAAAAAAGAAAGTGTGCATGCTAAAAAATAACACTGAAAAAAGATATATATAATTTTCATTCATGGAAATTTTATTCAATCACAGATGAATCAATTTGTGATCAACGCGAGAAATTTCATTACGCTACGACGAATACTCTTGGTGCCATGGAGAGTCAAAGACACTAAGGGTCAAACACAAAAGTCACACACTCAATATCTGGTATGATCTCCGCCTGCATCGACTACTGCTGTGCATCTACGCCTCATGGAAGCGAACAAGTTAGCATGGAAGTGGGTTAGGGTAGGGTTAGGTAGGGTTAGGTTAGGTAGGGTTAGGGTAGGGTTAGGTTAGGGTTATGGTAGGGCCCTGCGAAGCTTCGAGTATTCGATTCGATGTCGACATCGCTTTGGTATTCGTATATCAATCTCGAATAGTTTGCTGATTCGTTAGTCAAACGAAGCTTCGAGGAAAATGAATCAGTGTTCAACAATGTCGACATCAGTCGAAATAAGGAGCGAACTCTTCTAGTTTTAATGTTTCTATCAGGAAAATAGTCATATTCATTGCAAAATTCTGTCATTTCACTTTCAGTTTCAGATTCCCAGAAAACCACACAACGCTAATTCGCTATTTATAGATTTCCAGGAATTCGTGTGAGAGTTATTCGCGGAATCCCGTTTGCCCAGCGGCTCTGTCCAAGTTGTAACCTGTTCACGCCCCATCTATACAACCGAAATATCCAGCTATGGGCCTAAGGCCTGCTCCCAGTCCCAGAATCTTCTAACACAATAATGGGGACATGTCGCCTGGAGCGCTCCCATTATTATGTTAGAAAACTGTGGGAGGAAAACCTCTGTAGTTTCTTTGCATTGTTCGGAGTTGGTACTTGGAAGTTGGAATGAAGTAAAAGCAATTTGTGTGAATGAGCACTGCGTCAATATTCGAGTTAACTAATGCAGAAACTAACACAGTTTAACGCCATCGCTGCTTTTGATGTATACTGAGTTATTGAGTTGAGAACGGACCGAAATCTACAAGACCTGAATCCTGAATAATACAAAAACAACCAAACATTACAATAATGAGGTTCCTATAAGATGTACATGTATTTAGCCACGCTAACGTACATGAAGTTAGGGGCTGTAGCCGACTTCAACCCATGGGAATTAATGTGCCACTTGTATTACACTTGTGTTTTTAATTCTCATGTTTCAGTTTAGTGGTTTGTCTCAAATGTCTCTGGGCAGTAACACCTTAATTTCTGTCCATATTTATGTCTTGAATTTATTGTCGGGCCAAGTGAACATCTGAATGGCCATTCAACGAGACAGAAAATTAAAACAACGCCAAGTTGTCAAGTTATGTCAACGATCTCTACTCGCAGTGTTTTCAGGACATTTCTGCACATAATAATGCCAGTTATAGTTACTTCTCAAGTTTATCCCGATTCGATTCGAGATTCGATTCGAACATAAATTTCCCGATTCGCAGGGCCCTAGGTTATGGTTAGGTTAGGGTTAGGGTTAAGGTTAGGTTAGGCTAACCCTAAGGTTAGGTTAGGCTAACCCTAACCCTACTCTACACCACTGCAGTCAAGCACGACGGTGACGTAACATCAAAATCGGATGAATTGCAGGTCTTCGAGGATGTTAGCCGTATTCTCTCAGCCGGTTGATTACTGTTTGAGGATGTATCTGTCTCAGGTTCGGGATGTTCCTGGCTGTCGTCGTTGCCGTTTGTTGTCGGTTCCAGAGATGGACGACACGAATATACCGATCTTGTGCAGGGGTGGTAACTTGGGGTCTCCCAGAGCGGGGTCGGTCTCGAACGTCATCATGTTGTGCATGTCGATGTACTAGCCCATCTACAGTGTTACGGTGGCAGTTCAAATGCTGGGCAACCTCTCTGTGTGTTCTGCCAGCTCTAATCATACCCAGGGCAAGAAGACGTTGATTCATTGTTAATCTTGGCATGCTAATGTGGAGTCGTTTTAACAGCAGCACAAGTTTGAATGTGAACGATAGGAAGGCCTTACTTTAGTGTTTAAATACCCAAGGATTCACACTGCTGCATGAATTTTCAGACTCTCCACGTGCAAAACATGCCTTTTCACAAACGTGCAGCACGTCATTTAACGTTAATACAATTTTAACAGGGAAAGCTGTTTTTGTGTTCAATATAACTTATTCATGAACAGGTGAACACTCTTTACACCTACGAAATTATTTTTGTGGAGTTTGATCAATTTCTGCAATGCACACTTTCTTTTTTGGGCGAGTATACATTTAATGCCCATGAAGATTATCCTTTTTTCTTGTAAAATAATTGACATGGGTTGTTGTTGTCATGTTCAAGATATACACTAAGCCCAGTATGTTGGGCCCCTATTGGTGCTGTTTGTGTGGATGCATTGACTGCTGGACGCATGGTTTGACAACTTTTCCTGTGTTATGGGTAATGTGCGGCTGATATCTGGAGCCCAGATGATCTGAAATGTGAGTAAAGTAAAAACTATGCTTAAGTGGTGGCTCACCTTTTGGGTGTGACTAGAATAAGTCGAGGGGGGTCATATGAACTTTAAAGGTTATTACTTAGTTAGTTTCATATAGGCCAAGATATGAGACCGAGGTAACTTCATATCAGCCTGAGATCAAAGGTTGAAGGCTGTTGTAAATTTTTGTGATATCTTAGCCAATATGAATCTAACAACCAAGTAATAATCTATACTTATTAACCCCCTGCACACAGATGTCAAAATATCTAAATTTCAGGCAGAAAAAATACCTATAATGCAACTAGAAATTTAACCAATTCAATCTCGTTTGACAGAGCTCATTGAGCTCTGTCAAATGAGATTAAATTGGTTAAATTTCTAGATGCATTCTGGGAAAAAACAGCTTCCTGAAATTTTGGTATTTTGACATCAGAGTGAAGGGGGTTAAACCAAAACAAATAAATACAAAATGTTCTCACATCTGTTACAGTTTTCTGACAGTGTCATTGTTTCTCATTCTTTTCACAAAGTTTCCTCTTCAGCTGTCTGAACATCACAGCTTATCCACTGAACTATGTCTTCTCCCACTTCGACGATTCTATGACACTGACTCTTAGTTTGCATTGAATTTTCAGTCCAACTTTCTCCTTTCTTTTCTTCATGTACCCCATCCTTACTTATTGCTGCCTTTAATTCCTCTTCATACAAAAAACTCAGCCTCAGATTACTCCATTTCGCCTGGTCACACCGGATTTCCTTAGATTGCATTTAGCGAAAGCTATGAAAGATTTCCATGTAAATAAAACTGGTTGTTCCAAGCAATGCATCAAGATCTTCAACTGTAGCTTGGTTCATATTGGCCGAGATTGACATCTTATCAGCTGAGTTTGAAGTCATATCTGCCGAGTGTGGGAATGGGCAATTCTGGCCAATTTCTGGGAAAGAAAATCCTATCTAATAAATAAGAGAAAAGAAGTACAAAAGTGGCAGGGAGTAGGGTTGCAACGATTAATCATGAAACAAATGTATCGCGATTCATTCTCTGGCGATGTGTATCACGATTTGCTTGCACTGTATCATGATACACATGGACCCAAAATTTTCATGGATATTTTGTTAATGACACTTCAAAAATGGCCTCATTGTTGACTATTCGCATCCATTATATGTAGTTTTCCTTTGAAATCAGGATTGTAGAAGTCTGAATTTACATTGCTCTCGGGTATTTGTTAACACTGAATAGCACAAACCATTAACCCTGCTCTTCAATCTTTTTATATACTATGATCCAACAAAACACAAATTCTAAGGAAACAGAAGAGTGTGTAACAGTGATTGGTGTCAAGAAGTTTGAGAAATGAAACTGCTTGGCCCAAAAGTGTATGATGCTTTGTTATTTGGCCATTGTGTGGGTGGATATTAGACTTTTTCTTCTACTCACTTGCAAAGTAGAAATGTGAGGACTCGAGAAGCAAAATGTAGTTATGGACCACCGGGTGACCCTATGGTCCATAACAGCAGATTTGCTCCTTGTATCCTCACTTTTTGATGATTGACGAGTGTTTCAAATCATGGGGATTGTATCGTGATATGCATCGTATCATGAGAAAATGTATTGTTGACCCTAGCAGGGAGAGAAAGGCAAAATAAAATTTATGAAGTCCTGGTGTTCTTAAATTAAGTATTAATTTGAGAGCATGCTGACCTTGAGCTGGTGGAGAAGGCCACCCATGGCAGCTGAACATGTCAGGAGAACTTGATATGTGGTTCTACAGAAATAAGTCCTGATAGAAAATACATGCAAAACCTTCAAAATGTCCCTCTTAACTCTTTACTCAATAAACTGACCACATATGTCTTGCATTATTTATAAATTTAGCAATCGAAAAAGAAAAAAAAATTGTTTCTTAAAATACTTCACCAAAACCCTATCATGTGACCCCAAAATTACCTGCAGAACCAGAAAATTTCTTGGGTAACATCAAGCAAATTTATGAGAGTAACAAGATGCATCTATTTTAATGAAAATAAATATATTTCATTGGCAATCTGCCATCTCCAAACAGAAAAGTTCTTTTCCTAAAAGAAGTGTGAAAACCCAATCCCACTTCAATCTTGTGTTCAATTTCAGAATCACCATTATCATCACCTCTACCTCCTCCAACATCAAAGCCCTGTTCACTGCCATCATCAGTCTCCTCTGCTTGAATTAGAGGAGACTGGTGACAGCAGTGAATATGGTGGGTGAAGGAAGTAGTGAATAATGATACAGTGGAGCCCACTTAATTGGATATCTCTTAATTGTATATCCCTGTTAATTGAATATAATTTTAAAAAACAAAACCATTTACCATACCTTCAGTACAAATTTGATCTGTTAATTGCATATGGGTTGTAGAGTATAAACTCCTGTTAATTGTATATATATTTTTGTAATATGTTGAAAAAAATTACTGTGACACGCACCAAATTCCCCTTATTTATCAACCTTTTTGGCCTCACTACATCCAATACAGACATTTATTCTATTATATCTTGTTTGACAGAGCTCATAGAGCTCTGTCAAACAAGATATAATAGAATAAATGCTCAGTTTACCTCCAGAACACAGGAAACTGACCAAATCCCTGTTTATTGTACACTCCTGTTAATTGAATAATTTTCACTGGCAAAATGGATATTCAATTAAGAGGATTCTACTGTACTAGTGATTCTGAAAATAAAGACAAGTTTGAAGATTGAAGTGGGTGAAGATCTTGCTATTGAATGGGGATGGGGGAGTGGTCTTTCAGAACTGGGTGAGAGCTACCGTGATTTGGTGAAAAAGGCTCATCAGGAATCAGGATTGTAAAAATTTCGGGCCTGGAAGGGTTGACAAAATCCTACAAAGTTACATTGGGGCAGTTTTTCAGTATCAGAAAACTTCTGTTCAACACACAAACAGTGCCATGCTTGATTCCCGGTTCCATGCTGTAGATTTCCCAGTTATCGGGATCGGCTTTTGGAACCAGGAACCCAAAAATTCCTGTTCCCGGGCTTATGCGTTAGTATATATTGAAAACTGAAAACAACTATGCATTATCATATTAATTCTTTTCATTTTAGGTAGTGTTATACACATGTGATTGAAACCAGCCATTCATAATCTTGAATATCAGCAATACTTAGAACTTGTTCGGGTAGATTTTCTCCAATTGGAATCTTAGTAGTGAGCTGAATTTTTTTGAAATGTTAAAAGCACTGATGCACAATCTTCTAAGTTAAATTAATTATCTGTGGATTTTGAAAAAGCTGATAACTGAACTGCCAGCTCTTGTGGGAAATGATATGTGTTACCCGAATTGTTTTTATATTTTACTTTCATCAAAATTCATTTTGTGAAAAAGGATGCTTAAGAATCCAAATTCCATGTATTCATGGTGTGGAATATCCAATCTGATGGTAAATTATCTCTTGTCATAGAAAAAACTGGAGGAAACTCCATGGCAACCTGACTAATCTCACCATTGTTGGAAATCATTATTGATGTGAAATACATTGTCCACAACTTGAAATAATTTATAAAAGAAATATGTTGGCAGCAACAAACAGTGATAGACAATCAATGGAGCACATTAAAAAGAAAGAACAGCCAATATTGAACAGCCAAGCTGTTATCCATGAATATCAAAAAACAAATTTAGGCATCAAAAGTGACACGGTGACACCAACAAATATTCCACCTGGAGTATACATGTCAATTCACACTCGACCTCCTATAGTTTCTCCACGACTAGATAAATTACCCACAGATGAAAAAAATGAACAAGAAACTGATAATTCAGATGGAAAGGAAAAACATTCCGATAAGGACCATCCAGATGGATTCACAGCATCGCCGGTGAGTATGTAATTACAGTGGAGTCCTTTAACCCTTAAATCCTCTGATTAACTTATGTAAGCAACTACCAAAAATACTAGTTCCTGGTACAAAACTGCAAATGACTTAGCAGTATTTCTACATTATTGTTGGCTGCCTCTACAGGCTACCAACAATGATGTAAAACACTGGTAACCCTTTACCCAATGTAACGGCCAAAACCGGCCAGTGCTATTCTAAAAAATTGCCAATTAATTTTCATTATGTTTTTCATTTTTTGTCTTAAAAACATATGTTATGACCCCTCATTGGAACAAGCTCATCGAGCTTGTTCCATTGAGGGGTCGTAACCTATGTTTTTGAGACAAAAAATTAGTTATTCAAGAATTTATTTGCAAGTGTTGTCCCCTTTTCATGTTAGGTAAAGGATTAAGACAATGACATCCTATAAGTAGAGTTACCAAGGAAGAATAAACTTGAAAAATGTTTTCAGAGCAATATATAAAAGAGGCTGTTTGTGGCTGTATAGGAGCATGAGGGTTAAATTGAATATAGTGTGGTAAATTTGGTAGATAATTTACCAGTGAGCCATTAAAGAAACAGCAACACTACGTTCAGATTTAAGAATTACCAATATGTAGGAATCTAAATTGAGACGTCTAGTCAGTACGAAGTAACTTTAATGAATGTCAAGAATAGAGTTGATCTCAAACAATAGCATATCACGGGAGATAATCAAGCCACTGAAAGTGTTTACCTCGAAAAATACTCACCTCCAGCAGTCATTCTCACTACACTCCTCCCCATTTTGTGAAACTAAATAAGAATTTCCTGTTCTAACAAGACCAGTAATGGTTCAAAATAACTTTTAAAATTTAAATGAAGCTTGCTAGAATAAACTTTCAAGTTTTGTACATAAAAGTCTGTTGAGAGAGGAGTGGAAATATGCTCTACTATGTGGGCTGTTTCATTGCAGTCTTATCAATAGTAAAACGTTATGTATGTACACAAACATAATTTCTCTGTCTATAATGACAGTAAACTTAAGACTGATTAACAAATTCAGAAGAATAGTCCTTAGACTATCAGATTGGGCGGTGACCAAAAGCTGTAACCTTCCATCACTAGTTTATACAGGTGTTCACATAACCTGACTGCTTCACCTAGCGACACATAGAGGCCGAAAGCAGTGACATCCTAAACTTAGTTGTTGGCAATTACATGTATGTACATATAACATAAGTTTTTTTCTGCTTTTGAAAATAAACAAGAGAAGAAAGTAACATGTTGCAGAAAGTTGTAAAATTAAGTTTTGAAAGAAAGACGTGTGTGGGTGCAACGTGTTGAAAGAAGTTGTTAAAAAGATAGGTGTTTTTGTGATTGTACTTAAGACAACGCAACTGTTTTGCAGTGTTCATGCAAGCATAATGAACTCAAATATGTGGAATAACACATGCATTACTTTTTTATGCTCTTTCCAGGAGCATACACACAATTGGCGTGCTTCAAGAAAGTGGCATCAATTTTATGAAGGTAACTTATTTTCTGATTATTGTTGTCAGAACATAAGCTGAAATATTTCATCACCGAATCAGACTTTGGAATTATAAAACTGACATTAATTTGCCTGAAATCATCGTAACCTGTTGAAATGCAGATGCCAATTTGAATTTTGACAGATTGTTTTTGAATGTCGAAAACATTTATTCTGCAAATTCAGCGACAATGGGTGCTTCGGTGTGGAACAGTTATTGTGTCAGCTAGAACCGGTTACAAAGTTTTTTCCACATAATTTGAGACATCCTTTGTCACCTTATTTACAGAATCAGTGCAGCATTATGCAGGCTGTTAAATCTCTGAATCCACCACTTGTTGAGCTATCAAATAACTTCTTGCAGGAATCCAAAGTGTCGAGCTTTAAACGTCAAACCACTACAGGGTTCAGTGCCGATACCATCACTCCAAGCCATATAAGGAAGTGTACTTTCCAAATGAGAAACCCACAGTTCTTGCCATCTGTCTTTCAATTCAGCGTGTCTGTTTTTAACAGACATTGAATTGTCTTGGCAAGAGACTCCACTAAAATCTCCCCTGACCTGTCTTCTCTGAGAAGCAGAAGAGACGTTTTCAGACCTCTTCGGTTGAATCTGTGGCTTTGGTGAAGTGAACATACTCACTGACAATATATCTTGATTAATGGCTTTAACATTATTAAAAACTTCATCAAATCCAAACTCATTTGATAAAAGAGTTGATGGTTTAATGATTGTGCCCATGTAGGAAAGGTCCGAAGGTTGAGAAGTCCAACGCTTAGCCACTTCGTTGATCTCCTTTGTAGGATTTGCCTTTTTGTGCTGCATTCTGCTTTCCCTCCTCTTTTCTAGCAGAGATAATTTCAACTTTTCAAATTCCTTATTTTCTGAAGGAGAGGCGCCATTAAGCTGGAGATTTTTCTAGCAATTCTCTGAAAAGTCTTCAGGGGAATCTAACTTTTTACTTGAATTTTAATATTTACTTTTTCTCCTCTGCTGCTTTGTGCATCTTCACTTTGTTTTAGATGAGCTCTGTTTGTTCTTTGTGTTCAGTTGTCTGGGTTATACACACCACCAAACATAAAATGCATCATCAGAAGACTCAACGGTGATTGGTTGGGATTTTCTATTCTCCTGTCGAGATCTCTGATCTGTGGTATGAGGGTTAAATTGTTTTCCGCTTCCACCTCCCTGTTTTTGTTGACTCTTTTTTACTTTTTTCTTGGCTTTTAATTTTTAGCAGCAGGAGATTCTTTGATGGTGGTTTTGCCAGACCTGCCCCTGCCTTTGCTTAATAAAACATTGCCGTTATTGCTGTTGTTGACAGTGTTGTTTTCAGTCTTGTTGCAGCTTGGTTGTTTATTTATTTAAAAATCAAACACTGTTTGCAACATTTTCTGTAAAGTATTAAGCTTTTCCAAAATGTTTAAATGAAAATTTTCTTTCTCACAATGTGACCTGATGGAATGTGGAATGATCAGGCTGCTCGACCATTTGAGTTTGAGCAGTTCGATGTGTGACTTTGACCTGGCTACTCTCCAAAGAGGATGATTTATCTTCACTCAGATTCAGATCAGTATAACTTGATTTGGGTGGTACTTTTTTCGTTGAATTTGCGTCGTCATTTTTAATGTAGTCTGATATCAGTCAGTTTCTTCTCTGATATTAAATCCATCAATGTCGACAAACTCATACCAGTCAGTTCCGTCAAATCACCTGGTGTCAAGCAACCATGGGCTCTTCTGATATTTACCAGTTTCTGGGCCTGATGTTGGTCAATGTATTCCAGTTCTTGTAACTGCTCGGCAGTGTCAGTTTGAATGTTAAGGTGTACCATGATAAAATATTAGTAGTTATTATTACAACATGAAAATGTTTGAAGAAATGATGGCAAAAATTACGAACGAGAAGCTGGGACCTCTCTGTTCAGCTTTGCACAGTGATCATCAAGGTTGGCAAAAAACCGGTCAATACTAGTATTGACCAGACCAGTGGTCAATACTGGTTTTAACCGGTCAATACTGGTCAATACTGGTCGATTGGATTATTGACCAATTGAACTTTATAAATCATAAATCTATTATTGTAGAGGGACAAAAGTGGTTACATGTACATACAAATGATATCAAAATAGTATTATTTTATTCATTAAGCTATTTTGAAAGGTAGGTTGCAGGCGTAGAATAGCTTGGCAATCTGCTCATCAAGTTGTCGAGACATGGTTTGGTCTGTGCTAAAACTGTATGTGGTCATGCTTGACTGCTTAGGCTTCTTAGCTACAGGCTCTGGTGTACTGGTTGGTGCTGGATCATGTTGCTCAACATCTGCAAATGGTCTCTTGACAGGTCTAGCTGATGCTGGACATTTCTCTCTGTGGGCCCTCAGTCTGAGTACTTTGGCACTGACTACAGCATTACAGTCTTTACATGTTGCAGTTGTTTTACTGGAATCACCTAAGTTGTAAAAGTTCCAAATGGGATCTTTAGGTTTCATCTTGGTGAACAGTGAATTTTCTTTGAGTGACGTTTTCAATAGCAGTGTAAAACTGAGAATGAAAGTGTTGGTTTTGGACTTCATTATAAAAGAAAAATAAAGAAACCCTACATATAAGAAGCCATGAAGAGTATATCCATGAGGACAATCCATTTCCTGCATTTGGACTAAAATTTGTCTAGACAACCTAGTACATGAAAGAACTTATAAAAGTTTTGATTACCTTAATTATAAATTATCACATTACAATGGATTAAAGCCACTTTTTTATTACCCCTTTTCCTTGTACTGAAGGGGTGTTGTTTTAACAATCAAATCTCTAATTGACCATCTGTCATCCAGGTGTTTAATTAATTGTCATGTACTTACATGTACCTGTGTGATACCTGTAATTTACCTGTAAAAATGACATTTGTGATACATGCACAAATACTATTCCATAAACTTTAAAAATTTTATCCACCTTTTTAATATTTTAAAATATTTAAATAGACCAGTATCAAGTATTGACCACTAAGTTTTCAGCCTTATTAGGATTTACATACAATACAATTTCTTTCATTTTTCATATAAATAGCAACTTTAATATAAAAATACCACTGAGATAAATAAAAAAAATGTTTTTTCAAATATTATATGACATTCTTTTACTAAAAATACTTGATTGTCTTTTACAAAATTTCAATTGACCAGTATTGACCAGTATTGACCACTTGAGGGAGTATTGACCGGGGCGGTTAAAACCGGTTAAAACCGCCGGTTAAAACCGGGGGCGGTTTTAACCGCCCAACCTTGGTGATCATTTATTCAAACAAAAGACTTCACGAAAAACAGTCGTGAATTTATCTCACGAAATGCTGAGTGAGTGAATAAAATAAGAAAGAAAGAATATACTTTCCTCGCTTCCTTCTTTTTACAGCAATGCTAGTGTGGTAAATTTGGTAAATAATTTATCCTGTCGGTGATGCCAGTGTGGTCAATTTTGCAATTGGTAGATAATTTACCAGTGATCCATTAAAGAAACAGCAACACTACGTTCAGATTTAAGAATTACCAATATGTAGGAGTCTAAATTGAGACGTCTAGTCAGTATGAAGTAACTTTAATGAATGTCAAGAAAAGAGTTAATCTCAAACAAGAGCATATCACGGGAGATAATCAAGCCTCTGAGAGTGTTTACCTCGAGAAATACCCACCTCCAGCAGTCGTTCTCACTACACTCCTCCCCATTTTGAATGTTGTGAGAGAAATAATCATTTAACAGGATTATACAAACAGGACAAACAGGAACTGGGTGATTTTCCTATCTTCTAGTTACAAACTGAGCATTTCTATTATATCTTGTTTGACCAGAGCTGGGCTGTGGAGAGGGTGGGGGCCCAGGGTGGTAACCTGGGGGCTTGAACCACAGTGGTCCAGAGTTGGCCCAGGAGTCCAGGATTCTTGTGTCCTGCCTGGATCTTCAAAGTTCTGACTCCTGTACCAAGCCTGGGCCCACCAATCGTCAAGCGAGAATCAGCAAGATAAGTTGCCCTTCTAATTGGATTGCTCTCGTTTTCACTCATCTAAAGAAGGAATGGGAGTGTTCTGTGGAGATGCTTAATCTATTAACCCTTTACTTAATATGAAAAGCAGACGACACTTGCAAACAAAATTATTGAATATCTATTTTTTTCATTTTTTGCATCAAAAAACATAGTTTATGACCCCTCGTTGGAATTAGCTTGTTCCAGTAAGGGGTAATATGCTATGCTTTTGAGGCAAAAAATGAAAAAAACTCCCCAGGTTTTAACTTTATGCAATATGAGGAAATTTCTTTAAAAATCTTCTTCTTCAGATCCACCAATCAGAATGCTGTCATATTTGGTATACAACTTCTCTAGGTTGGTCAGATTGAAGTTTGTTAAAATAGAGTCCCTGTGTTTATATTTGGGCTCTATATTGGAGCCCAAAATGTAACTTAGTGCAATATGAAGAAATTTCTTTAAAAATCTTCTTCTTCAGATCCACCAGTGCTTTCATATTTGGAATATGACATCTCAAGGAGGGTCAGATTCAAGTTGTTCAAATCGAGTCCCTGTGTTTATATTTGGGCTCTATATTGGAACCCAAAATGTAACTTAGTGCAATATGAAGAAATTTCTTTAAAAATCTTCTTCTTCAGATCCACCAGTGCTTTCATATTTGGAATATGACATCTCTAGGAGGGTCAGATTCAAGTTGTTCAAATCGAGTCCCTGTGTTTATATTTGGGCTCTATATTGGAACCCAAAATGTAACTTAGTGCAATATGAGGAAATTTCTTTAAAAATCTTCTTCTGATCCACTGGTCAGAAGCCTTTCATATTTGGTATACAACATCTGTAGGGGGTCAGATTCAAGTTTGTTCTAATCAAGTTCCTGGGTTTATGTTTGGTCTCTATATTGGAGCCCAAGGTTTAACTTAGTCCAATTTGAGGAAATTTCTTTAAAAATCTTCTTCTTCAGATCCACCAGTCAGAATCCTTTAATATTTGATATACAACATCTTGAGGTGGGTCAGTTTCAGGTTTGTTCAAATCAAGTCCCTGGGTTTATATTTGGTATATATTGGCGCCCAAGGTTTAATCCTTTCGTGCCTCATTGGCGTGCACTGTGCCAGCGGTAAACTGACACTACAAACCCGTTGGTGCATTGCGTGCCGATGGCACAGTAATGCATCTACTCTCACCTCAGTTCACTTGTGCTATCTCTATCAGTCCACAGAAGTAATTTTCATGCCCGAATGAATTTAGAGTTATTTCCCTAGGTTACTTGGCTACAGTTTTAGCACAAATTGCACCAGATTCATAGTAATTCCACGGACGAATATCACTCTAATGATAGCAACGTGCAACAGGATTCTGTGGTACAGTCTGGCTCAAATCAAGCTGACACACATGACACTACTATGAGTGCTGGACTTTCAGATGATGTTGCCAGTAATAATCCAGATGATGGAGAGAGTCCTTCAATACCTGGAATAGGACTGGCCAGTGGGAGGAGACATGACAGAAAAAGAAGTGCTGGTCACGGACATGGCAGAATACGAGGGAGCTGGCGTGGTCATGGAATTGGTCCAATTTTTCAATGGGAAAAATGCACAAATTTTGTTCCACAACATATCCCATGTTCTGAAGTTGGGAAGATAAATCTTGACTTACCGGACAATCTAAATGAATGGAATTTTTTACACCTGTATCTAACGGACAAGATGATCCTGAAATTAACCCCATTATCCCAACTCTGGGGGGCTGGTTTGCTGAGTTGCAAAAGGGTTAACTTAGTACAATATGAGGAAATTTCTTTAAAAATCTGCTTCAGATCCTCCAATCAGAATTCTTTCATATTTAGTATACAACATCTTGAGGTGGGTCAGTTTCAGGTTTGTTCAAATCAGTTACCTGGGTAACTATTTGGGCTCCCTGTGGGAGCCCAAATATCAACTTAGTGCAATATGAGGAATTTTTAGAAAAATATTCTTCTTTAGACCCTGCAGTCAGAATGTTTTCATATTTGGTATACAACATCTCCAGGAGGGTCAGATTCAAGTTTGTTCAATTCTGGTCCATGGGTTGATATTTGGGCTCTCTATTGGAGCCTGAATTTTAACTTAGTGCAATATGAAAGAATTTCTTTAAAAATCTTTTTTTCCAGAACCGTCGATTATTCTGATATTTAGTATACAACATAGAGGGGTCAGATTCAAATTTGTTCAAATCGAGCCCCAGAGTTATTAATTTGGGCTACCTATGGTGTCTGTATTTTAACTTAGTGCAATATCAGAGAACTGTTTTTAAAATCTCCTTCTTCAAATCCACCAGTCAGAGTCCTTTCATATTTGGTATACAACATCTCTAGGTGTGTCAGATTCAAGTTTGTTCAAATCGGGTCCCTGAATTAATATCTGGGCTCTCTATTGGAGCCCAAAGTTTAACTTAGTGCAATGTGTGGACATTTCTTTAAAAACCTTCTTCTTCAAATCTACAAGTCAGAATTCTTTCAAAATTGGTATATAATATTTCAAGGAAGATCAGATTCCAGTTTGTTCAATTTGAGTCCTTGGCTTAATATTTGGGCTCTCTATGGGGTGGGCAGTGTATGGTGAGTGGAGCTTGTTAGGTTCACGTTTGTTCAAATCCATACCTTAATTATGGTCTCTTGGGGCCTCTTGAATGTTTTACAGGGTATTTATACATATTGCAAGGAATTTGATTTTGTTCAGTTTTTCACAAGACTTTGAACTTTACGAAATTTTGTATATAGGGTACAAGATTTGTCCCACTAATTCCTCCCATAATACATATGTAAACTAAAGTACATGGTAGAACTTGCATCTTACAAACACAGTACATGTGTGAGTAAAAAATCAAATAATTTTAACTTCGCATAACACAACAAATAATTTTCAAAAATCTCCTTAGAACTTCAGATCCACCATTCAGAATCTATTTTATTATGGCATGCTGAGTAATGGGTGGTCAGATTCAAGTTAAGCCCTAGGCTGATATTTGGGCTCCCTAATTGTGCATTACTAGACATCTGGGCATTATTTCTTTCATATAGCATCTCAATACCAGAAATTGATGTGCATGGACAACAGAGTTATAAATTACATGAAGTCATTTCGCTGTTGCCATAGATATGCTAATTAAAGCCTTCTTTAAACAACTTTGTCAGGGTGAGTGCCTCAGGCCCACTGGGGCTTCTTGTTTAATTAACAGGGGTTTGCACAATAACCTACATGCAATTAACAGGTCAAATATGTACTCATGGTATGGTAAATGGTTTGCTGTTTGTAAGTTATACACAATTAACAAGGTTATTCAATTAAAAATATACAATTAAGTGGGCTCCACTGCATAAATTTTTAGAAGACAGTGGTTTATTGGTAACCACACTGGATTTCAGATCAAAAAGGTGTGGGTTCATTTCTTACCCACCTCATCTGCAATCTGTTATTGGACAAGATGCTCACATAACTCTTTATCTGCTGAGTAATTTCTTATCAACCTACCTCAATTGTTTACTACAGGCTTGCACTACAGTGGAAGAACCTAACTCGGATAAAATACCGGTACTCTCTATTTTAATCTTTCCCAAGATTTGGGAAAGAAAAGTGGTGTAAAAACACCACGAAAAAATAAGCCAAAACTAGGTCGAGCGCCATCGGCGCACACCCAGTGTGGGACGCTCTTCCATAGTACAAATCCACGACTTCCCGTAAAACAGTGCGCAATGCGTCAATTCGTCATTCTTTTGATTATCCGTACACATGGTGGATGTGTATGCCATCTTTGCTGTAGTAACAGTGATATTTTAACTCGTCGATAATGGTTTTCCTGTGACTGGATTTATGGATCTGAAGATCGTATAATAACAGGACTGTGTTTTATATATTCTCGTTTATATTTTCAACCTCATTCTCATTGTTTTTTATTTACTATTCCGTTTTCGCGAATGTTTTGTTTTCGACATCACGCGATTCGACAATTAATTTTTTGGTTGATGAATTAATTTTTGGAGTTAGGTGTCCATCTGGGACTGTCTGGACAGGATTTCTTCAATCTGTTGAGGGCTGAATTTCTGTTTTTTCGGTCCCTGTCGACCGTCTGGGTTCTGTCATGTACCCACCGGTTTTTTTCTGCCACCTTCTCCCGTAGTTGAGGGTGTTCTACTTTCTGTTGAGTTCACCTTTTTCTTCTACTGCTCTCACCTCTGTTATTTCCAGTTCGGTTCCTTTTGGGCAATTCCTTTTGCCCTCGCCTTGGTGCGTTCTCATGGCCGTTTCTTCCGCACCCGCGGGTGGTGCGGAACGCTGTCGTTTCGGGAGCCTCCTGACTCGACCACATCTGGTGTGAGTTTACCCCCTCCGTGGGGGATGTGCAGCTCCTCAGGAGGGGGGACACTATTGTTTCGGGGCCCCCTGACTTGACCACATCTGGGGTGAGTTTGACCCCCTCCGTGGGGGATGTGCAGGTCCTCCCACCCCTGCAGGGGTGGGGAACGCTATCATTTCGGGTCGCCTGATTCAACCACGTCTGGTGAGAATTGCTCCCCCTCCGTGGGGGATGTGCAGCTCCTCCCGCACCAGTGGGGGGTGGGGAACGCTGTCGTTTCGGGGCTTCCTGATTCGTCTATGTCTGGTGCGAGTTATTCCCCTTCCATGGGGAATGTGCAGTGTTTTACCATGGTGGATACTGCGGGAGCTGTTGGAGTTCTGGTGAAGAGATGCCTGGTTCCGAGACTATGCGCCCTCTCCAGTTGACATCTGAGGCTGTCACTAGGGTTGTGACTCCTCCTTTGGAGGCCGAGCTTGGTGGCTCTCTCCGCTTTTCCGCCAGTTCCAACAGCTCCCGTCATATCTGCTGCTACTGCTGTTCTGTCTACAACGTCATTGGGCACCGTTTTTAGCCGGCCTCGGCTTATCTCTGCCAGGGTCTGCAGGGATGTCTGTAGTGTGGTTGTGGGGTATCGGCCTCAGCCTTCTCCGACTTCCACCCGGCGAAGTTGGATGGGGCTGCCGACTGAACCCCCTACTGTGTCCTCTCAGCCATTGAGCACAGTAGTTTTATACCTGCAGTGGTCTGCTGCGGTGTCTGGTTGTGTAAACGTGGGGGTATCGGCCTCAGCCTTCCCTGACTTCAACTCGGCGAAGTTGGAAGTGGCTGCCGGCCAGACCCTCTACTGTGGTCTCTGCACCATCGAGCACCACAGTTGTCATTGGATTCGGATGTTCTTAGTAGGACACTATGAACTCCGTGGCATTTCCGTCCACTCATTCTGGCCACACGACCAGTTTTGGGGGACCAACGTCTTCTGTGCAGCCTGGACCTTCTGCCCTGCAGAGGTCCACGGTGACTCTCATGAGTTCCCGCTATGTTGATCCTCGGGGTGTGTCACACCCCTCTACATGTTTGCCTTCAGACGTTTCGGCTGCCGCCCGTTGTCCCACGTCGGGTGTTTTGGAGGATCGTGACCCTTCGCTGGTTAAGAGGGTCAGAGGTGAAGCCACTTTGCTGGTTCGTTCCCTTGTCGAACCGGCCAGTACGGGCAGTGAGCTTAGGGAGGCCCTCTCCTTACTCACTCAGGTTCTGTCAAAGAGCCTTCACGTTGCTTCCCGGGATTGAAAACAGGCCGCTTTCTGATCCCCCTGGTGTTCCGACACCATGGGAGGCATCAGCTGGTTTACCTACGATGGGCTATGTGTCTTCTGACTCAGGGGAACAGTCAGACATGCTTGATGTCGAGAGCCAGCAGTCTTCGGACTTGGGGGCAGCTCTTGATTTCGTGTTTGGGTTCCTTCCGGATCTCAAACCATCTAACCAGTCGACAGTGTCATCCAGGCCGCGATCATCGGTCACGCGCCAACAGCCTATAGGGCAACCCGCTTCTGGGCGTCTTCGACTATGCCAGTCGGTACAGTTGGTTGAAGCATTTTCAGCCTTGGACTCTAAGCTAAGTTCCAAGGCTATGAAGGCTATGAAGGCTCCGTTCTTCACCAGCTTTGACACTTTTTTTTTGCCTCCGGCGCATTATCGTTCATACGATTCCACCAATCCGTCGGTCTACCAGACTTTGACGGTTTTGGATCAGGACTCCAATTCCCTCGGGCTTTCCAAGTCCAAGTCTGCCGTCATTCCGATGATGACTCTGGGAGTCCACATTGGGCTTATCGAGAGAGATGCTTGGTATGCTTTCTCTCTCCGATCACGTCGTCTCAGCTTTAGCTGCTTATCTGCCCCCAGATAAGTTTGACGAGGTACAGGCTCCTTTGCGTGTGCTGTCCAAGGTGCTCATGCATCTTACTCACATGCATGCCTGTAACACGGCTAATCTGGAATTAGTTTGAAGGGACTCTGTGCTGGACACAGGCCGATCCCTTCCTGAGGAGCAGTGCGCTACTCTTCGATCTGCTTCTTTGGCAGGTCCGCAACTTTTCCATGGTTCTGTGTTGATGGTCTGGGATGACGTCCTACGTCATTCCAAAGATCAGCTGCTGTTTCTTCAGCTTGATCAGCCTTCTAGGGTAAGCACGGGCCATTCCAAGCCTAACAAGTACCCTCTGCTTCCTCTGCGAAGCAAAGGGGCTGATCCTTCTGCCTCCGCTTCTACTTCTTACTCAAGGGGTAAGGGTAAGCATTGGCAGTCTTGAGGGAAGTCCCAGGATTCTTCATTCAGTAGAGGAGGTGTTTTCTCCTCCCGCGAGCCTCGTCGGGGTTCGAAATGAAGGTCCTCACCTCGACTCGTCCCAGGTTGGAGGAAGGATAGCAGAGTTTGCAGACCGTTGGGCCACCATCACATCCGATCCTTGGGTGTTAGATGTTGTTTGGTCCGGGCTGCGAATATCCTTCCGAAGGCACCCCACTCTGTCCAGGGTGCCTCTTCCAACCACAGTTCCTTCAGACATTTCACGTCGGGAACTTTTGTCCATGGAGATAGACAATCTCCGGACAACGGGGGCGACTGAGGTCATCAAGAACATTAGGTCAGTGGGTTTCTATTCCCGCCTGTTCTTGGTGCCGAAGAAGGATGGCCGACTCCGACCGGTTATCGATCTGAGTTTCCTGAACCAGTCTATCATTGCTTCCAAGTTCAGCATGGAGACTTTCAGGTCGGTCCTCCGTTCAATTCACCAGGGAGATTTCGCTTCCAGCTTCGACCTGCGAGACGCTTACTTTCACGTTCCGATTCATTGGGCGTTACGGAAGTATCTCAGGTTCGTTTTTCTGGGGCGAGTTTACCAGTTGAAGGCCATGCCTTTTGGCCTCAACCAGGTTCCTTGGGCCTTCACCAGACTGATGTCGCGTGTGATAGCTTTCCATCGCACACAGTCCAGGGTGACTACTTCGGCATATCT
Organism: Pictodentalium vernedei; assembly: GCA_031216915.1. NCBI lineage: Eukaryota > Metazoa > Mollusca > Scaphopoda > Dentaliida > Dentaliidae > Pictodentalium > Pictodentalium vernedei. The sequence continues at coordinate 610,444,106 of CM062296.1, forward strand.
GGACGATATCCTCCAGGGGCATTCCAATGCTGCCTTACTGGAGTTGGATGCTGCCACTCTGTTGAGCTTGCTCACATCGCTAGGTTTCAGAGTCAACGAGGAGAAGTCAGACCTTGTCCCTTCTGAGTCGTTTTATCATCTGGGGCTGGCTTTCCGAACACAATTCAGTTTGGTGGCGGTTCCCCAGGCCAAGGCTGTGATTATCTCAGATAAGCTCTGACTCTGTCCCAGTCCACTTCCGCGATGGCACGGAGTATTCTCCGGCTAATCGGTCTCTGCTGTTCGGTGACGGATCTCATTCCTCTAGGTCGGCTGCGTGTCAGACCTCTCCAACACTTTCTGCTCAGTCGTTGGAGGTCGAATGTAGATTTTCTGGATCTGGTGCTTCAGTTTCCAGAATATCTTTATCCTCACCTTCTCCTCTGGGCGGATGTCCAGTGGCTTTCGCAGGGTGTTCCGTTGGACTTACCCACGTCCGATCGCATTCTGACGGCAGATGTCAGTGATCTCGGATGGGGTGCGACGTTGGATCCTCTAGGTCTTTCCATTCACGGGATGTGGGACCAGGATCATGCAGCTCCACACATCAACCAGAAGGAGCTTCTTGCTCTTCTGAGTTTCAGGCAGTGGATCCCTCACCTGTCGAATCGCCAGATCCTTCTGTTGTCCGACCATTCGACGGTGGTTGCTTACATTCGGAACCAGGGCGGCACGCACTCTGTTCCAATGTACGAATTGGCTCGGGATCTTCTACTGCTCGCTCAGGATGTCCACGCCGGGGTGGCTGTTCGTCACATTCCCGGTCATCTGAACGTCCTAGCCGACTCCCTGTCCCGTCGGGGCAGGGTCATTTCCACCAGGTGGATGCTCCACATGGCAGGTTCCATTGATCTCTTGCGACCCGTTGGAACCATCTGGTGGACACTTTTGTGTCTCTGTGTCCAGATGCTCTGGCTTTCGCCGTGGATGCTCTGGCCCTCCTTTGGGATGGTCTTGTCGGCTACGCCTTCCTACCGGTTCTGATTCCGCCTCAGGTTCTCGCCCAGATATGAACCTCGTCAAATCCTTTTGATCACACCCGTCGCCTCGGTGGGTGTGGATCAATCTGCTCCGCTCTCTGTTAGCGGCGGTTCCGGCATGTCTCCCTCTACCTCGTGACTTTCTTTGCCAAAGTCACCCGAGGAGGTTTTACGTTGACCCAACTTCATTGTGCCTTCGCACATGTCCTTTATCGGGTCCTGTCTCCTCCGTAGCGGTTTTTTGAGACACGCAGTGGAGTTGCTTTTCTTCTTCAAGGAGGCACTCACTCCACTGGTTTAGCCTCTGTGGCTAAGTGGAAGGTTCTTCTGTCGATGGTGTGCGATCACTCTGTTGCTTCTGTCACTCCTTCGATCACACCGCTTGCGGAGTTTCTGGTATATGTTTGTTTCTGGGGGTCTCCAGCAATGGGTACATGTCCATGCTTCGGAGACATTTTTTCATATGTGATACCGCATTGTTTCGACACTCATCTTTGCCTCTCCAAGCTTGTTCAGCTCTTTTCCTTGAAAAGGCCTAGGACTTTGCAGTTTCCTCCAAGATGGTCACTTTCTTGGGCGCTGCTCTGCTTGGGGGTGGGGGGCATTCACGCCTTCATCCTGGATGAATATGCATTCTCTCACATGCCAGATCTCTCCTGCATCCATTTCTCGATGGATTTGTCTTGCTATTCGTGCAGCTTCCGCTCGTCAAGCTACTGGTGATTGTATTACCATTTGTTTTTTCTGCCACAAGGTGCGTGCATTGTCTTCCTCTTTTAATAACTCTGTCATGTTGTCGGATGACGGATGTTATACTGGCAGCCTTCTGGAGAAATGCTACATTCTCCTTTTATCTGTGACAGTTGCAGGAGCCGATAGAGGACCTTGGTCCTTGGGTCCCTCTTTCTTCGGCTCAGGCTGTTGTCTATCCCAGCCTTTCAGCTTTTTTTCAGGGTCAGTTCCAGCTTTGTGCTGTTACTGCCCTTTCTGTCTGTGTGTCGCACTTCACCAAACGCCTCATCTTTCATTGTCTTTTCTAATGTTTGTGATGCTATGGTTTGATAGGCCTAGGGATCTCTTCCTCTGTCCACGGTCCCAGTGCTATTGAGTTATGTGTGGGTTGGTTATGTGATTCCCTCCAGCCTTTTGTCTATTCAGCCTGTAGTAAACAATTGAGATAGGTTGATAAGAAGTATAAATTTTACAGTAAATTTCCTTTTTTATTATACCTACCGAAATTGTTTACATGGAGGCCCTCCCATCTTCATATTCGGGTAAGAATCCTTCCTCCCCGCTGATCACGTAACTCCAGTGTTGTTCGGAATCAAAAGAATGACGAATTGACGCATTGCGCACTGTTTTACGGAAGTCATGGATTTGTACTATGGAAGAGCATCCCATACTGGGTGTGCGCCGATGGCGCTCGACCCAGTTTGGGCTTATTTTTTGGTGGTGTTTTTACACCACTTTTCTTTCCCAAATCTTGGGAAAGATTAAAATAGAGAGTATTTTATCCGAGTTAGGTTCTTCCACTGTAGTGCAAGCCTGTAGTAAACAATTTCGGTAGGTATAATAAGAAAGGAAATTTACTGTAAAATTTATACTTCTAGAAATTAGGGACCTGCGAATTGCCAATTTTAATCGAATCGAATATCGATTCAGATTGGAGAAAATGAATTGAATATCAAATTGAATCACAGTTAGTGAATACAACATCAAAAGAAAGTTTTTTTTCTAAAATAATACCCCCGATTAATAAAAGACAAACAGTTATGTAGAGTGCATTTTTTGCCTCACCTCTTCCCACGCTACAAACTGAGACATAAACCAATATACTAGCTATTGATTGAAACTATTCGAATTGTTGACTTTGTAGCTTCGAAACTGCAGCAATAAACACTTTTAAATGAACCTGGCTGATATGGCTGATACCACGTTTTTATCACAATGTTTTCTTGGAAAAAAACTTTGTTTCATATTGGATCGACTCCATTCAGTCGTGTTTTAAATAAAAATGCGGAATGACTAAAACAAAATGATAATTCAACGTCGAATGGAGGCTATCCACTTGTAAATTAAAGCCTGCTGTACTTCTTGTTATATAATAATCAGGGGTATTCTTTTAGAAAAACATTGCTTTTGATGATGTATCCAGTAACTGTGATCGAACAGAACAATACTCAATATAAAATAATGTGATCATGTTGTGGAACAAATCATTTATTGAAGTTGAACAGCTGAATAACTTTTTTCATTGTTCGAAACTTGAAATTTTTATAACTGGTCACTGGTCATAATGCATAAATGAATTGAACAGTTGTAGCGGTAACAGTGTTTGTAGCGATGTAGCTACAACTGTTGAACAGTTGTAGCTACATCGCTACAAACACAGTTACCACTGCAAGTCAGCTGCGTTTCTACTCAGAACAATACTCTATATAAAATAATGTGATCAATTACAATCTGTAAACATTCACAGTTATGGCCGAAGTGTATTCGAAAATATTCGAATTTCCAATTTTGAATCGAATTGAATCGAATATTGATTTTCAAATCGAATTTTGAAATTCTTGAAATCCACATAAAACTAGGTTATGGCTTCTGTAAAGCAATCATGACCTGATTTGAGCAACACTGCCACAGAGGCTGACATAAAAAAAAAATTTTGATAAAAGGTCTACTCCTACATGTATTTGTATGGATATGTTTTGTAAGCCCTTTACGGCTTTACCCAAAGATGATAGTTATAAAAAGAATTTTTCTGAATAACTAAAAAAAATTCATTTTTTACCTAAAAAAAAAAATAGCTTATGACACTTAACTGTAATAAGCTCAACAAGTCATTCCAATGAGGCATAAAGTGCTTTGGACACAAAATTTAAAAAAAAAAATGAATGGTGTAATTTGTGAATATTGAGTACAGGCCATTTTATTTCATTACGTTTGGTAAAGGGTTGTTATTATACTTTTATGAAGGAAACAGTACTGGGTAGGAGAGTCCACTTGTAGAAGACAAAGAGTGAATCTTGATTTCCCATGTGAGAGTATGGTGGCATTGTGAGGCTGAGATGTACAGCAGGTAGGGGAAGAGCTAGGATTCTCAAATAAGAGAGGCCTGGGTAACATTTAGGGGGCATGGCACATGCTGTAGGCAAGTCTCGGCCAAGCAACTAGTGGATCTGAGAGGGGTTGTTCACCTCCCCAGAGTGGGGGTCCAGGGGCCTCCCCGGGAAAAGTTTTGAAAAATCTATGACTCTGAGAGTGAATCTGGGGTAAACTTTGCTTCCAACTCAAGGTAATTTATCTGTGCCAGGAAGACAAGGAAATTCTGGTTTGGACAAACATGCTAATGCAGTGTATAATGTTCTCTTCACAAACAGATCTTATGTAGGCAAAATGATTGGTAATTGTTTGATGAACATTTCATAAATATGCAAAGCTTTAGAATTACAGCCAGAAATTACCCAGGCTCCAAATGTCAGATATGGCGTCAGTTACTTTGTCACCAAATATCTGCATACCAGTATTCTCTTTCAATCTTCCTTATAAATGATTTGCAGATCAAATGTGAAGGCGCTCTGTTCATTAGGTCTACTCAAGTTACTGTTTGGAAACCAAAATAAGTATGGATGGACAGATGGTCAGACAGACAAACTATTTACAAATGACTGGTTTTCTAACCATGACAGTAGCCTATATTGACTTTGGAGACATGTTTGTGCTTTATTTCTGAATGAACTATAACACCAAATGCTGGATCAGTGTTTTTGCTTCAGTGTGGGTGTAACATGTGAAAGATGGGTGAAAATAGTTGAAATGGAATTTTAATTTGGGGGGGGGGGGGGGAGATTGTGGGGTTGGTGGTCTCCCCCCCCCCCCCCCCCCAGCTCTGCTACTGGCTGGTTCGTGGTACATTGTCATACTGAAAAGAAAATTGTTTTGTTGTGATTGGTTATCTTAAAGGGTACATAAACAAGCCTGGGAATTAAGAGCTTACATCGTAACCCATTAGCAGGTCACGCTATAAAATGTGGTGGTAACCTTCTTGGAAAAAAGTGTTGTGGTGCTTTTCTGCCTTCTCTGTTTTTACTCTGCTAGCCATTCTGTTTAATTTTCTGGTTAATTTCCACCAAAATAAGTAGCAACAACTAACAAGCGATCTCGCTTTGGCGAGATTGCATGTTAGATGTTGCAATTTATTTTTGGCTAAAGATGTTTATGGCATGTCACTCTATTCATATGTGGATGCAATGTGCAATCTTTATGTCAAGTTACTTTCCAAAGGATTGTCAAGTCTGACTGGCAAAACATGCAGACTTTGGAATTTAATTAATCTTGTATTATTTTGTCATAACCCATAGTTTGTTCGCATATTTCTGATTGATGTAACCCAAGTAGCATAAACAATCGTTCATAGGTTATTTCCAGCCCTGCGTAAAGCAATGTTCATGTTTTTGCTGGTCTACATAAAATCATACAATGTTCTTTGTAGTCATGGGAGATAACTATTGCTTGAAAATTAAACCAAGTAGATGATTACGTCCGAAAATTGAGTTAAGTTACATATTGCTTGAAATGTACAGAATCAACTAAACATGAACAGATTTGCAAACCATAAATTATGAAATTAGTGCTTAAGCTGACGCAAAGAATAATTATAACTCTGCAGCTAAAATGTTTCTTGAATATTTGAGCATAAAAAAGCCAGACACATCTTTAAACATTATTGAACAGAGCGATGTGATAAATAGCCTACAGTATGGTCGTCATGGAAAGATCAAAATCCATGCATGGGCAAAATTTCCCGCATGCGACCTGATGCTTCTTTCATTGAATATTTCCTGAAAAGTGCTGATTATTGATTGAGAAAAAGTGTCTTTGGCTGGGTACACAGCCCCATGTACCCTGTTAGAATTGTATGTGCCATTTTCTTGCAGCTCAGGGTATATAAAACTGACAGGGCACTGGGGGCGGTGCACCCTGCTGAAAACCTGTATAACCCTTTACCTAATGAATCAGCTTCACCGACCCACGAAATATACAAATTGAGCAGTTGAAAAAAAATTAATTTTCAAAATTTTTGAACAAAACCATATCTTGTTCATTAGAACGACCTCATTCCAATGAAGTGTATATGTGTGTGTGTGTGTGTGGGGGGGGGGGGGGGTACTCACATAATATGGTTTTGTGGAATTTGTTTTGACAAATTTGAAAAAGTAATATTTAAAATAATAAATATTGATATTGTGCATGCTGGGTCAGGGGATAACTAATATTGTACACTTCACTAGAACCAATTGCTAATTCGGCTATTGAAGGGCCAATGAGTTTTTAGTTAACAGCCAGTGCTTAGTGGTCTTCCCTGGCTTCGTGAGATCATGAAACTTTTTGACGCAATGTTACCCTGGCTATTCAAAGTGCAGTTAAACTCACACAAACAAACAATCCACTCTTTACATACAGTATGATATTTGGTTGACACCAACGATGGAGCACCCACCTTTTTCATTACATTTACATAACCTGAAAGTTATTGGGAAAAAAATTACAAAATAAATACAAATAAAGCAAGGCTTACAACCTTCTGTAGACCTGAGTACTTGTATTTCAACATTTACATGTTATTTTTATGTCAACTGGTACATATACCTTTGACTTCAAAATGTTTACTTTTTGTATTGAAAATCAATAAATAAGTCTCTATTGACTCTACAAGTACAATCAAGATGAAATCCAATAGTATGTTGGCTGGTATTATACAATGGTTTTAATTCCTTATCTATAACCTTAACTGCCTTGGTGCTAGAGCTGGGTAGTATACCCTGATATATAGAGTGAGATATTGGTATCATACCAATACCAAATTACCATACTGAGGGAATCTCAAAATACCAAAATTTTGGTATTGAAAAATACTTCTGCCATCAACTGAAAATAGCTAAGACCACAGAACATGAATGCAAAATGAATGGCCAGAATATCATATTGAGTCTGGCTACTTATTTCCACTAGACTAGTCAGTGTGGGAAAAAATGAAAACACACCTTAGATTAGATGAACTTTATTCACTTGTTACCCTAATTTATGTGTTTTTTGGACTCAATCGGCTTAGCAACTGATCCCCTGGAATCCCTAAGAATGATCAAAGGGAGGTTAGGCTGAACCCAATGGAGATACTTAGAAACTGAGCTTTTTGTGGTGAGTGACATGATACAAACTATTGGGGATATTTTCCAAATTAGAGAGCCTGAAGTGTTAGTTCCTGTATGTTCTTAACACATACAAAAACTGAACTGAAACCGAGGTTTTTCCTAAACTAAAACTTAATCTGAATCCGAAACAACCGGATTGCGTCCAAGCCCACTTTTGTTGTCTTACTTCTGTACATTCTTGTTATTTGTTTAAAGGCAAGAAGTGTAGGTGAACAGAACATCTCTTGCCTGATTTCTTTTTGGGTGTTCTGTTTACAAAAAGTGGATGGGTGCTTGTTTACTGGTACGTGTACATGTGTAAAAGGACCAGGTAATGCCTGTGGTGCAAGTCCTCTAAAGTGCGTATAATCAGCTTGATAAAATTTATTTTTCATTTGTGTTGTGGTCATGATGTAGCCATAGATACTGAAAGTGGCCTTAAGGTGTTCAAATGATCATGCAGACAATTTGAAGAGTTCTGCAGCAATACAGTCAATGTAGAGTCTTTGTCCAGAAAGGTCAGTACTCAGTTTCCAACAGTGCCACCCTTTCTGAGCTCTCATAGAAACCCAGAAAAGTGGATCAGAATTTGCTTGTGTGCTGAGCTATGTCAGCTTTGAGAATCCTTTGGGCTTGTGTACTCAGAGGTTTAGCTAGGAATCAAATGTTACCGGTCCAAACTTTTCATCAGAATCATGTCCAAGTCAAGGTTTTTAAAAGCACCATTTACACTTTGGTAGTAGTTTCTCAGTTGTCCACATTCTTAATGGGTAGAGTGCTAAATTATTTTTGGTCACCAAAATTTGTTCATGTACGTGTCTTTGCGTTGCTAAAATTTATGGGAGGCCTGCTCCCATAAATTGTAACAAGGCATATGCTAGCAGACAAAATTATTTATCTTCAAAGGCAATATGAAGTACATCCACAGAATATGATGTCTTTAATTAAGTAGCTGCACCTGCATTTCAGAATAAACCCCAAATATGGGCTTTTAGCACTCACTCAGTAAAAAAATTATAGAGAACAGATGAACAGATCATGCAGATGATGCAGTGTCAGTCATTTTTGTTGTTATTGTTTTGACATATCGACAATGGCAAGTTAAGTTACAAACACAGTTGCCATTATTGCACATCAATACAAAAGGATTTAATGTTCAAATGATGTACATGTTTAACTCTATTTTGTGGTTTTGTCATAATATAATTACATTGTTAATGTTGTTATACGTTTTGGGTCCAAATACTCAATTCCCATTGGTCAGCTTGATGAAAACATCATGACCAAAGGTAATTTATTTTCCAATGAATACATTTGGTCGAACTTTGACCCGTATTTACGGTAAAGCGCAGGTGACAGAATGTAATTCGGGCGGTGTATGGGCAGGTTTTTAACTTTTAGCACCTCTCGCAGTGATCAACTCCACTGCTGTTTCTTTGGTGAAATTTCCCAACTGTGGCATAAAGCCCATTTATAAAATACTCGTATCCATTTCTAAAGTTGTGAAAATTAAAAATCAGAGTTGTGCACTTTGTATTTTGTGTGAGGGTGTTTTTTTTCCTCTTTCGTTCGTTCTTGTTTTATTTCGTCTTTCTGCTTTGTTGTTTGGTGAAAAGTAGTTTAAACAGTTACAGAATGTAATTATAAGAATTGAATGCAATTTTTATAATCTTTATTGGAGTATGAACGTGTGGGAATGGGTACAAATTGTATGAATCCCTTGGGTATTCATACATAATTTGTACCCATTCCCACACATTCATACTCCAATAAAAATTATAAAAATTGCATTCAATTCTTAAGTAAACATTAATATTGGCAACACTCACTTTTATGTCTGTTAAGTCCAAACGTGGCCTGTAGGGCAATAATTTGTATTTACAACCTCATAGTTCATGTTTGGACTAACACCTGTACGTTTGGTGCTAAAGCCATTCAGGGCAAAGAAAAAAATCTGGTCATCTGAAAGATGGCCAGATGGATTCCTAGCTCAACCATAGGGCTAGAGAGAGTAAAGATCCAAGGTACTAGATGGAAAATACTCAACCAAAGCATCATGCACAGTGATACACCTGCACTTGTACACGTATATATATTCTTTTGTAAAATGTTCTTGTAAGGGAAAGATATTAATATTGGATCAGACATGTTCATCAATCCCCATCTGCTTTGAAAGTAGATAAAATATTTTTAAATTAAATTAAATTAATTTAAATACCAGATTTCCTGAGACTTGGTGAATATACATTATTGTCATAAGAGTCCATTTATTTAGACCTACCTCAGTCCAATCAGTGTAGATTATTAACCCTTTTACCCTGGTGATATGATTGGTATCTTCCATGTCAATTCAATGGCAGCAATTAGAAGAGTCCATATTGATTGGTCTACCCCACACATTCACTTAGCAACCATCCTACTTGATGAAATCATGACGTATCATGTTCCTCAGGGCCAGAAAAGTGGCCTGATGAAATAATGAAGTATGTTCCGGGGCCAGAAAAGTGACCTCTCAGGTTCAAAGTGTTAAGGTCCCAAAAGGTTAATACATTATTCCAACAATACTGGTGTATTAGATTTCTGGACCTGGTGGGTATGATTGACATAAAAACCAATTAAGATGTGATCATTAATTTCATTTGTCCAGTTTGTGAAGGTCTGTGACAATCCATCAATGTATGTTCTGGGTGCGGAAAGGTTAATACTTTACTTCCAACAGTACAGAAATATCAGATTTCCTGAGACTTGGCCAGTTTTATTGTCATAAGATCATAGACACTGTGTTATTCTTCTCATTGTATTAATTTAAACTGAGCAGGGCAGATATCAGGAGGTCTGAAATTTGTGAAGCACTTAGTGCAGATAATATGTCTGGAGTATATTTATTTTAACTTTTTGGATGGTTAGTGTGAAGTCCAGTCAACTATTTTATGATAGTTTTTAGCACCATGAATAAGTGAAATATGTGTCCTGGAGTGTCATTTGACATGTTTACAAGGAATATTCTGACATCTGTCAAGTTATGAAATAGAAGAGCCCATTCACCAGAGCTTTGGTGCAGCAACAAGTGTCATAAAATTCTTGGATAAATAGTTAATTGGAAATCAATATGACAGAGACTGGACCAATAACTGATTTTATATTGGAGGGAAATAAACTGGACCTTCCTGAGGTAACTGTCTAATGTCCTGTATTGTATTTGCTTAGGTATCAACTTTGATCACGACATGAGGTGACTCTGGCTGTCCAAAGTGTTGTTAAATCCCAGTAAATAAATAATTTGATCACAAAAGTGGTTTCTTTCATGATCAAATCTTGACACACACCAGTGGTTCAAGATTGTCCAAATAAAATTGATTTATTTATTGGGGTTTGATGACACTGAGGACAGTCAAGGTCACCTCATGTCGGACAGTTTTAGGTGTGGAAGAAGCCAGTGTATGCAGAGAGAACCACCGAGCAACTGTTAGACTCCCAATGTACTAACTCCACACAAGCAGGGTTATCATTGTTTGAAGACAAGTGCACCATTGACATACAGTACACCTTAGTACACAGTGCTTCCATGCCTCCCACATGGGAAATCAGGATTGAGTGCCTTGCCAAGGGACACAAGGCAGTTACAGGTACCCCTAGCAGGGATCGAACCGTGGATCTTTCGGTTTGAAGTCCATTGCCATAACCACTGAGCCATCACACTCCCTCTCAATAAAATATGACCACATCAAGAAAAAAGAAAAACAGAACAAAAATTGCATCTTAGATTGAATTTTCTTGCATTTCCTTTTCAACTGTGAGGTAAGATTCTAGTGTTGTTGGGATGTTGGGAGGAAAGCAGGCTGAAAATTTAGATGCAATCCAGTTGTGATCAGATTAAAAGTCTCTGCTCATTTTTGTGATCACAGTACTAGAGTGTATGGGATAACATCAAAATCCCCCCCCCCCCCCCCACGACATAATCCACTCTCGACATAATTCCCCTGACAAAATCCCTCCTTGACAGAATCCCTCCCTGACAAAATCACTCCCCAACAAAATCCTCTTTCTACACATCTGATGATTAGTACGTAGTAAGGCAGGGAAAATATTAGCACATCATCTATTAATGGACAATTGATTTGAGAAAATAGTAGTCGAAGGTTTGTTTTACAAATAATAAAGTTAATAAAGTATACCTTTAACCCTCTGCAAACAGATGTCTAGAAAATCAAATTTTGAAATCACAAATATTTCCCCATCACACAACTGGGAATTTATCCATTTCAGTCTTGTTTGACAGAGCTCATGGAGCTCTGTCAAACAAGATTGAATTGGTTAAGCTCTCCTAGTTGCATGATAGGGAAAATACTCTGTCAAACAAGGCAGAATTTTTAAATTCTCAGTTGCATTATGGAAGAAAATTGTCATTGGTTACTTGAAAATTTTATACTATCAACATCAGTGTGCATAGGGTTAAATATGTTGTCGAAGCACAGTTGAAGACTAGCACATAATACAGTTATACAATACTTAAATGGCATGATATATTTTTTATCTATATATCGGTATAATAATAAAATATTTTTTTCAGTGAAAGGGTTTTTATCACAGTTCCCCCTTTGGTAAAGGAATAAGAAAACATTGCACTTCAGATGCAGTTTTCTCTTGTTCTTGATTCAGTCTTGAGTACAAGTAAAGGTGTTGTGGACAGTTCGTAATCTGATTGACAAAAAATGGCTTTGTGATTAGGGTTTAATCTTGGGAATGGGAATTCCTGGGTTCCTGGTACTGAAAGCCGGTCACAATACCTGGGATATCTATAGCACAGAACTGGGAATCATGCATGGCATTAATTGTGTGTGTGTTGAACTGAAGTTTTCTAAATTGAAAAACTACCCCAATGTAACTTTGTAAGATTTTGACAGCCTTTCCACACCTGGACATTTTACAATCCTGCTTCCTGAAGAACATTTCTCAATCACTGGAGCTCTTATTCAGTTCCGGGGGACTCCTATCTTCAACAGTAGGATCTTCACTTGCTTCAAAGTTCAAACTCGTCTTCATTTTCAGAACCACTACTATCCCTCACTTTTCACTACCTCCTTCAACATCAATACCTTCTTCACTGCTGTCATCAGTCTCCTCAGCTTTAAGCAGAGAAGACTGGTAATGGCTTTGGGAGGGAGTTGAAGCCAGGAGGTAGAGGTGATAAAACTAGCGATTCTGAAAATGGAGATGAGTTGGAAGCGGGTTTGGGTTTTCACACTTCTCTTAGGAAAAGAATTTTTCCATATGGAGATGGCAGATTGTCAATAGAATATGTCCATTTTCATGAAAATAAGTGTGTCTTGTTACTCTAGTAAATTTACTTGATATTAACCGGGACATTTCCCAGTTCCCAGTTCTGAGTGTAATTTCATTCCTGTTTCTGTTACTATAGAAAATCTGGAATGTATTAAACCCTATTTGTGATCACAGTACTGCACCTGATGTGTACAGAACTTAATTACCAAGCATAAGCCTAGTGCCAGCTATGGGTTAATGTTTATTATAGTCATTTGTTTTTTTTTATTTTACCCTCTGCACACAGATGTCAAAATCTGTCAACTTCAGGAAACAGTTTTTTTCCCCTCAATGCAACAAGGAATTTCGCCACATCAGTACTGTTTGACAAAACTCAATGAGCTCTGTCAAGTGCAACTGAATTGGCTAACTTTCAAGTTGCATTATGGGAAAAAAAGGAAGGTTAAAATTTTGATATTTTGACTTCAGGGTGCCAAAGGTGAATGTGTGAACAAACCAGAGATTTTTATAAGTGTTGGTTGATGGGGGTGGTGTTGGTGGGATATGGGGGGGGGGGGGGGGGAGATAGTATATGGTTGAATATTGGACATGCAGATACATTTTTACTCCATGTAAAACATTTGGCATGTTTTAATCAAATTGACCCCCAGTAATTAACTGACACCTGCCTAACCATTAAAACTACAGTTAACCTATATTCTTGAAACCTCACTTACATGAGGCCAAAAAACCCACCTTATTGTGGGTAAATTTATTTATTAATTGGAGTGTAAGGTCATTGTAGCGACTCTGGCTATATCATGACCACAGCACAAGTATAATACAAGATTAACCAATCATTTATACCAATGCTACCACCATTTTTGACTTCCAATGCAGGCAATGGTTACCTACTCCTATTCTACTAGTAAAGCAAAGCTTGTTTGCTGCAGAAAACTGGGAAATGGAACAGAGCTTGTTTATTGCGGCAAACAAGCTCTGCCCCTTTTCTCCGGATTCCTACAAAGCATTGCAGGTCAATCAATGAAATGTCAAAATCATAGTGGTTTGACTATTAACTGATAGAATGCTAAAATACTTTTCAGTGGTTATTTGTTGCGCAAGTATTCTTTTTTTTCAAAGATATCACACTACGAGCAAAAGGAGCCCTAGTTTAGCAAATAATTGTTTTGTTGCAATTTATTGTAGAGTGCCAGTTGGCACTCTCCAGTAAATTGTAACAAAATAATTATATTTTAATATTTTTCTTCTGCTGTTGAGCCAACAACAGATTAGTGCAAACAGTGTAAAGCCACTATAGTGGCTTTCAGCATTTTCCAGTGGAGCCCTGATAGTGGCTTCTAGCACTCAATCAGTTAAAAGTGATTTGTTCCTGTCCAGACAAGGACTGACTTCACAATCTTGAAACTTCACTCTTAGTTGGCAGAAAGTATCATGGTATGCTTCAAGATGACTTGACTTCTGGATGACCTGACCCCCTAAAAAAAAACTGTGTCAAAGCAGTTATAAACAAAACATAAGCGGTTGAAATCATGGTATGAGTGTTTTTATACAAAGCTCAGATTGTGGCTTCCAGCACTGAGGTTAAGGCTTTGTGAGGCTTCAAAATTGAATTTCATTTGAAATCACACAGATGATTCAATTCAATTCAAGTCAAGTCATGGTGATTTGGAAGATTTCAAATTGTCAAGATTTTCTGAAAATCTTATGTTTGTTTGTTTATTGGTGTTTAATGACACATTAACAACAGAGATCACGTTCTGTGGAACAGTATTATGGGCGCAGGAGGCAGGAGTACCTGGAAAGTCCCACCAAGCTTTGGTGAGTAACTGTCTGACTCTTCCAGACTTACCCTACACACTCATGCTTAGCATTGGTTGAAGGTAAGTGAGCATTTGTCCTGTTCGCTATAGACAGAATAGTATAAGCTGATACCATGAAGGTTGTCAGGTTGAAAGGGTTAACTGGTGGAGTACGAAATTATTTTTGGTCACCAATATTTGTTCACGTCTTTGCCTTAATTGGTACAATTTATGAAAGAGTTCTTACAGGCTCTCTCCCATAAATTATAACAAGCCAAATCCATACAGGCTAAATAATTTCACTTCAAAGATAATGTGAAGCATATTTACTGAATTTTAAGCTTTTACATTAACTTGCCTGCACTTCAGAGTAAAGCCCAAATATGGGCTTCCAGCACTCTACCAGTTAATACCTGGTAGTTTCTCAATTACCTTTCCATCCCATGTGCAAAAAGTACAGTGGAATCTTGTTGTTCAAAAAGTCACTTTGCCTTTTTTAACTATTCAATTAAGAGGAATATTCTGAGTGACGAAAATTTCTCTGTGTATCTTTACTTTGTTACATTTTATGGGAGAGTGTCACTATTATTAATTTTAACCAAAAATGCAAGGCATCACTAGTATTCAGCCATCACTATTATTTGGCAGGTGAGACTAATGAGGCCAAATAGGTGTATAAACAAAGAAAATTTGGTGGTTGTAAGGGTTATTTTTCAACATACCTCCAGATTTTTATGCAGTTATTTAGTCATATTCAGTTAACAGGGTTGTTCATTTCAGTGGAATCTACAGTTCGAAGATGAAACAATCTTTGGAATTCATCATCCTGCCTGTCATTTTATTTTCTTTAGTTTATGCAGTTATTTAGTCTTGTCAAGTCCAAAAGGGGACGTTCTCATCTAGACATTATATGAAGTCAACCTACCAAGTTACAATGAAATCCCTCCATAAATATGACCTGCAGACTGTGCTAAAGGTTTTTAGGGTTTTGGGCTCGGGCAGTCATCACGGTTGACAGAGCGTGACCAAATGGGGAAGTTCTCATCTAGACATCATACAGAGTCATCCTACCAAGTTACAATGAAATCCCTCCATATTAAATATGACCTGCAGACTGTGCTAAAAGTTTTTGGGTTTCGGGCTTGGGCAGCCATCACAGTTAACAGATCATGACCAAAAGGGGACATTCTCATCTAGACATTAAACAGAGGCATCCTACCAAGTTACAATGAAATCCCTTCATAAATACGGCCTGTAGACTGTGCTAATGGTTTTCGGGTTTTGGGCTCGGGCAGCCATACCGCTTGACCGATCGCGACCAAAAGGGAACGTTCTCATCTAGACATGACCCGCAAACCTGCATATGAAATTTTGTGACGATCAGACAAGAACTACGGGATGTAGCCTGTACTAAAGGAAAATGTTCACAGATTAACAGACTTCCGCAGTCTGCACACGTGATGGCAATAGCTTATCTATAGCTTATCTTGACTTTGTCAAGTTAAGCTAAGAATGGTATTGTTTTTCTAAAACAAGGGCATCTATTTCTGTTATTATGCAGCTGCTCTACACAAGCCAAATGTCTGAAAATTCATATTTGATAAGATTTTTCAATCGGCTGTGTCCAGAAAGTGTTACCAAATGTCATTTTATTTTCTTTAGTTTAAAAAGAAAAAGACAGGCAGGATGATGAATTCCATCCTACAGGTAGGATGACTCTGTATGATGTCTAGATGAGAACTTCCCCATTTGGTCATGCTCTGTAAACCATGATGACTGCCCGAGCCCCAAACCCTAAAAACCTTTAGCACAGTCTACAGGTCATATTTATGAAGGGATTTCATTGTAACTTGGTAGGGTGACTCCAAATAATGTCTAAATGAGAATGTCCCCTTTTGGTCTCGATCATTCAACCTTTATGGCTGCCTGAGCCCAAAACCCCAAAACCTTTAGCATAGTCTATAGGTCGTATTTATGGAAGGATTTCATTGTAACTTGTTAGGTTGACTCCACATAATGCCTAGATGATGACATCCCTTTTGGTCATGATTGGTCAACTGTGACGGGTACAGGGGCCTGAAGCCCGAAAACTTTGAGCACAGTCTACAGGTCATATTTATGAAGGGATTTCCTTGTACCTTCGTAGAATCACTCCAGATGATGCCCAGATGAGAACGTCCCCTTTTGGTTGCGATCATTCATGATCAACCATGATGGCTGCCCGAGACAGAACCCGAAAAACTTTAGCACAGTTTACAGGTCACATTTATGGAGGGATTTCATTGTAACTTGGTAGGTTGACCTCATATAATATCTAGATGAGAACGTCCCCTTTTGGATGCGATTGGGCAACTGTGACGGCTACAGGGGCCCGAAGCCCAAAAACCTTTAGCATAGTCTACAGGTCATATTTATGAAGGGATTTCATTGTAACTTAGTAGGATGACTCCAAATAATGTCTGCATGAGAACGTCCCCCTTTGGTCGCGATCATTCAGCCTTAATGGTTGCCCGAGCCCAGGAGCATGGTGGCTCAGTGGTAGACAGTTGGACTTCTATGCTAGAGGCCCCGAGTTTGGTCCCCGTCCGGGACGACACTTGTTGTGTCCTTGGGCAAGGCACTTTATTCCTATTGCCTACATGGGGGCAAGATGATGTCGTGTACTAAGGCGTACTGCATGTTGATGGTGCACATGTCTTCAACTGCTGTAACCCTGCTTAAGCAGAGCTTGAACAGTGTTAGAATGTTGAGGAGCTGACAGCTGCTTGTCATTGCTCGGTGATTCTCTCCGGGTACTCCGGCTTCCTCCACCCGTAAAACTGTCACGGTCACGATTAGCCATTGTGCATAGATATGTGACCTTAAACACCAATAAATAAATAAATGCCCAAGCCCAAAACCCAATAACGTTTAGCATAGTCTATAGGTCGTATTTATGGAAGGATTTCATTGTAACTTGTTAGGTTGACTCCATATAATGCCTAGATGATGACATCCCCTTTTGGTCATGATTGGTCATCTGTGATGGCTACAGGGGGCCGAAGCCTGTAAACCTTGAGCACAGTCTACAGGTTATATTTCTGAAGGGATTTCATTGTAACTTCATAGGATCACTCCAGATGATGCCCAGATGACAACACCCCCTTTTGGTTGCGATCATTCAACCATCATGGCTGCCCGAGCCCAAAACCCCAAAAACTTTAGTACAGACTACAGGTCATATTTGTGAAGAGATTTCATTGTAACTTAGCAGAATGACTCAGTATAATGTTGAGATGAGGACGTCCCCTTTTAGTTGCAATCAGTCAACCATCATGGCTACACAGGCCTGAAGCCCAAAAACCTTTAGCACAGTCTACAGGCCATATTTATGAAGGGATTTCAATGTAACTTGATAGGATGACTCATTTTGGAATAATTTCACTGTAACTTGGTAACTTTTGTTGACTTACTTTAATTGTGAGGGCCACATACATTAACTGTGAGGTCCACATTTACCCACCCCTCAGCTCTTTAGTACAGTCTACACATCATATTATTTTTATTAAAAACATAGCATACAGGGAACAGAAATTAACATATTCCCAATTATCATAATCATTTTCATAATCCTTTCAAAAACATTGAACATTATCCTTTTCATCAAACACAACACACAGACAAGTTAAGCTACAGTGTCATTGACACATTCATTATGCATGTGATAGAGTATCGGTGATGTTTTTCAAAATCATAAATGTTCTATTAGGCCTCACAAAGTAGTTCCTCTGTTTTTCAGGTCATTTTTAGCTTAACTTGACAAAGTCAAGATAAGCTATTGCCGTCACGTGTGTGGAAGTCTGTTAGTCTGTGAGCCTGTGTGTCTGTGAGTCTGTTCACATTTTCCTTTAGCACGGGCTACACCCTGTAGTTCTTATCCGATCGTCACAAAATTTCATATGCAGGTTTGGGGTCATGTCTAGATGAGAACGTCCCCTTTTGGTCGCGATCGGTCGACCGTGATGGCTGCCCGAGCCCAAAACCTGAAAACCTTTAGCACAGTCTACAGGTCATATTTATTAAGGGATTTCATTGTAACTTGGTAGGATGCCTCTGTATAATATCTAGATGAGAGCGTCCCCTTTTGATCTTGATCTGTCTATCATGACAGCTGCACAAGCCCAAAACCCAAAAACTTTTAGCACAGTCTGCAGGTCATATTTAATATGGAGGGATTTCATTGTAACTTGGTAGGATGACTCTGTATGATGCCTAGATGAAAACTTCGCCATTGGGTCATGCTCTGTCAACTGTGATGAATGCCCGAGCCCAAAACCTTTAGAACAGTCTACAGGTCATATTTATAGAGGGATTTCATTGTAACTCGGTAGGTTGACTTCATATAATGTCTAGATGAGAACGTCCCCTTCTGGTCGCGATTGGTCAACTGTGTTGGCTACAGAGGCCGAAAGCCCAAAAACCTTTAGCACAGTCTGTAGGTCATATTTATGAAGGGATTTCATTGTAACTTGGTAGGATGACTCCAGATAATGTCTAGATGAGAACATCCCCTTGTGGTTGTGATCATTCAGCCGCAACAGCTGCCCAAGCCCAAAACCCGAAAACGTTTAGCACAGTCTACAGGTCGTATTCATGGAGGGATTTCATTGTAACTTTGTAGGTTTATTCCATATAATGTCTAGATGATAAGGTCCCCTTTTGGTCGCGATTGGTCAACTGTGATGGCTACGGGGGCCCAAAGCCGAAAACCTTTATCCCAGTCTACAGGTCATATTTATGAAGAGATTTCATTGTAACTTGGTAGAATAACTCCAGATAATGCCTAGATGAGAACGTCCCCTTTTGGTCATGCTCATTCAACCTTCATGGCAGCCCAAGCCCAAAACCCGACCCGAAAAGCTTTAGCACAGTCTACAGATCATATTTATGAAGAGATTTTGTTGTAACTTGGTAGGATGACTCAGTATTATGTCTAGATGAGGACGTCCCCTTTTGGTTGTAATCGGTCAACCATGATGGCTACACAGACCCAAAGCCCAGAAAACTTTAACACAGTCTACGGGCCGTATTTATGAAGGAACTTCCTTGAAACTTGATAGGATGCCTCATTTTGGAATAATTTCACTGTAAATTAGTAACTTTCATTGATATACATTAACTGTGAGGGCAACATATATTAACTGTGAGGGCCACATTAACCCACCCCTCAATTCTTTAGTACAGTCTACACCTCATATTATTTTTATTGAAAACATAGCATACAGGGAACAGAAATTAATATATTCCCAATTATCACAATTCTTGTCTTATTTCATAATCCTTTCATAAACATTGAACATTATCCTTTTCATCAAACATAACACACAAACAGGTTAAGCTACAGTGTCATTGACGCTTTCAGTTGTAAAATTGCCTGTGTGCGGTTGGGTTTTTATTTTATTTTTATTTTTGTAATTATTTCTTTGCCATCAAAAATTCATATTGTTGGTTTGTTTTATGTTTTAAGCCTCATAGCCTCCAGAATAGCATGGGTGGTGGTGTATTTTGTCTCTTGAATGCAAGAAGGCTCTGCAGTGCTAAAGCATTGCAAAGCCTTATTGCACTCAAGAGACAAACTTATCAATTTTATTAAATTGGGTAAAATATTAGACGTGAACAATTTAATTTTTATTTTTTTAAATTTGCATTTGTTATAAAAAGAGAGCATACGATCACCAAAATGACCATGCAGGAGGACCAGACAACCAGATTTTTAACTTTTTTTTTAGGCCTTATGCTCCAGTGTTATTTTCAACACACTTTATTTCAAAGTCAATACATTTTAAGGCCTGTACATGTTTTATCTAGTGTTCAGAGGAAAGCACTGGTGTATTGCGGGCAAATGATATCTTCAGTTGCAGTGAAACATTTTGTTAATAAAATATTAAGAAAAATATGACTGAAGCCACAGTTCCTATGAAACAAGTGCTGTGGTATGTTAAATGTAACAAGAATTCAGTATTTCTTTCATTGCATTTTTGATCATTGCAGTTTTATACTCAATTGAATTGTACTGATTTAGAGTATTTTGTTATCAGAAGGTTACGTAAGGGAGGAAGTACTCCAGTATATCAAGTATCATAAAACAAATTGGTAATAGTACTGTCAGTTTTGAATTGAACATGAGTAGCAGCTTATCTGCAACAAACTTTGAATTTTAAGTACCCAGGTGCACTCACATTACGTCTGCTTTGCCCCTTGGCCAACTCATGCTCTCATAGAATAAATATTATGTATCTCTATGGTGATATTTTGAGTATATTTGCTTAACTGGTAGTGTGCTAAATTATTTTGTTCATGTCACTTTGTCTTCTTATTTATTGCAGTGTGCCTAAAAATGCAGACACTCTCCAATGAATTGTAACATTTAAGCAAATCCATACAGATTAACCCTAGAGCTCAAATGGTTAAGGGGTTTTCTTGATCAATTAATCACATGGATTAACCTTGGTTAACAGATTAATCACTTGTCCAAACAGATATCTGAATAATTGCCATACCTGATGATTTACAGCATAAACCCTTTACCCAATGTAACAAACAAAACCGACAAGGCCTATATACAAAAATCTCCATTCAGATTTATTATGTTTTCAATTTTTGTCTCAAAAACATAGATTATGACACCTTATTGGAATGAGCTCATTGAGCTCATTCCAATGAGGGGTCATAAGCTATGTTTTTGAGACAAAAATTGAAAATTTTTAGTAATTCCAGCCACTGATACAATATGATGATCATGCAAGTAAACAAGTATGTCAGCAAGTAACTTGCATGCTTTATTCTGTGTCATATAATTGATGTGAGTCAGTGTGACAATGTTTCCCTGTTTTGGAGCAAGTCTGTTCTTTGTTAACCCATATAATACAATAGTTGAAATATTGATTAATTGATTTATCGGTTAACTGTTTCATCTCTAATTAACCCTTTGCACACCAATGTCAAAATAAAATTTGGGGCAGAAAAGTTTTCCCATAATGCAATTATGAATATAGCCATTTCAGTACTGTTTGACAGAACTCAGTGCAATTTTTTTCTTCTATTGCACAATTTGTATATTGCGTAGAGGATGAAGTGGATTCGCTTGTGCAAGGGTTAATTGCTCGCTAGGTGAAACTGAGGCGCACTGTTGTCTACTTGCAAAAAGTTAAAATTGCAGGTGCGATGACATGCAAGAGTGACAGCTCACCTTAAGTTGAAAGACTGTTTCCCTTGAAGTTAATCAGAATCAGCCAGTAAATCTTGTGGAGAGAACTTCTTCTGCATTTCTTAATATATTATAGTTTGGAACTTATATGATCAACATCAAGTGCAAATGTTCGATGTTGATCGGTTTTGGATCAGGACTCCAATTCCCTCAGGCTTTCTAAGCCCAAGTCTGTCGTCATTCCTATGACGACTCTGGAGTCCATGTTGGGCTTAACAAGAGGAATTCTGGGTATGCTTTCTCTCTCTGATCATGTCGTCTCTGCCTTAGCTGCCTATCTGCCTCCAGATAGGTTTGACGATCTACAGGCTCCTTTGCGAGTGCTGTCCAAGGCTCTCATGCATCTTACTTACACGCATGCCTGTGACACGGCTGTTTTGGAACAAGTTCGAAGGGACTCTTTGGCAGGTCCACTACTGTTCCATGGGTTCTGTCCGGGATAACGTCCTACGTCATTCCAAAGATCAGCTGCTGCTTCGTCAGCTTGATCAGCCTTCTAGGGGAGGCAGGGACCGTTCAAAGCCTAACAAGTATGCTTCTGCTTCCTCTGCGAAGCAAAGGGCTGATCCTTCTGCCACCGCTTCTTCTTACTCACGGGAAAGGGTAAGCGTCGGCAGGCTAGAGGGAAGTCTCAGGATTCTTCATTCAGTAGAGGAGGTGGTTTCTCCTCTCGTGGGCCTCGTCGTCGCTCGAACTGAAGGTCCTCATCTCGAGTCGTCCCAGGTTGGAGGAAGGATAGCAGAGTTTGCAGACTGTTGGGCCACCATCACATCCGATCCTTGGGTGTTAGTTGTTGTTCGGTCCGGGCTGCGAATTTCCTTCCGAAGGCACCCCTCTCTGTCCAGAGTGCCTCTTCCAACCACAGTTCCTTCAGACGTTTTACGTCGGGAGCTTTTGTCCATGGAGATAGACAATCTCCTGGCCAAGGGGGCGTTCGAGGTCATCAAGAACATTCAGACAGTGGGTTTTATTCCCGCCTGTTGTTGGTGCCGAAGAAGGACGGCCGACTCTGACCGGTTATCGGTCTGAGTATCCTGAACCAATCATTGCTCCCAAGTTCAGCATGGAGACTTTCAGGTCGGTCCGCTGTTCCATTCGCCAGGGAGATTTTGCTTCCAGCATCGACCTGCGAGACGCTTACTTTCATGTTCCGATTCATTCGGGTGTCGCGGAAGTATCTCAGGTTCGCTTTTCTGGGGCGAGTTTACCAGTTGATGCCATGACAGTATAAATTACCAAAGATATGTTTATTTGAAGTTATAACATTATCGGTTAATTTGTTGTAACATAACGGGTTGAAAAAAGTTATAACATTATGCGTCAATTTTTATAACATAACGGGTTGAAAAAAGTTATAACATTATGCGGAGTTTATAACATTATCGGTTGTTTACTACATTTTTTGTAACATTATGCATTGGTGTAACATTATGCGGCGTTGTAACATTATCGGTTGTAACAAGCCTGTAGTAAACAATTGCGGTAGGTATAATAAGAAATGAAATTTACTATAAAATTTATATTTCTCAAGGTATTGCTTTGAACCTTGTACACATGAACCTTAAGAACAGATGTGTGACATAATTTTGTGGCAGGATTTGAACATTATAGAGTTATCACCCTTGAATTATGCAGTTGTAATGGTAGTCATTTGGTACGATCCACTCTTGCGTTTCCCAAAATATTTGATTGAAATTTAGTATGATTAACTAACTCTTAACCTGCTGGGTTTTTTTTAAATATTTTTCTTCAAATCTAGTCATGGCTGCTGTGAAGCAGCCATGGCTAGATACAATGAAAAATTCATGAAATTTTTTACTTGAGAAATCACTGGTCAAAAAGGTGATATAATTTTCAGGGCACAGTTTGGTTAAATGAGCTAAAATATTACTTATTAGCTCACCTGACTTTCAGTCAGGAGAGCTATAGTGATCACTCACCGTCCGTCGTCCGTCGTCCGTGAACATGGTGTTTGCGTCTTCTCCTCCCAAACCGCTGAACCAATTTAATTGATATTTGAGATAATAGTTTGTTATGACATCGCAATTTGATTTTGTTCAAATCAAGTTGCCTCGCCCGTGGGTAGGGCCACACCCAAAAAGTGTGCTGAAATCTTAAAAAATCTTCTTCTCATGAACCAGCAGTAGCAGAGACTTGATATTTGGTGTGCAGCTTCCTTTTGAGGTGTAGACTCAGATTTGTTCAAGAGAAGTTTGTGGGGCTATACTTGGCGTCGTTATGGGAGGGGCAAAATTTTTTTTTTGCCCCGCCCAAAATTTCTATTTTCCAAACCGAGAGGCTGATTTGAACCAAATTTTATGTGAGGGCTTATTGGGTCATAAGTACCTAATTTATGCTGATTTTTTTTTTCCTGTAGTCCCATGGGAACCGCAGGAGCTAAAAATAGAAAAAAATTAAAACGCCCATATCTCCAAAACTGCACGGCACCGAGAATTTTTATTTGGTGTGAAGCTTCCTTAGGACCAACAGAAAGAATTGGTAAAAAAAAATTGCCATCGGTTTTATCATAGGGTACAGTTTCGGGACTTTGAAAAAGTGCTGAGTCAGCACTTTTTAACACTGTAGGCAATGGGAAAAACATTAAAAAATCTTCTTCTCCAGATCCAGCAGGCAGAATATTTTGATATTTGGTATGCAACATTGTAGGGTGGATCTGATTCAAGTTTGTTCAAATCAGCCCCTTGGGTTCATATTTGGGCTCAGTATAGGAGCCTGATTTCGAACTTAGTGCATTTCAGACAAATTTCTTAAAAAATCTTCTCCAGATCCAGCAGGCAGAATCTTTTGATATTTGGTATACAACATTGTGGGGTGGATCTGATTCAAGTTTGTTCAAATCGGCCCCCTGGGTTTATATTTGGGCTCAGTATAGGAGCTCAAATTTGAACTTAGTGCATTTCAGGCAAATTTCTTTGAAAATCTTCGTCTCAAGATCCAGCAGGCCGAATCTTTTGATATTGGGTATGCAACATTGTGGGGTGGATCTGATTCAAGTTTGTTCAAATCGGCTCCCTGGGTTTATATTTGGGCTCAGTATAGGAGCCCAAATTTGAACTTAGTGCTTTTCAGGCAAATTTCTTAAAAAATCTTCTTCTCCAGATCCAGCAGGCAGAATCTTTTGATATTTGGTATGCAACATTGTGGGGTGGATCTGATTCTATTTTGTTCAAATCGGCTCCCTAGATTCATATTTGGGCTCACTATAGAAGCTCGAATTCGAACTTCGTGCATTTCAGGCAAATTTCTTCAAAAATCTTCTCCAGATCCTGCAGGCAGAATCTTTTGATATTTTGTATGCAACATTGTGGGGTGGATCTGATTCCAATTTGTTCAAATCGGCCACCTGGATTCATATTTGGGCTCACTATAGAAGCCCAAATTCAAACTTAGTGCATTTCAGGCAAATTTCTTCAAAAATCTTCTCCAGATCCAGCAGGCAGAATCTTGTGATATTTGGTATGCAACATTGTGGGGTGGATCTGATTCAAGTTTGTTCAAATCGGCCCCCTGGGTTTATATTTGGGCTCAGTATAGGAGCCCAAATTTGAACTTAGTGCATTTCAGGCAAATCTTCTTCTCAAGATCCAGCAGGCAGAATCTTGTGATATTTGGTATGCAGCATCCTTAGGGGGGTGAGATGCAAGTTTGTTCAAGCCATGTCCCTAGGTCCATATTTGGGCTCACTGTGGGAGCTTGAATTGTAACTTTGTTCGAAATGAGGAATTTTTCTTTAAAAATCTTCAGATTCAGATTCAGCAGTTGGAATGTTTTGATATTTGGCATGGAGCAACCTTAGGGGGCTGAGATTCAAGTTTGTTCAAGCCAAGTCCCTTGGTTCATATTTGGGCTCACTATGGGAGCCTGAATGACAGCTTAGTTCAAAATGAGGAATTTTCTTTAAAAATCTTCAGATCCAGCAGATGAATGCTTTTGATATTTTTATGCAGCATCCTTAGGGGGGTAAGATTCAAGTTTGTTCAAGCCATGTCCCTAGGTCCATATTTGGGCTGATTGTGGGAGCTCGAATTGTAACTTGGTTCAAAATGAGGAATTTTCTTTAAAAATCTTCTTCTTCAGATCCAGCAGTCGGAATGTTTTGATAATTGGTGTGCAGAATCCTTAGGGGTGTGAGTTTCAGGTTTGTTAAAGCCAAGTCCCTGGGTTCATATATGGGCTCCCTGTGGGAGCCCGAATTATGACTTAGTTCAATATGAGGAATATTCTTTAAAAATCTTTTTTTAGATCCACTGGTCAGAATATTTGGATATTTGGTTTCAGCTTTTATTAGGAGGAGCAGATGCAACTTGTGGAAATCAATTCTCTGGGTTGATATTTAGGCTACCATGTCAGGTGAGTGCCCGCAGGCCCCCTGGGGCCTCTTGTTTTTAATGTCAAGAGAATTCCTGTCCTGGGCAGGAGTATCCATCCACTAGCAGCGTGCATGCAAGGATTAATATCAAGTGCAGATGTGTGTAACAAAAATTTACTGTGGTTCAATTGAAGCATTACAGAGTTATGGCATGCGACAGGTAATCAAAATCAGTCAGTAAATCTTGTACAATGAACTGCTTTTACATTTCTTTAGATATTGGTTTGAAACTTGGTATCCATGATCAACATCAAGTGCAGATATGTGTGACATTAAAAGTTATTCTGGTGAATTTATGGTAACATGGTCTGAGGTTGCGAATTGGGGCTTATGTTCAATGACAGTTTGTGTCTCGGGTGAACATACAGTCCAAACCATAAACGTCTGACCATTTTACCATCAATTCATCCCAATAACCTATATGTTCCGATAACAACCCCTCCACCCCCACTCAGATTCCAAAACTAACATCGTGAAATGAACAAGTCAACTTTTAATGACAAGTTTAATAAACTTCTCATGTACTCCACAATGTCACTGGACAATTAATCAATAAATAAAATAATGGACAAGGTCTTTCCATCTTAGTTTAAATCATAAACTGATTTGTGTAATATAAACAACTCTTCATTCGGAACATTGTGTGCTGCACTTGTGAAAAATCTAGAAAAAAGAAATTGAAATGGTTGACAAGTCACTCTGTTGAAATCATTTCAAATTGGGCAACCTCATTTAAAATATTTGGTGACACTGAACTGTAACATTTGCTACAGGAGGGTAAACATAGAAAAGACTTTGCGAGCTTTCATCCACTCAGTGGGCAAAGATTTTAGTCATATTGGAACATATAGATTTCTGTGCTGGATTAACTTTGATTGAAATGAACAAATTCATGTGTTATTTGGACATCATTGTGCTGAGGGTTAAATTTCTCGCTCAGAGTTTGTTGGGAACATTTATATTTCAGTGATTCTTAGGATTTTTCTGTGTCCTGTCATGGATATTTTTTTCTGCAATTGGGTAGCTGATAGGTGTTATGGAATTTTTTTACACAATCAGCAACCAGTTCTATATCATGTCTAACAGTTTATGTGTGGTATATATGTATATATCAGAGTATGAATGGAAAACCACCTATTTATTTATTTATTTATTTATTTATTTATTTATTTATTTATTTATTATTTATTTTTTGGGGTTTAAGGTCAAATACATACATACATATGCACAATGGCTGATCATGACCGTAACAGTTTTATGGGTGGGGAAAGCCAGAGTACCCAGAGAGAACCACCACGCATCGACGAGCAACTGTTAGCTCCTCAACATTTTAACTCTGTTCAAGCTCTGCTCAAGCAGGGTAACAGTGGTTGAAGACATGTGCACCATCAACGTGCAGTATGCCTCAGTACACGGTGTCATCTTGCCCCATGTAGGCAACCGGGATAAAGTGCCTTGCCCAAGGACACAACGCGGGTCGCCCAGACGGGGATCGAACTCGGGATCTCATCATAGAAGTCCAACAGTCTACCACTGAGCCACCGTGCTCCTGAAAACCACCTAACAGCAGTAACAAAGACTTTTCAACTTTAAAATATTAAATTGGAATATTTCTAAAGTTACTTGCTTGATTGCTGCATGTATAAGCTCATATTTGCACTCAGTACTGAAAAATATGGGTGTCACACATAAAAGGCTTTATATAACATGGATATGTTTCATAATTAAAAGTAAAATTATTTAGTCAGAATTAATTTCTCTAGCTACAGTTTTTTGGAGAGTTTGTCCATTCTAACTTTGTCCGTTCCATAAATTGAAGTTATTATGCTCCCCAAAAATATTTCAGGGAGATGTAGTAACTGCTCTGTCCATATGTCCATTCTTTCTTCCACCTGACTGCCTTTTCATCTGCTCTTCCATCCAGCTGTGTATACTAACATTGTCCTGTTTATCAAAAATTATTTAATAGATTGATCATGTTCATACTTCACACAATCATAATTTTGATGCAAGGTCATAGCTCCAAGGTCAAGGTCACACCTCAAAGCCTCAATTCTAACTTTGTCCGGTTCATAAAAGATCATTTGATGGACCAATCTCGTTCATACTTCACACAATGATTACCTATGAGACAAGGGTGTGTCAGGCCCTTATCTGAAGGTCATAGCTCCAAGGTTATGGTTACAAATCATTCAGACCCAGTTGTTTGTTTGTTCCTCCATTCTAACTTTGTCCAGTCCATAAAAATTATTCATTGGACCGATCATGATTATACTTCACATAATGATTGCTTATGACCCAAGGATGTGTCATAACCTTATCCTAAGGTCAGAGCTCCAAGGTCAAGGTCACAGATTATTCATTTGTTTGTTCTTCCAGACTAACATTGACAAGTCCATAAAAAATTAAAATTATTTGTACTTCACACAATAATTGCTTAAGTCCCAAGTGTCTGCTGTAACCTTGAGCCATAATGATAGCTCCAAGGTCAAGGTCACAGGCAGTTCATTTGTTTGTTCCTCCCTTCTATTTGTGTTCAGTCCTAAACAAATTATTATTGGTCTTGTTCATACTTCGCACTTTGATTTATTATGTCACAAGTGTGTGTCAGGATGTTGACCCTGGGCTCATAATTTCAAGGACGTGGTCACAGACTGTTCAACCATTCTAACTTTGTCTGCTTCATAAAAAGTGGTTCATTGGGCTGATCTTGTTCATATTTACACAATGGTTGCTCATGACTTGAGGGTCTGGTTTGACTTTGAACCAATGTCATAACATTAAGGTCAAGAGCTCTGACCCAGGCCATAAAATTTGAGAGGAATGATTTTATCGTTCCTCTGGTGGTGGTCATCTAAATGAAAAAACAGATAACCGAAATGTTGTTCGTCTGGAACCAGAAACAGTTTGTTAAAAAGTTGTGTCTTATCACCTTATTTGATAGCACAGTTTTAAAATGTTCCTGTAGGAAGACCCCTCTCTTCAATGCTCTAACTTCCCAAGACAGCTGATACCCTATGTGCTTGTCGCAGATGCTTTCGAAATCTGTGAACTGTCATTTAGTAGGGCCATCGTCGGGATGTCATTTTTTTCCATGCATATAATTCAGAGATGATCCGCTATGACACCTAGCAAAATTTCCACCAATGAAGCACCAGGATAACCCTGGTGCTTCATTGGTGGAAATTTTGCTAGGTGTCATAGCGGATCTTCTCTGAATTATATATGTGGAAAAATGCCCACCTGTAGATTTTGACCTGTCTACGATAGATGTACTGTAATCGGTCCTCTTTATTACATCCAGATGAACAGTAAATAAGTTATCTCAGAATTCGAGATTTTATTCTTAGCTGACCATATGCAACTGTTCAAACTTTGCCCATTAAAAATGTTTTAACAGACAGATCTTGTTCATACTTCACATAATGCATGCTCTTGACTCAAGTGTATCATATCCTTGACCCACAGTTATAACTTCAAGGTCACATACCACTCACCTGTCATGACATACATCAAAACAAAAAAGTATTTTCAGGCTTGAACACAATCTATTTTTATTGAAATTTTTACAGCCACACTTATTTGGGTTTCTCTCCGTTGTCTTACAAATTATCACTGTCATGCCATATCTTTTGGTTCATATTCAGGGATATTCCATCACCTCTGCTGTTATTTTCTTGTTCATAATTGGATGCATTTGGCATGCATGTTTAAAGGTGCAGTTAAGCTGTGCTTGCACCAGATGCACTGAGAAGTCATTGAATTTCATTCATTTGGTTCAGAAAATTAATTGTAATTGTCCTCTGAAAAGGGGGGAATTTTAAAACTGCAAGGCTGCATTCATTATAATGCCTTTGAAATAATTTACAAATTTGTATTCACAAAGGTTGGTCAAACTAGTTCCTCCCTCGAATAATTAAGACTGCATATATTAGCCTATGTTGAAAGCTATAATATGGTCTTTTGTCCAAAAGCTGATCAGAGTGATTCAGAGTTTGTAATATACTTCCATGTTTGCTATTTCCATTGCATAAATGGTGGAGACTTTGACTGCTTTAGAGGACATTAGAGTACAAGCAACTACTTTAAATTAAATTAAAAGAATTGATATGAATAGTTTGTCACTTCATGAAAGTATGAATGTGAGATGGGCAAAATTTTTGTATGAATGCACAACACTTCATACTTCTTAACCCTATTACTGCCATGCCCACTTCAGCCATATATGGAGGACCTCTGTATGCCTGTATGCAAGGAAGTTTAATAAGATTTATGACATACTTGAAACTATCATCTGATTAATTGTTGGAAAGTGCTCTCTGAGCCCTTTCCAGCAACTAGTCAAATGGTAGGTTTGATCTGCACATACCAGAACATACAGATAATCATTATACAATAAGCAACAATATTCGCTCTTGGCAGAGTAAGTGTTAAACAGGTCCATCATATATTTATACTCTGATAAAGCGACAGATAGTTCATATCAATTTTTATATGAACAAATTCTAACTACTAAGGGTAATTTAGCACTGTACCAGTTAATGTCAGATATTTTGACCAGTACTGTATGTATGTACTTGCTAAACACTTCAACAGTAATTAGGCTTTTCCCTCTGGAAAAGACTATTGTTTTTGTACGGATTATTATTTTTTTTTTTTTTTTTTTTTTGGGTTTTTTTTTTTTTTTTTTTTTCCACACATTTTTGTCCGTACGATTCAGAAGCCATTTTCGAACCGATTTTCACACAATTTGGCACACGCATAGAGTGGCAAAAAATCTAAAAATGTACCGAAGCGGAATTTTCGATTTAACCCTTATTTCGCCAGAATTGGCAAAAAACTGCCAAAATTGGGGTTTATTGGCACTTTCTCGAAACACGTCTTTAGGATTTTTTTTAAACATCCATCATTACTAGACCTACCTATGACACAACCTTTGATACACACGACATATTTGGCGATGCATATGGTAACCCTCCACAGGCTGCCAAACATCGAAATTTTGATGAAATGGGCCAGTTTCATACCCCCACAACACCCAAACGATACCCGAGTGGTAAACATAACTTCCTTTATTGGAAGTGGAATTCACCGAAGATCATTTTTGTAAGTAATAAGGGTGTTCAGAAAACCAAGTGTTAACCCGTTTTGGGCTGGTTAAACAGCAATACCCCAAAAAAGCTCAAAACTTCATGTTTTCTGTGGATTTCTCTAAACGAGTCTTGTAGATTTTCAAGAAAAATTGGTCACTCTCAGGTCTTGGTGTGACATTACAAGTTGCATGGATAAAATATTCCGGTCAGCATTAGTTAACCCTCCCCGAGCTGCTAAACGGAAAAATTGTGATAAAATGGGCTGTTTTTAGACACCAACAGCACCCAAACGATATACCACAGAGAAAGGGGCCTTCATTTATCGGACGCAAAATTGATCGCAAAATATTTTTGAAAGTGGTAAGGGTATTCAAAATTTGACGTCTTAACCCATTTTGGGCTGTTTAAAGAGAGATACCCATTAAAATCTTAAAATACCCGTTTTCTGTGGATTTCTCTAACATCTTGTAGGTTTTCAAGAAAAAATCGGTTATTTGCAGGTCTTGGTGTGACATTACAAGTCGCATGAACAAAATATTCCGGTCAGCATTAGTTAACCCTCCCCGGGCTGCTGAAGGTCAAAATTGCGATAAAATGGGCTGTTTTTGCACACCAACAGCACCCAAAGGGTACACCACAAAGAAAAGTGCCTTCCTTTATCGTGCGTACAATTTATATGGAAACATTTTTGTAAGTAGTAAGGGTATTCAAAAGTCGACGTCTTAACCCATTTTGGGCAGGCTGAAGAGAGATATCCCTTGAAAGCTTTAAATTCCCATTTTCTGTGAATTTCCCTAACGGTAACTTGTAGGGTTTCAAGACAAATTGACTATTCGTAGGTCTTTATGTGGCATTACAAGTTGCATGGACAAAATACTCCGGTGAGCGTTTTTTAACCATCTACAAGCTGCCAAGCATCGTAATGTTG
Source organism: Pictodentalium vernedei (assembly GCA_031216915.1). Taxonomy (NCBI): domain Eukaryota; kingdom Metazoa; phylum Mollusca; class Scaphopoda; order Dentaliida; family Dentaliidae; genus Pictodentalium; species Pictodentalium vernedei. Next base: position 610,476,058 of record CM062296.1, read on the forward strand.
TTAACATGGGACTGTTTTCAGACACGCACAGCACCTAATGTATACATGAAAGATAAACATAATCTCCTTTGTTTGAAGTGGAATTCACAGAGGACCATTTTTGTAAGTAATAAAGGTATTCAAAAAGCCAAGCGTTAACCCCTGTTGGGGAGGTTAACAGGGATACCATCAAAAGCTTAAAAAATCGTTTTCCCTGGATTTCTACAAACATTTTGTGGGGTTTTCAAGAGAAAATGGCCGTTGATAGGTCTTGGTGTCATATGACCAGTTGCATGGATCAGTTATTCTGGTAGGCATTTGTTAACCCTTCATGGGTTGCTAAATGTAAAAAAAATTGAGGAAATGGTCTGTTTTTGGACACCAACAACATCAAATGGAAATGCCACAGAGAAACGTAACTTCTGTTACCAGACGCAAAACTGATAGGGAAACATTGATATTGATATTAACCCATTCTACCATTAATGATGGGTTTTACCTAAACATTTTTTTATCAAACCCAAACCGAGTCATTTGAGACTACTATACTCACCTTTCTCATAACATCAATGAAGGAACTTTAGTGAGACAGTTAAAAACAATTCATCAGACACTGTGGGGTCAAGAAAAATCATGGAATCTAATTTATTTATTGGTGTTTAAGGTTTGTAAGTAGTAAGGGTATTTAAAAGAATGAAACTTAACCCATTTTGGACTGAATAAGGAGAGATGCCACTTAAACGCTTAAAATTTACATTTTCCGTGGATTTCGCTAACTGCTTGTTGGGGATTTTCAAGAACAATTTGACATTGGCAGGTCTTACAAATTGCATAGATAGAATATTCCGCTAGTCGTTTTTAATCCCTCTACAGGCTGCTAAACGTCAAAATTTTAATAAAATCGGCTGTTTTCGGGCAGCAAAATGGGTATGCAATAGATAAACATGACCTCTTTTATCAGACTTAGAATTCCTGAGGGATTATGTATGATAGTATTAAGGGTATTCAAGGGAGCGCGGTGGCTCAGTGGTAGACTGTTGTACTTCTATGCTAGAGGTCCCGAGTTCGATCCCCGTCCGGGACGACTCACGTTGTGTCCTTGGGCAAGGCACTTTGGCCCGGTTGCCGACATGGGGGCACGATGTCCCCGTGTACTAAGGCATACTGCACGTCGATGGTACACATGTCTTCAACCTCTGTAACCCTGCCTGAGCGGAGCCTGAACAGAGTGAGAATGTTGAGGAGCTGACAGTTGCTCGTCGATGCTTGGTGGTTCTCTCCGGGTACTCCGGCCTCCTCCACCTCTAAAACTATCACGGTCACGATTAGCCATTGCGCAGAAGTATGTGACCTTAAACACCAATAAATAAATAAATAAATAAATAAATAAATAAATAAATAAATAAATAAATAAGGGTATTCAAAAAACCAAGCCTTAACCCGGTTTTGTCTGATTAAAGACAGACAGCCCATGCCGTGTACGCTGCCTATATTACTTGTAAAATCGACACCCCCCACTAAATCTTCTGCGAGGTGCGGTTTCGGACCCGACCACCTGACGGTTCTGACCACATCAAATAACACACATTCGTTGTATTTAGCAGCAAGAAATTTCCCCAAGAAGCAAAGACAAAAATACGTCTGCGGAAAATAATGGCAAATATTTTATTTAGCCTGTATTTTGTCCGTATAGAAAATTTCTCACCCACATATACCTAAAAATGATTCAATGATACAATTGGACATATTTCTCTCATAAAACGTGAAAAAACACTTGATTTATTGCATTTTAGGACTGCGCATGTATATTCTTAGAAGATTCTCTGTCTGTTATTAAACTACGGCGTGTCTTTGATCTCGTTAGGGACGATCAGTGATTAGCACCTTTTCAACAAGCGCCATCGAAATTGAAAATAAAAAAAAATAATCAAATTTCACTAAAACCTTTTACAGAATCGTGTTTTTCAGAAAACGCTTTCGCGATTGCGTGTGTCGTTTTCAAATTCCGATCAGTAAGCACGAAATTATAAATATGTTGTTGTCAATAACAAAATTGAAAGCATGTCGGTCAAACTTGCATGACGTCAGAACTCGACTCGGGTAAAATACTGACGTGTGGTGAAAGGACTAGAGTAAGAAACGCTGATATCGCAGTAGGCTTTAAAATGTCCATGGAATGGTCCTAAAATCAAGTTTATATTTGCAGCTTTATTGCAAATAGGTTTCCCGTTGTTTCCTGTTGAAATGTTATTTCCGTCAAGGCCAAGTACCATAGAAAATTTGGAATACTGGGCAGTGGGATATGACACCTGCCCCATGAACAACTGCCTGCTATTAAAATTAATTAGCGGGACCCCCCCCCCCCCCCCCCCCCCACCCCATGCTGTTTATTTTACCTAGGACACCTGCCCCCTGCTGTTTTTTTTACCTAGGACACATGCCCCCCCCCCTTACTGTTAGAATAGATTAAACATATTTTATTTGCCATTTGACAATGCAAATCAGGATTGGAGGACAAGTGCTTACCACTTAGAAGCCCCTCCGTTCCTGTACGGTGACTAATAATTTACAATATGGCAGAACGTATTCCATAAATAACAGAATCTAGCAAAATCTAAATATTATAAACATTATAGACAAACACAAATTAAACTGAGAGAGAGAGAGAGAGAGAGAGAGAGAGAGAGAGAGAGAGAGATCAAAAAAAAAAATAGTATATAAAGAAAACATGAAATACAACATTAGATCCAGTGATGATGCCCGCCCCCCACCCATTTGCATTCTGTAGTATCTTGGCCGTAATGGGAGTCTAAATTAACATCTTGATTACAGCCACTGAGCATAGGTTTTCACTTCTGGGGATGTTCACACAACTGTTTTTTCACTAAGTACACCTGCCCTGCCCCCGTTTGTTTGCTAACGGGCCCCTACCCATTGACCTTTCTATTTTTAGAAGCACCAGGGCCGACGGGGAGAGGGCGTTGTTGGGAGCATGGCTAGATTTTGCTATAAAATGGGGTTGAAGGAAGGTACCCTCAAATCTGGGGCGAAAGTGGCGAAAATGACAAAAGGCTACTTCAACGTATGGTAACGGTATAAACTACAGTCGATCTGGGCGATGTACAGACGAAAAATCATACCTTGGAGCCGGTTAGGCAATTTGGCACAAAAAACTCCGACTTCTTGCTCAATCGCTGCTCTACAGTAGTCTACAACAGTCCTCAAGTCCATTCCAAACTGATAGAGTCGGGACGAATAGTACTCTCACTTTCCACGCGATGCGTGGTGTTCTTCACGCGCCCTCGACACTCGCAACAGATGCCAAAATGTCGGCCAGGGTGCGTAGAACAAGTTCTGAAAATTAGATGTCGCTGCCTTCAGCGGTCTAGACACGCTTCATGTTTGTGAGAAGTGCAATTTTAATGTCTAATTGGCAAATTTTCGTTAATCGTTACCCGCCAAAAAACCTACTCACCGCCGATTTCTTTTCACTTCAACTTCTGACGATTATCTAAGGTTTAAAGATAGTGTCCGGATACCACTCACCCGCCGCTCTTTTGGAGCTGGTTAGGCAATGTGGCACCGAAACCTGCGACGTTATGCTCAATCGCAGCTCTACAGTCGTCTACAACACTGCCCGTGTCCATTCTAAACTGATAGAGTCGGGACGAATAGTACTCTCACATTCCAAGCGATGCGTGGTGTTTTCCACGCGGTCCGGACACTCCAAACAGATCACAAAATGTCGGGCAGGGTTCGTAGAACAATTTCTGAAAATTTCAAGTCGCTGCCTCCAGCGGTCTGAACACCGTTCGTGTATGTCTGAAGTGCTATTTTAATGTCCAATATGCAAATCTTCGTCAATCTTTTCCTGCCTGCCAGAAACCCAAACACCGCCAATTTCTCTTGACTTTAAACTTCTGAGATTCTCGTAGGTTTAAAAGTTGTGTTGTGATCCCTGGTGGCTGTCTTAAAGAAGCAACTTCCATTTGCAGTCAACTCTCCACCAGTCACACACAATTGTAACATTCAAGTGGACTTACTCCAGCGAGGAGGCACTGAAGGATTCTGCGCCCATTCCCGACGTCTTTTTTCGAACTGGCTTGAAAAGGAAGGACCAAATTCAAACAATTACCTCCTCTCTCCAAAACACCATATCTCAGCCAATTCTAGGCAGATTTCCATGAAATTTTCACTCCTTGTTCATGAATAGTTGTGGCATCACTTTCCATGAAGAGCGACATGAATTTCGCATTTCGTCACGTCGAATTGGAAAAGAGCGTATGCGCAGGGATTTCTCCTGAAACATCTTGGAAGATTTTAAAGAAAAAATGGCCATTTGCAGTTCTTAGTGTGACATTACAAGTTGCATGGAAAAATATTCCTGTTAGTACTTGTTAACCCTCTACAAGCTGCCAGACATCAATATTTTGGATATATTTGAGATAAAATGGACCATTTTCAAATAGACACAGCACTCAGTGGGTATGTGTCAAACAAACATAACTCCTTTTGTGGGTCATTAACTTGTCGGACGACGATATTGATATTAACCCACTCCACCGTTAATGATGGTTTTTACCTAAACAATTTTCTTATCAACTGAGTCATTTGAGACGAACGAAATGGTTTGAAGCGCCGAAGGCGCGCAGGGACGATTTGGAGGACAAGCCCCTTTCAACCCTCGTTAGCTGTTTGTTGTTGTTGTAGGATGTCAAGGCGCGGTGGAGAGAGGAAAAGGAAGGAGGGAGGTGGCTTAACCCCGTCTAGGTTTCTTCCGGCTCTTTTTCTTTGGAGGTGGTTGAGATTGTAATGTGGAAGTCGAAGATGTTGAGTTTAGTGTTGAGTTTGGTGAATGGATTGCGTCTAATTCCTTTTTGAGATCTGCCTTGGATTGTTCCCTGAACTCGTGGGTTTCGGAGGCGATTCGGTTTCCCATCTCAACTGCCCGCCTTCCCATCTCTATTATTCTCCTTAATTCTTCGGCGGTGACTGCAGACTTAGGTGGCTGTGTTGCTGAGATTGACACACCCGGGCTGTCCGGTAGAGAAGGAAGTGGGGAGTGAGGGGTGGGAGGTGGTGAAAAGGCAACCTCCGGTTCCTCCTCAGTCTCCACCAGACGTTCCTCATCCAACAGTACCGGCTCAGGAGCTGGCAGTTGGTTGGGTGTACTAGTGGGACTAGGAGGGGAACTGGCAGCTGCCTCCAGGACCTCCATCCTCTCGCTAACCTCTTTCTTCCTATTCCGGAAGGCCTCCAGGCGCCTGGAATCCCGGTGCTTGGTGAACGGACTCTTCTTCTTCTTGCTCTTCTTCTTTTCAGGTCCAGGTCCAAGCTTCTTCGGGTGAGGACCAGTGTGAGAGGGGTTCCTCTCACAAAAGGTGCTACCTCTCCCCGAAGAAGGTGTAGCGGTGTTGTGCTCTTCAATGACGAACTCCAAGTTCAGATGGACTCTCTTGCCTGTCTCCCGGACAGTCCAGGTGACAGGGCAAGAGATGCCCAGAGCTGCTATTGTTCTCTTCAGTCGCGCTGGTAGTTCCAGTGTTTCCATAATTATGGTGTTAATTAGGATCGAGCCAAGTCATTTGACACTACTATACTCACCTTTCTCATAACATCAATGAAGGAACTTCAGTGAGACAGTTAAAAACAATTCATCAGACACTGTGGGGTCATGAAGAATCATGGAATCTCATCGGGAAAAGCCATGATTCTCCAGAATCATAAAGTCTAGTTCACTTTATGTGTTGGTACTCAACCTGTTTTAAATCAATCACAAGAGTTTGAGGGCACATCATTTTTGTGTATGTCAAATATTACTACATTTTACCTGAATATAAACACTTTCAAATTAGAAACTGCTTATTTCTGTCTGTTGATGGAATCCTGCATAAATAAATATGAACTCTCCTCTGTCAACTGACTCAGGCTTTCCTCTTTTTCGCTCATCTTGACAAAGTCAAGCTGAGCTTCTATAATCACTCTCCAACCGTCGACCATCCATCCGTCATGCTTTGTCTGTGAACACCATGTTTTGGTCTTCTCCCCCAAAACCACTGTGCCAATTCAAGTGAAAGTTTGTGTTAGTGATGGTCCCAAAAGGGCATTGCATTTTTGTTCCACTCAACATGCCCAGCCCCATTGGGAGGGGGTGGGGGAAAATGTTCCAAAATATTTTTAAAATCTTCTTCTCATGAACCAGTGGGTACAATGACTAGATATTTGTTATGGAGCTTCCTTTTGAGGTGTACAATCAAATTTTTGTTCAAACGAAGTCTGTGAAGCAATATTTGGCTTTGTAATGAGAAAGGTAAGATTTTGTCCCCCGCCCAAAATTTATATTTTCTAAATCAATGGTCCAACTTGAACCAAATATGGTATGTGATATTATTGAGTCATAAATACTTTACTCATGCAAAAACAGAAATTCCCGCATCCCTGTGGGAACCCCAGGAGCTAAAAATAAAAATATTTTCAAATGCCCATATTTGTTATCAACCAACCTTACAATTGTTTACAATGGACTTGCACTACAGTGGAAGTCCCTCACTCGGAAAACTACTCTCTATTTTCTTCTTTCCCAAGCAATTTGAGAAAGAAAAGTGGTGCAAAAACACCAAGAAAAAATAAGCCAAAACTGGGTTCCCAGTAGGGGACACTCTTTTCTCCTTGTACTAATCCACGGCTTCCAGTGCGCAGGTGTATAACTGTGTCATTCTATTTTTTTCTGCCATCTTACAGGATGCAGATCATTTTGCTCATAAACAGTGATACCTTTTGACTCGATGTTAACGATGCTTCCTGTTCTGAATTGTGGATTCATAACTGTTTCTTCACTATCCAGACATACAGGGCCGTGTTTTTATTTTATTCTCTCAGGCCTCGAAATAAGAGGTGAACGCTCGTACCGTTCGCCTATCGGTTACGCAGATTTATTATCAGACGAATGCTCGATCGGTTAACCAAAAATCACGCCGATGGCCGACGAAGTTAGTTGTTATGGCATGAGAAAAGTTTTCAACGTTTTTCCTCCCACTGATTTAAAAGAAGCACTGCAGAGAACAAAACGAGAACAAAATGCTCATGTGGTTATCATACAGCGTGTTTCAATCATTACTGTACTTGTGGAGGTATAAATCTATACTATTAGCGGTACTGAAGATCTGCAGTACCAACTCGCGGCACCCTCTGGCTCTCGAAACAATTAATTTGTTTTGATTCTGAGAAAGACGATTGTCTGTTACAACTAAAGGGAGCTAACTGCTTTGTTAATACATTTACCGCATGTGAGGTATTAACTCTCGCACTGCGTGAAGCTGAAAATAAGTCTGCGATACAATAAAAAGGAGACATATTGAAAATCAAATGAGCTGTTGTTAATTATTTGCATTCCGCCCCTTTTTATCCTACCAATCCATGAGAAAATTTTTCGAACACATTATGGAAATGTCTTTTATTCACCAATGCTGACTTCTTATTTACGTGCTTATTTCATTTGAATAAACAGCCAGCATGGTTGTGAACATGGGTTTTTCCAAATGATTTCGAACATTGTGGCACAAATAAAGTTTTAGTTTGGAACTTTGGATTACATTCTCTGGATTCCAAAATGTAGGGGAAGGTAGATACGATTTACAATTATTTCTTTTCAAATGTTAATCAGAGACTGCCAATTCAACTCCCATGCCCTAAAGTTCAATGTATTCGTAATACAGACGTCCATCGATGGTATATGCCCCCATGATGCCATCCCCACACAATTGCCCAATTCCCACTCCCAGTTCGAGACAGATGTGTTTGGGTTTCTGAAATAATAAGCCACACAGCAAAATAAACAATTAAAATTCTTTAATTTTTATTAGATACAAAAATCATATAAAGCAAAGAACAACAAATGTTAATGCGTGCATACCTGAATGTGCATGTGTATGTTGGGGGGGGGGGGGGGGGCGGGGGGCATTGTGTATGTACCTGTTTTGTACTGCTCCTGCCTTGGGTCCCTTGTGTCTAAATACCAAACTAATTTGGGAGGAACTGTAGATGGGTATGTCAGAAGCTTTGTCAGTATTAATACTTTTAATGGAATGGTTAACCAGTAGGTTTATGAAAAAAATCTTGGTAACCGATCAACAGGTTAACCATTGTCAATTGAGGCAACCTGCTGGAAGGTTTATCAAAATCTTGTTATTTTGAGGCCTGTTCTCTCGATTATTCACCGTATTTTTCATGATAAATCTCTATACTGATGTTGTGTGTGATTTTCGCGTACCGTGCTGTTTCGGTCCTTTGTTCATTAATGTCAACCTTTTGGGTCCTGCTTTTATCTGAGTTAGGTGTCAGCTGGGGGCCGTTTTGGCTGCTTTTCTCCCACCTGTTGAGGGTAGAATTTCTGCCAGTTCCATTTTTGGCTGTTGGGGTACTTTTTTGTTCCCGTTGGGCCTTTGTTTTCTGCCACCTTACTCTGGTAGCTGGGGGTGTCCTGATTTTTATTCTTTCTTTGGGTTCACCTTCCCGTTTCCCGTTATTCATGCTCCACTTTATTTAATGGGTGTTTTATTGTAAGACTCTGTGGGCTGGGTGGTCTTCCACCTTTTTGGCTTTTGTCTGCTGTGTAGTTTGGGCATGTGCTGTTTTCCACTCTCGCCTGCAGGAAGGGGAACGCAGTCATTTGGGGCCTCCCGATTTGACTCTGTCTGGAGAGAGTTATACCCCCTCCTGGGGGCTTTGCAGTCTTTTTATGGCATGGATACCACAGTAGCTGCAGACTTTCTGGTGAAGAGATGCCTGGTTCCGGGACTACTGTCCCCCTCCAGTCGACATCTGAGGCTGTCACTAGGGTTGTGACTCCTCATTTGGAGCCGAGCTTGGTTGCTTTCTCTGTTTTTCTGCCTTTGTCAACAGCTACTGATGTATCCTCTCCTGTTGCTGCTCCGTCGGTGACGTCATAGGTCTCCGTTTCAGCCGGCTTCGGATTATCCCTGCAGGGATTTCTGCTTCTTTGGACGTGGGATATCGGCCTCAACCTTCCTTGGCTTCAACTCGGCGAAGTTGGAAGTGGTTGCCGGCCGGCCCTCTGCTGCATCTCTCAGCTGTCGAGTACAGCAGATTTGGATTTGGATTCAGATGTCCATGGTGGGGTCACCGTGGACTCTGTTGTGCTTCTGTCCATGCACTCTGGTCCTTCGGACAGTTTTGTGGGACCGGCACATTTTTGTGCAGCCTGGACCTTCTGTCCCTCAGAGGTCCGCGGCGACTCTCCTGAGTTACCACACTTCAGATCCTCTGGGTACTTCATACCTCTATAAGCATCTGTATTCAGATGTTTCGGCTGCCACCCATCGCCCCGCGTTGGGTGTTCGAGAGGATCGTGACCCTTCGCTGGTTTAAAGGGTCAGATGTGAAGCCACTTTGCCAGGCCATTCCCACGTCGAACCGGCAGATACAGGTTGTGAGCTTAGGAAGGCCCTCTTCTTGCTCATGCAGGTACTTTCCAAGAGCCTTTCTGTTGCCTCCGGCGAGGCTTCTAGTGTCTTCCAGGCACACTCTGCGGCACCGCCTCCCGGGAATGGAAGCAAGCCGCTGCCTTCTGATCACCCTGGTGTTCCTAAACCATGGGAGGCATCAGCTGATATACCCAACATGGGCTATGTGTCTTCCAACATGGGCTATGGGTCAGACACACCTGACGTTGAGAGCCATCAGTCTGCTGACTTGGGGGCAGCTGTTGAATTAGTGTTTGAGTTCCTTCAAACCGTCAGACCAGCCGGAGGTTTCAGTGAGGCCGCAATCATCGGTCACGTGCCTACAGCCTGTGGAGCAACCTGCTTCTGGGCACCTTAGGCTGTACCAGTCGTTACAAGTGGTTGAAGCTTTTGCAGCATTGGACTCAAAGTTGAGTTCCAAGGCTATGAAGACTTCGTTCTTCACTATGCTGATACCTTTTTACCCCCTGTGCGTTATCGTTCCTGAGATTCCACCAATCCGTCAGTCTGTAAGACTTTGACAGTCTTGGATCAGGACTCCACGCCCAAGTCGGCCATTATTCCTATGGCGATTTTGGAGTCCATGTTGGGCTTATCCAGAGAGATGCTAGGCATGCTTTCTCTCTCTGATCACGTCATCTCTGCCTTGGCTGCTTATCTGCCTCCAGATAAGTTTGATGACATACGGGCTCCTTTGCATGTGATCTCTAAGACGCTCTTGCATCTTATTCACATGCATGCCTGTAACACGGATAATTTGGAATTAGTTCGCCGGGACACTGTGTTGGACACAAGCCGTTTCCCTTCCTTAAGGGCAGGGCACTGCTCTTCGATCCGCTTCTTTGGTGGGTCCGCGACTATTCCATGATTCCGTGGCGATGGTCCTGGATGATGTCCTGCATCATTCCAAACATCAGCTGCTGCTTTGCCAGCATGATCCGCCTTCTGTTGGAGGCCGGGGCCATTCCAAGCCTAACAAACGCCCTTCTGCTTCCTCTGTGAAGCCTAGGGCTGATCCTCCTGCTTCTGCTTCTTCCTCTTACATGGTAAGCTTAAGGGTAAGAGGGAGGTCTCAGGATACTTCAGCTAGCAGGGGAGGTGGTTTCTCCTCTCACAGGCCTCGCCAGGGCTCGAAATGATGGTCCTCACCTCGATTCATCCCAGGTTGGAGTAGGGATATCCGAGTTTGCAGACCGTTGAGCCACGATCACATCAGATCCTTTGGTGTTAGATGTTCATTCCAGTCTTCCGATATCCTTTCGGAGACACCCCACTGTGTCGAGAGGGCCTCTTCCAACCCAAGTTCCTTTAGATGTTTCATGTCAGGAACTTTTGATCACGGAGATAAACAATCAAAGGGGACGATCAAGGCCATCAAGAACATTCATTCAGTGAGATTTTATCCCCGCCTGTTCTTGGTGCCGAAGAAGGATGGCCGACTCCGACCAGTTATCGATCTGTATATCCTGAACCGATCTATCATTGCTACCAAGTTCAACATGGAGACTTTCAGGTCGGTTCACCACACCATTCACCAGGGATATTTCGCTTCCAGCATCGACTTGCGAGACGCTTACTTTTACGTTCTGATTCATTGGACATCACAAAAGTATCTTAGGTTCGCTTTTCTGGGATGAATTTACCAGTTCAAGGCCATCCCTTTTGGCCTTAATCTGGCTCCTTGGGCCTTCATCTGACTGATGTCACATGTGAGAGCCTTCCATCGCACTCAGTCCAGGGTGACTACTTTGGCATATCTGGATGATATCCTCCAGAGGCACTCCAATTCTGCTCTTCTGGAGTCAGATGTCGACACACTTGAGCCTGCTCACATCGCTAGAGTTCGAAGTCAACGAGAAGAAGTCAGACCTGGTCCCTTCTCAGTCGTTGAATCATCTGAGGATGGACTTTCATACTCAGCTGAATACGGTGGCGATTCCCCGGGCGAGAGCTGTGATTCTCTCGGCTGTCACCCTGACTGACCCAGTCCACGTCCGTGACAGCTCGGGAGTATTCTGCAGCTGCTTGGTCTTTGTGCTTCGGTGACTGATCTCATTCCTCTAGGTCGGCTGCATGTCAGACCTCTCCGACACTTTCTCAGTTGTTGAAGGCCGAATGTCGATCCTCTGGATCTGGTGGTTCATCACATTCCTGGTCATCTGAATGTCTGAGCCGACTCCCGGTGCCAATGGGGCAGGTTCATTTCCACCGAGTGGACATTTCACAGGGCATTGTTCCAGTCACTTTGCGATCTCTGGGGTTGTCTCCACATCAGTCTTTTTGTGACCCATTGGAACCCTCAGGTGTACACTTTCGTGTCCCTGTGGCTAGATCATCTGGTTTTCGCCGTGGATGCTCTGTCAATTGGAACGGTCTAGTCGGCTATGCCTTCCCGCCGGTTCTGATTCTGCCTCAGGTCCTAGCCAAGATACGAACCTGCAGTTGTCGAATCATTCTGATCACTCCCCTGTCGCCTCAGTGGGTGTGGATCAATCAGCTCCACTCTCAGTTGGCGGCAGTTCTGGCATGTCTCCCTCTGTGTCACGACCTTCTTTGCCAAGGTCACCCGAGGAGGTTTCACATCAACCTGACTTCATTGTGCCTTCATGTATATCTTTTGTCAGATCTTGTCTCCCCAGTAGAGGTTTTTCGAGATGAGCAGTGGAGTGCATTTCTTATCAACCTACTCACAATTGTTTACTACAGGCTTGCACTACAGTGGAAGTCCCTAACTCGGATAAAATACTCTCTATTTTTGTCTTTCCCAAGCAAGTTGGGAAAGAAAAGTGGTGCAAAAGCACCAATAAAAATAAGCCAAAACTGGGTCGAGTGCAACCGGCGCAGACCCAGTACGGGACGCTCTCTCCCAAGTACAACTCCACGACTTCCGTTGCCAGTGCGCATACCGTCTCTAAAGACTCATTCTTTTTAAAATCCGCTTCGTGTCGAGATGTTTTTGCACGCTTATCAGTGTTCCACCAACTCGATGTTTGATGTTTCCTGATTCATTATACCGCAGTGTATCCTTTGTATTCTCAGGAACAGTGTTTTATATTCTCTTTTTTCTATTATATGTCCATCATGTATATTTATTTGCTCTCTCTCGAGTCGCGCGCGAATTTCGCGGGCCACGCGGTTCGGACTTAGATTATTTCACAATTATTGTTAATGCTTTTTTTGCAAAATTTTTTAATTGTGTTAGAGTTAGGTGTCAGCGGGGTACCACTCCTTCAGTGTTTCTTCTTTCTGTTGAGAGTAGTCTTCCTGTTGGGTGGTTCCCGGTCGGCCGTCTGGGGTCTTTGTTTCTGTCACCTTTCTCTCTTTGGGGGTGTTCTGTTTTCTGATCTCACCTTCTCTGCTCCTCTCACCTCTTTCATGCCTAGGACAATTCCTTGTGGGCAGTGTCTGCTGCCTAAGCATGTGGACGATGTACATTCGTCGTGTTCCTCCTGTAATGGGTGTTCGGCCGAGCGGCCGTGTGGTGTCTGTGGAACATGGTCTTCCACCTTTTGGGCGTCTGTAAATCGTGTCGTTCGTTCTCGTGGCCGTGCCTCCCGCTCCCGCGGGAAAGGAGAACGTGGTCGTTCGGGGCCTCCCGAACCGACTCTGTCTGGTGAGAGTTATTCCTCCTCCGTGGGGGATGTGCAGTCTTTTCCTGTGGTGGATACTGCGGGAGCCGTTGAGTGTTCTGGTGTAGAGATGCCTGGTTCCGGGACTACGGTCCCCCTCCAGTCGACATCTGAGGCTGTCACTAGGGTTGTGACTCCTCCTTCGGAGCCGAGCCGGTGTGCTCTCTCCATTATTTCACCAGCCTCAACGACTCTCGACGTATCTACTACTGCTGCTGGTCCGTCTGCTTCGTTGTCTGTTTCAGCCGGCCTCGGCTTTTCGCTGCAGGGGACTGCAGAACTGTCCGATACTGTAGACGTGGGATATCGGCCCCAGCCTTCCCTGACTTCAACTCGGCGAAGTCGGAAGGGGCTGCCGGCCGAGCCCATCGCTGTGGTCTCGTCGCCGTCGAGTACCACAGTTGTGTCTTTGGATTCGGATGTTCATAGTGGAAACACTATGAACTCCGGGGCGTTTCCGTCCGCTCACTCTGGTCACACGGCCAGTTTTGGGGGACCAACGCCTTTTGTGCAGCCTGGACCTTCTGCCCCGCAGAGGTCCGCGGTGACTCTCATGAGTTCTCGCAATATTGATCCTCGGGGTGCATCGTACCCCTATACACGTCTGCCTTCAGATGTTTCGGCTGCCGCCCGTCGTCCCACGTCGGGTGTTTTGGAGGATCGTGACCCTTCGCTGGTTAAGAGGGTCAGAGGTGAAGCCACTTTGCCGGTTCGCTCCCCTGTCGAACCGGTCGGTACAGGCAGTGAGCTTAGGGAGGCCCTCTCCTTACTCACTCAGGTTCTCTCAAAGAGCCTTCCTGTTGCTTCCAGCGAGGCTATGGGTGGTTTCCAGGCGCCTCCTATGGCGCCGCCTCCCGGGATTGGAAACAGGCCGGTTTCCGATTCCTCTGGTGTCCCGACACCATGGGGGGCGTCGGCTGGTTTGCCCACGATGGGCTATGTGTCTTCCGACTCTGGGGAGGAGTCCGACATGCTTGAGGTCGAGGGCCAGCAGTCTTCGGACTTGGGGGCGGCTCTTGACTTTGTGTTTGGGTTTCTGCCTGAGCTCAAACCTGCTAACCAGCCGACAGTGTCAGCCTGGCCGCGATCTTCGGTCGCGCGCCAACAGCCTATGGAGCAACCTGCTTCTGGGCGCCTTCGACCGTGCCAGTCGGTACAGGTGGTTGAAGCTTTTTCAGCATTGGATGCCAAGCTGAATTCCAAGGCTTTGAAGACTTCGTTCTTCACCAGGGTTGACACCTTTTTGCCTCCTGTGCGTTATCGTTCCTACGATTCCGCCAATCCGTCAGTCTGCCAGACTTTGACGGTTCTGGATCAGGACTCCACTTCCCTCGGGCTTTCCAAGCCCAAGTCTGCCGTCATTCCAATGACGACTCTGGAGTCCACGTTGGGCTTATCTAGAGAGATGCTTGGCATGCTTTCTCTCTCAGATCACGTCGTCTCAGCTTTGGCTGCTTATCTGCCTCCAGATAAGTTTGACGAGGTACAGGCTCCTTTGCGTGTGCTGTCCAAGGCGCTTATGCACCTTACTCACACGCATGCCTGTAACACGGCCAATTTGGAATTAGTTCGAAGGGACGCTGTGCTGGACACAGGACGATCCCTTCCCGAGGAGCAGCGTGCTACTCTTCGATCTGCTTCTTTGGCAGGTCCGCTACTTTTCCATGGCTCCGTGTCGACGGTCCGGGATGACGTCCTACGTCATTCCAAAGATCAGCTGCTGTTTCGTCAGCTTGATCAGCCTTCTCGGGGAGGCAAGGGCCGTTCCAAGCCTAACAAGTACCCTTCTGCTTCCTCTGTGAAGCAAAAGGCTGGTCCTTCTGCCGCCTCCTCTGCTTCTTACTCACGGGGTAAAGGTAGGGGTCGGCAGAATCGAGGGAAGTCTCAGGATTCTTCATTTAGCAGAGGAGGTGGTTTCTCCTCTCGCGGGCCTCGTCGGGGCTCGAAATGAAGGTCCTCACCTCGACTCGTCCCAGGTTGGAGGAAGGATAGCAGAGTTTGCAGACCATTGGACCACCATCACATCCGATCCATGGGTGTTAGATGTTGTTCGGTCCGGGCTGCGCATATCCTTCCGACGGCACCCCACTCTGTCAAGGGTGCCTCTTCCAACCACAGTTCCTTCAGACGTTTTACGTCGGGAACTTTTGTCCACGGAGATTGCCAATCTCCTGGCAAAGGGGGCGATCGAGGTCGTCAAGAACGTTCAGTCAGTGGGTTTCTATTCCCGCCTGTTCTTGGTGCCGAAGAAGGACGGCCGACTCCGACCGGTTATCGATCTGAGCATCCTGAACCAGTCTATCATTGCTCCCAAGTTCAGCATGGAGACTTTCAGGTCGGTCCGCCATTCAATTCACCAGGGAGATTTCGCCGCCAGCATCGACCTGCGAGACGCTTACTTCCACGTTCCGATGCATCGGGCGTCACGGAAGTATCTCAGGTTCGCTTTTCTGGGGCGAGTTTACCAGTTCAAGGCCATGCCTTTCGGCCTCAACCTGGCTCCTTGGGCGTTCACCAGACTGATGTCGCATGTGATAGCGTTCCATCGCACACAGTCCAGGGTGACTACTTCGGCATATCTGGACGATATCCTCCAGAGGCATTCCAATGCTGCCTTACTGGAATCGGATGTCGCCACTCTGTTGAGCTTGCTCACGTCGCTAGGATTCAGAGTCAACGAGGAGAAGTCGGACCTGGTCCCTTCTCAGTCGTTTTGTCATCTGGGGATGTCTTTCCAAACCAAATTCAATTTGGTGGCTGTTCCCCAGGCCAAGGCTGTGATTCTCTCAGCTTTTGCTCTGACTCTGTCCCAGTCCAGGTCCGCGACCGCTCGGAGTTTTCTCCGGCTGATCGGTCTCTGCGGTTCGGTGACGGATCTCATTCCTCTAGGTCGGCTGCGTGTCAGACCTCTCCAACACTTTCTGCTCAGTCGTTGGAGACCGAATGTAGATTCTCTGGATCAGGTGCTTCCGTTTCCGGACTCTCTGTATCCTCACCTTCTTCCCTGGACAGATGTTCAGTGGATTACGCAGGGTGTTCCGCTGGACTTACCCACGTCCGATCGCGTCCTGACGGCAGATGCCAGCGATCTCGGATGGGGTGCGACGTTGGATCCTCTCGGTCTTTCCCTACACGGGATGTGGGACCAGGATCAAGCAGCTCTACACATCAACCAGAAGGAGCTTCTTGCTCTTCTTCTGAGTTTCAGGCAGTGGATCCCTCACTTGTCGACTCGCCAGGTCCTTCTACTATCCGACAATTCGACAGTGGTTGCTTACATTCGGAACCAGGGCGGCACGCACTCGCTTCCGATGTACGAGTTAGCTCGGGATCTTTTACTGCTCGCTCAGGAGGTTCACGCCGGGGTGGTTGTTCGTCACATTCCCGGTCGTCTGAACGTCCTAGCCGACTCCCTGTCCCGACAGGGCAGGGTTATTTCCACCGAGTGGATGCTTCACAGGGCAGTGTTCCAGTCGCTTTGCGATCTCTGGGGACGTCCCCACATCGATCTCTTTGCGACTCGTTGGAACCATCAGGTGGACACTTTCGTGTCCCCGTGTCCAGATCCTCTGGCTTTTGCCGTGGACGCTCTGTCACTCGATTGGAACGGTCTAGTCGGCTACGCCTTCCCGCCGGTTCCGATTCTTCCTCAGGTTCTCGCCAAAATTCGAACCTGCAGTTGTCGAATCATTCTGATCGCTCCCCTGTCGCCTCAGCGGGTGTGGATCAATCAGCTCCGCTCGCTGATGGCGGCGGTTCCGGCACGTCTCCCGCTACGTCGCGACCTTCTTTGTCAAGGTCGCCCGAGGAGGTTTCACGTCGACCCGACTTCATTGTGCCTTCACGCATATCTTTTGTCAGGTCCTGTCTCCTCCGTAGAGGTTTTTCGAGACGAGCAGTGGAGTGCATTTCTTCTTCAAGGAGGCACTCCACTGGTTTAGCTTATGCAGCTAAATGGAAGGTCTTCTGTCGATGGTGTGCTGATCACTCTGTTGATTATGCCAATCCTTCGATTTCACAGATTGCGGAGTTTCTGGTATATCTGTTTGATTCTCGGGGTCTCCAGCCTGTTACCATCACAGGTTACAGGTCTATGCTTTCAGAGACTTTTTCTTATGTGGGGAAGCGTCGTATCGGCACTAATCCTTACCTCTCCAAGCTTGTTCGGCACTTTTCTTTGAAAAGGCCTCGGACTTTGCAGCTCACTCCACGATGGAATCTTTCGTGGGTGCTGCTTTGCTTGGGGGGGGCGCCGTTCGAACCTTTATCCCAGGTGGATATGCAATTTCTCACATACAAGACGGCTTTTCTGATGGCATTTGCTTCGGCCAGACGGGTTAGTGAGCTTCACGCCCTCTCGGTTGACCCGGCCTTTTTTAGGAGTTCTCCCAACAGTGTTACTTTTACCACTGATTGCTCCTTTTTGGCTAAGAATCAGTTACCAGATACTACTCCTCCTCCTATCTGTATCAGGGCTCTTCCCTCTGTTGAGGGTACTCGCCCTTTGCTCTGTCCGGTCCGTGCTATTCGCATTTATCTTGATCGGACACGCTTCATACGGAAGGGCAGAAAACGGTTTTTTCTGTCTCTCATTCCGGGTCGACAGAAGATCTCTCCTCAATCCATTTCTCGATGGATTTGTCTTGCTATTCGTACGGCTTATAGTCGTTTAGCAGCTGGCGATTGTATTACCAATCGTATTTCTGCCCACGAGGTGCGGGCACTGTCTACCTCTTGGGCTTATTCTAACTCCGTCAAGTTGTCGGATGTTATGCAGGCAGCCTACTGGAGAAATGCTTCTACTTTCTCCACCTTTTATTTACGCCAGTTGCAGGAGCAGTCGGAGGACCTTTTTGCCTTGGGTCCTCTTTCTTCTGCTCAGGCTGTTGTCTGCCATAGCCATTAGGCTTCTTGAAGGTCAGTTTCAGCCTTGTGCTGTTACTGCCCCTTTTTTCTGTCTGTGTGTCACACAGGCTCATATGTCTCTTTTCATTGTCCTTTACCAATGATTGCGACATTATGGTTGATAAGCCTCGGGACCTCTTCCTTCTGCTTCACGGTTCCAGTGCACTAGGGTTATGTGGGGGTTGGTTATGCGATTCCCTCCAGCCTTTTGTCTATTCAGCCTGTAGTAAACAATTGTGAGTAGGTTGATAAGAAATCTAAATTTTATAGTAAATTTCCTTTCTTATTATACCTACCACAATTGTTTACATGGAGGCCCTCCCGTCTTCTTTACGGGTAAAGAATCTTTCCTCCCCGCTGATCACATAACTCTAACGTTTACGGATTCAAAAAGAATGAGTCTTTAGAGACGGTATGCGCACTGGCAACGGAAGTCGTGGAGTTGTACTTGGGAGAGAGCGTCCCGTACTGGGTCTGCGCCGGTTGCACTCGACCCAGTTTTGGCTTATTTTTATTGGTGCTTTTGCACCACTTTTCTTTCCCAACTTGCTTGGGAAAGACAAAAATAGAGAGTATTTTATCCGAGTTAGGGACTTCCACTGTAGTGCAAGCCTGTAGTAAACAATTGTGGTAGGTATAATAAGAAAGGAAATTTACTATAAAATTTAGATTTCTTCTTCAAGGCAGCACTCCACTGGTTTAGCCTATGCGGCTAAGTGGAAGGTCTTCTGTCGATGGTGTGCTGATCACTATTGATTATGCTGATCCTTCGATAACACAGATTGTGGAGTTTCTGGTATATCTTTTTGATTCTCAGGGTCTCCAACCTGTTACCATCCAAGGGTACTGGTCCTTGCTTTCAGAGACGTCTTCGTATGTGGGAAAGCGTCGTATCGGCACTAATCTGTACCTCTCCGAGCTTATTCAGCACTTTTCTTTGAAAATGCCTAGAATTTTGCAGCTTACCCCAATATGATATATTTCTTGGGTGCTGCTTTGCTTCGGGGGAGGGGGAGGGAGGGGGCGGTGGGAAAGAAGGTGTACCTTTCGAACCTTTATCCCAGGTGGATATGCATTTTCTCACATACAAGACAGCTTTTCTGATGGCTTTTGCCTCAGCCAGAAGGGTTTGTGACCTTCACCCTCTCTGCTGATCAGGAGCTCAACAGAGTTACTTTACCACTGATTGCACCTTTCTGGCCAAGATCAGATGCCAGAAACTACTCCACCTCCAATCTGTATCAGGGCCCTTCCTTCTGCTGAGGATAATCGCCCTTCGCTCTGTCCAGTTCGTGCAATTCGCATTTACCTCAACTGGACGCTGTTCATTAGGAAAGGCAGGAGAAGATATTTTTCTGTCTCTTATCCCTGGTTGACAGAAGATCTCTCCTCAATCCATTTCTAGATGGATTTGTCTTGCTATTCGTGCATCATACGCTCGTCTAGCGACTGATGATTGTATTACCAATTGCTTTTCTGCCGAAGAGGTGTGTGCATTGTCTACCTCCTGGGCTTATGCTAACTACGTCTGTTGTCGGATGTTATGCAGGCAGCCTACTGGAGATATACTTCTACTTTCTCCACCTATCTCCGTCAGTTGCAGGAGCAGTCTGGGGACATTTTTTCTTTAGGCCCTCTTTTCTTCAGCTCAGGCTGCCATCAACTCTAGCCATTAGGGTTCTTGCAAGGTCAGTTCCAGCACTGTTCTTGGAACTGTCCTTTCTGTCTGTGTGTCACATAGGGCCATACACCTCTTGTCCCATTGTCATTAACTAATGGTTGTGATGCTATGATTTTATAGGCCTAGGGAACTCTTCTGTTCATGGTTCCAGCACAGTCGGGTTATGTGGGGGTTATGTGATTCCCTCCTCCTGTTGTCTATTCAGCCTGTTGTAAACAATTGTAAGGTAGGTTGATAAGAAATTTAAATTTTATAGTAAATTTCCTTTCTAATTATACCTACCACAATTGTTTATGTGGAGGCCCTCCCATCTTCTTTTTTTGGGTAGGAATCCTTCCTCCCCGCTAATCACATAACTCCAATGTTGGCTAATTCTATAGAATGACACGTTAGTTATACATCTGCGCACTGATTCCAGAAGCCGTGGATTAGTACAAGGAGAAGAGTGTCCCCTACTGGGTGTGCGCTGGTTGTACTCTACCCAGTTTTGGCTTATTTTTTCTTGGTGCTTTTGCACCACCTTTCTTTCCCAAATCGCGTGGGAAAGAAGAAAATAGCAAGAATTTTTCCCAGTTAGGGACTTCCACTGTAGATACAAGTTTGTTAATGAAACCCATTTGTTCATATTTCAATACAGGAGCCCAAATTTTTAACTTAGGGCAATATGGGGAATATTCTTTTAAACATCTTCTTCAGAACCACCAGTCAGAATCCTTTAATGTTTTGGTATATATACATCATTATTATGTCTCAAAGTTAGTTTGTCCAATCAAAATGCTGGAATACCTTCTAAAGATTCCACCGTATCGGGTTACTCACCTGATATTAATTAATATCAGGTGAGTAGCCGCCATTACTATTTTGATGCAATTCCCCTCACTTCGAATTTTCAAAATCTGAATTAAAACAAAATAAGAGAATTTAGGTTCCGAAAATATTTTCAAGATACTGTATTTTGTGATTTAAAACATTAAATATGTAAAAAGATGGGCAGAAGATAATACTTGTAGTCTGAAAAGTGACAGGGAAATGACAGTTTCGATTTTTGTCTAGAGCAACTTTTTGAGCCCTTTGATGATGAAAACGAACATTTGTCCAGCTCATCAATGCCAAAGGGTGCTCCTATTTTCAGAAATTGCAAAATCGGCAACATCAACATCACTATAAATAATAAATGAACAAACTTGTTTTTGAAACATTCCGATCAAACAGAATTAACAGAAAGTTGGTGTGCGTTTCAGATTCAACTTCAAAGTTCAAGTTGCGTTATTGTTATTGTTTGCTCTTCAGTAAAAAAGTGATTTTTAATGTTCAAAACTGCTTTATTAGTCCTTTTTAGGTAGTAACAACAGTAAATGTACGCAAGGGGCCTCCAGATTATGTCGAGTTGGCAAGCAGCACTGATCTCAGTGGCAAGCAGCGATTCGTTTCATTTGTAAACAAGTACGGCAATCGCCCTTCGCAAAGTGCTGATTTGTTTACAATTACCATGGTTACACGTACCGGTGCCTGTTACTGTTCATGATTCTGCGCGGTGCTATCAATAGTGGTTCCTGAAAAATAAATTCCGGGCCGTTGTTTGTTTATGGAGAAAATTATTAATCGCTTGATTTACATGGACTTTCGACATAATAAATATGTTACATGGCGTGTAGCTGGCTGATACATTTCCATACAAGGCTCTGAGTGTTCATATCAGGTTGGGCTTCGCCTCACCTGATATGAACACTCATCGCCTTGTATGGAAATGTATCAGCCAGCTACACGCCATGTAACTTATATTATTATGAGGGTCAGATTCAAGAAGGGGATTCAAGATCTTCTTCTTCAGGTCCTCTAGTCAGAATGCTTTCATATTTGGTATACAACATCTCTAGGAGGGTCAGATTCAAGTTTGTTCAAATCGGGTCTGTAGGTTAATATTTGGGCTCGCTATGATAGCCTGGATGTTAACTTAGTGCAATATGAGGGAATTTCTTTTAAAATTTTCTTCTTCAGATCCCCAGTCAGAATGTTTTCATATTTGGTATACAACATCTCTTGCGGTGTCACATTCAACTTTGTTCAATTCATGTGCCTGGGAACCCAAATTTTAACTTAGTGCAATATGAGGAAATTTCTTTAAAAATCTTCTTCAGATCCACCAGTCAGAATGCTTTCATATTTGGTGTATAACATCTCTAGAGGGGTCCGTTTCAACATTGTTCATTAGAGATGGGCGGTTAACCCAAAATTTGGTTCGGTTGTGGTTTTGTGATCAAAACCGAAACCGAGACCGAAACAATTTCAGAAAACCGTCTTCGCGGTTTTCAACTTCAGTGTTGAAAAACTCTAATCAGGTCTTCAGTTCTCAGAATAAAGAGATAAACAACCTAAAATTAACCTATTTTCAAACTTCAGAGTCGTGATACCCCATTTTCAGAACAGCTGCAGTAATTGGTATTGTGTTCGAGCATGGCATTTTCTGCGAAAATAGGTGGCAAAATTACTTCTTACGCATCGTGTTTTAAATGTTCATCTGTTTATCAAATGCGATTTCCTTTGCTGGACTGAAACTTGTCACTTGTTCCACATTTATAATGACAAATATATTTATTTCTACATGTAAGTTTGAAACCATGAACTCCAAAGCCAGCGTCAAAATCACAATTGAAGTTGGATAGAAATTTTGGGTTACAATGACCTATATGAGGCTTATTGAGCGACTTTTACTCGATAAAATTTTTATGGTTGGCATAATATTTTAGGGTGTGTCGGGTTACCCTAAACACAGGTATTTGGGGAGGGGGGCTAATTTTGCAAAAGACTCGAGACAAAAATCATTGTTCTCAATCTTGAAACTCTTGAGATAATTTATGCAAACACATTGTGCTCAGGAAATCTGGGTACCGGTATAGGATATTACACAGGTGAGTTGAACTAGAAAGGGAGTCCCATTCATCTTCTTACATGCAAATGCAATATATTGTTATGTTTGTACAATGAAAACCTAAACTGAAAACCCAACTCTTTGAATGAAACCGAAACCGAAATCAAAACCGACAAGAAATTTGAAAACCGCCCATCTCTGTTGTTCATATTGAGTGCCTGAGTTAATATTTGGGCTCCCTATGGGAGCCAAAATTGGCCATGTAGCTGAAGAATTAGAAATTTTGTATTCAGTATCCTCTAGAGGTGTGAAACTAAGATTAATCCATATAGGTTGTATCAAGGAGCTTCATAGTGGAGCTCCACTTTTTACATTATGATCAACTGAAGAAAAGGCATGATTTTTGGACTATTTTAGTCACTCCTGAGGGGCTCAAGGACTGACAATGTATCATGAAGATGGATTGCTAAATGTAGATTCATTCTTGGACTCTGTTTTTATCATGTTCTATTCAAGGTGAGCACTTCACGTCCCATAAAGCCTCTTGTTTTGTTATAGTGTGCCTTTGACAATACATATGATAGGCATTATACAATGACAGATACAGATGGAGATGGTGGCCTGAGATGCGATGTTTTAGACCAATGTTATATTAACCACGTTGACTTGCTATATCTAAGAGGTTCCTGTTCATCTTATATGCTTCATGTGGTGCAAATGATCTTTTAGTTGAAGTCTAGCTGGCACTGCTCAAATGGCAAAATTTCATCCACACATACTGTAACCTTATGAGCTATCTTCAGATGGTGCTATATGTGCTATGAGAAGGTCATGTAGACACACAATGTTAATGACCCACTGATATACTTGTGAAACATATGTGAATGAGAAGCATGAAAATACTGTAGTTGTATTCCGTATTTGCTTCTGATTTCATCCAGATTTGCCACCCACTGATGGTGATATAGTGATGAGAACATTAGCATAATAATTGATGCTGTAATAGTTACCAATTGAGCTGGAAGTATTGCATGAATTTGAACAACCTGTCCCCATGTGTTGAGTGTTACAGCACAGGATAGGTTGTTCAAATTATTGAAATACTAACAGCAAGGTTGTGAACTAACTTAGACCCTGTCCTTTGTTCAATCAGCAAAACACACAGACACAGGTATACTCAGTGGACCAGAGAGATCAAGTGATGTCACTTGAACACCAAGTCAATTGTTCTTTCAGGTATTTCAAGTTATTTGCATACTCCAAAAAGACAATAGGGGCAGGGTGTAAAATAAAGTTCAAAGTCCAAACATTCAACAATAACCTCTGTGTGCTTAATTGATACCATTTTGCCACCATGTTAACTTTTAATGGCCTGGATGCTTCATTCAGCAAATGGCTATTTATAAGACTATTAGCTTCATTCAACAAATGACTGACTATTTATCAGACTAAGCTGTTAGAGCTTGTTCCTTGGCCTGGATGCTTCATTCAACAAATGGCTATTTATCAGATTAAGTTGTTGGAGCTTGCTCCTTGTCTGGGTGCTTCATTCAACAAATGGCTGTTTATCAGACTAAGCTGTTGGAGCTTGCTCATTGGCCTGGATGCTTCATTCAACAAATGTCTGTTTATTAGACAAAGCTTCATTCAACAAATGACTAGTTATTTGTCTAAGCTTCATTCAACAAATGGCTACTTATTAGACTAAGCTGTTAGAGCTTGTTCCTTGGCCTGGATGCTTCATTCAACAAAATTGTCTATTTATTAGACTTAGCTGTTGGAGCTTGTTGCTTGTCCTGGATTCTTCATTCAACAAATGGCTATTTATTAGACAAGTTCCATTCAACAAATGGCTAGTTATTAGACTAAGCTGTTGGAGCTTGACATGGATACTTCATTCAACAAATGGCTATTTATCAGACTGAGCTGTTGGAGTTTGCTCATTTGTCTAGATGCTTCACTCAACAAATGGCTATTTATTAGACAAAGCTTTATTCAACAAATGGCTATTTATTTGTCTAAGCTGTTAGAGATTGTTCCTTGATAGATTCAAGTTTGTTCAAATCGAGTCCCTGGGTTAATATTTGGGTTCCCTTTGTGAGCCTGAATTTTAACTTCGCAATATGAGGAAATTTCTTTAAAAAAAAAAAAAAATCTTCTTTTTCAGATCTACCAGTCAGAATCCTTTCATCTTTGGTATACAACATCTCTAGGTTGGTCAGATTCCTGTTTGTTCAAATCGGGTGCCTTGGTTAATATTTGGGCTCTCTATTGAAGCCCAAAGTTTAACTTAGTGCAATATGAGGAAATTTCTTTAAAAATCTTCTTCTTCAGATACACCAGTCCAAATCCTTTCATATTTGGTATACAATATCTCCAGGGAAGTCAGATTCATATTTGTTCAAATCGAGTCCTTGGGTTTGTATTTGGGCTCCCAATGGGAGCCCAAATTTTAACTTAGTGCAATATGAGGGAATTATTTAAAAAAAAGTCATCTTCAGATCCACCAGTCAGAATCCTTTCATATTTGGTATACAACATCTTTAGGAGGGGCAGATTCAAGTTTGTTCAAATCGGGTCCATGGGTTAACATTTGAGCTCTCTATTGTAGCCCAACTTTGAACTTAGTGCAATATAAGGAACTTTCTTTTCTTTAAAAATCTTGTTCTTCAGATCCACCCATCAGAATCATTTCATATTTGGTATACAACACCGCAAGGTTGGTCAGTTTCAGGTTTGTTCTTCCCTATGGGAGCCTGAATATCAACTCTAAAGCAGCCATGACTAGATTTGATTAAAAATTCATCTAAATTTATATCAAGATATCATTGGTCAAAAAGCCCATGCAATTTACAGAGGGGAAATTTGGCTAATTGTGTCCATATTTTACTTTTTTCAGTTGCAAGAGATTTTGTGTCCTCAAGAGCAGGAATGTCAGCCAGCAGCATGTAAAGAGTTAAACGCTTTTTGTAAATATTACTGGCTGCATAGTTTTGGCCCTTATGTTGGGTAAAGAGATGCTGCTGATGAGATTTACATTCAGGATGTACAGTGCACAGGGTCAGTTACTCAGTTAATAACGAAAATCTTTTACCTTTATAACCAGAAAGCGTGAACAACCCCGTGCAATGCAAAGGGTTAGTCACACTTTGGCTATAAAAAACTGGTGACTTCTATATGACACACTACATGAAAATGCACGCTCACTAAGGCTATGCAATGTACAGGATTAGTCACAAAATAGATATGATGTTATTTAAGACTAGAAAGAAAAGCGTGACTAACCCTGTGCATTGCACAGAATTAGTTGGTAAGCTAACATATACTGGCTAACCAGAGGCATTGCACAGGATTAGTTGATAGGCTGTCATATCACACAATGCATGAAAGTATACACTGACTAAGGCTGTAAAAATGCAGAGGGTTAGTTTGTTTCATGGTACATGGCACACGGAATTTAAGAAAATACTTATATTAGATTGTGAAATTTTTTTTAACGTGATTCCAAAAATGAAAAACATTCTATTTCCAATTAATAGCCTGTTATAATTGATGAGTATCCAGGATATAATTCTACCAATGATAAACTCCCAGTGAGTTTTCTATTTGTTTCTTGGGTTTTGATGTTACTTTCAGCATTTGTGGCAATATCATTACCACAACACAAATACACTGTCCAAAAAAGTGTTACCCCCCCCCCCCCCCACCCCCCCCCCCCCACCCCCAATAATACCTGTGAGTATACAAATATCTCATATTATGCCATTCCTCATTCCCCTATGGGAGCGAGGATAGATCATCAAAACTGGTGAACATTCGCTTGCTATTGACCACTTCACTGCCATGCATATCTGACGTACGCTGTACTGCATTAAGTCCGATTTTGATGTGACTGTTCAGGTCACTCTGTGCTGTGCTTCTCAGGAATTGAGCGGAATGTTCAGCCTGTTGACAATTTTGATGGTGGAAACATCATGGTTTGTGGCATTGTCTGCTCCTGAGACAAAACTCCACTTCACATTGTCGATGAAACATGTAAAACATGAATGCACAAATATATAGGGACTACATTTTGGAGCGGATTGCCATCCTCTGTGGTCTCCATTTCCTTGGAAACGGATTTCATTATTTGGACAATATTGCCAGGCATCACTGAGCGAGAATAGTGTGAAAATTCATTGATAATGCAACAGGATGTGACCTGGATGAATTTTCCTGCAAACTGATAGAACATGTGTGGGTCGACATGCTTGGCAGGAGAGTGATTAATAGTCAGTCACCTCCACCTCCTCATGACATTGACAGTCTACGTCCTGCATTTATAGAGGAATGGGACAAAATATCACATTGAGAGAAATTCGGAAGATCATTGACAGCATGCCATGCCGATTAAGATGCAGTCCTGCCAGAACAATGTGACATATTTTTTATGTTGTGATGATGTCCGCATTGCCTAATGTTCATTCAATAAAAAAAATGCTCTAGAAACCCTTTTTCACTAATAAGGCATATCCCCTGTACTACAAATAGCAGGTTTTCTTTCATGACAATTTACTCATTTACTGTACATGCACTGGTATTATAGGGGTGGGGGGGGGCTTAACTTTTTTTGGACAGTATATAAAGTCAAGTTTAGCCAGTAATTTATAATTATGATGCACACTTTATCGGATTCCCACCTCATGACCAGGTCCCATTTCTACCAATAAAACAAAAGTCTTCAATGTTAAGTAACAAACACTGCTCCATTTTGCAGGGAATATCAATATCTGTAATTTACTAGTTGAGTGCAAAATTATTTTTCAAAGGTGATTTCATGCACCCACCAAGGAAAGCCCAAGTTTAGCAAGATTTTGTTGGTGCACAATTGTTTTGTCACATTTTATTGAAGAGTGCCATTTGGCACTCTCCAATAGATTGTAACAAAATAATTTTATATAAACATTTATTTTCCAGTGTGCAAAATTTCAAAAATGACTCTTAGACTAACTGACAGACCATTCACATGGTTTTGAGATGGCTAGCCGAACGCTTGGCTATGTAAAAATTCTTGGAAAACTGCTTTTTTTTATCATTAACAAGTATTCATATATTGCATGGAATTGAAATATATACATGTATAGCCTCTCAAGGCAAAAGTCTAAAAATCTTTCAGACACAATAAAGGCTGGTTAACTGGTAGGGTGATGGAAGCCCATGTTTGAGCTTTATTCTGACCTGCAGGTACCAAATTCCTTCTTATTATCTTGGAAGTAAAATTACTTCACTCCATTGATTTGCATTCTTACAATTTATGGGAGAGTGCCTATAGGCACTCTCCCAGAAATTGTAATAAGACAAAAATGCGTAAACAAATCTTGAGGCTGTGAAAAACTTTATCACTTTTGGCTAACTGGACATCCGTTCCTGGAGATTTAAATATGCGTAACCAGCATGCGAACGAAACGAGCATTCTTGTCAAATTTTGCTCACTGTTTTCTGCTTATAAGAAAACAACAACCCTATGAAAACAGTGTAAAGCCACTAAAATACCTTAAGCACTTTTCAATAGCACAATAATACTGGCTTCTAGCACTCAACCTGTTAAGGCAGTAAATATTGTAAACAAATTCTCATCAATCGTCATTTTTCCCATCCACTATCAGAATGTGGAATGAGGTGCCAGTAAATATATCAAGAGAAAAATTATGTCCAGTTCAAGAGTTATCTTGATAAGAACAATCGATACCCCCAATCTTTTTTCAATAATAGTAAATCTCGGAAAGCCCAAATATACTACTGTAGCTCCAATGCAGTAACTTGAACCATCACATGTTTGTCAATAAACGTTCAAGCTCCCTGTTTGGCTCCTGTGGGGAACAAGAAATGGTTGATTACTTCTTGCTCTGCTGCCCATTTTACAGCACAATAAGAAGCAAAACTCTTGGAACGTTCCCTACTATGTAGATTCTGATATACTGTTGTATGACTCACATCACAAAAGCAACCAATTGAACCAATCCATCTTTCACAAAATACAGGCTTATATATTGAAGACAGGGCAATTTGGTTGGTTGTAAAACTTGAACTGCCCAGTTGATATATTCACCACATTTCCGTGCATGTAGTCTTGAAGTGCTCCCACTGGTCTAAAGGGTAGCGATGTGCATTTCACGAGATCTGCTATCCTTTGTACAAACTTTCCTGCATACATGTAGCTGTCATTCAGTTACAACAATTCAAGGTCTGCCTATTTAGGCTTTTCCCTCTGGAAAAGACTATTGTTTTTCTACGGATTATTATTTTATTTTTTTTTTTTTTTTTCCACACATTTTGTCCGTACGATTCAGAAGCCATTTTCGAACCGATTTTGACGAAATTTTGCACACGCATAGAGGGGCACAAAATCTAAAAATGTACCGAAGTGGAATTTTCGATTTAACCCTTATTTCATCAGAATTTGCAAAAAACTGCCAAAATTGGGGTTTATCGGCACTTTCTCGAAACACGTCTTGTAGATTTTTTTTATACATTCGTCATTGCTAAACCTGTCTGTGACACACCCTTTGAAACACACGACATATCAAGCGATGCATATGGTAACCCTCCACAGGCTGCCAAACATCGAAATTTTGATGAAATAGGCCGGTTTCAGGCCCCCACTGCACCCAAACAATACACGAGAGATAAACATAACTTCCTTTATTGGGAGTGGAATTCACAGAGGATCATTTTTGTCAGTAATAAGGGTGTTCAAAAAACCAAGCGTTAACCCGTTTTGGGCTGGTTAAACAGAAATACCCCCATAAAGCTCAAAAATTCGTATTTTCCGTGGATTTCTCTAAACGAGTCTTGTAGATCTTCAAGAAAAAATTGTCACTCCCAGGCCTTGGTGTGACAATAGAAGTTACATGGACAAAATACTGCGGTGAGCATTTGTTAACCCTCCATGGGCTGCTAAAAGTCAAAATTGTGATAAAATGGGCTGTTTTTGGACACCAACAGCACCCACTTGGTGTACCACCGAGAAAAGTTCTTTCTTTTATCGGACGCAAAATTGATGGGGAAACATTTTTGATAGTGGTAAGGGTATTCAAAAGTCGAAGTCTTAACCCATTTTGGACTGGTTAAAGAGAGATACCCCTTAAAAGCTTAAAATTCCCGTTTTCTGTGGATTTCTCTATCAACATTTTGTAGGTTTTCAAGAAAAATCGGCTATTTGCAGGTCTTTGTGTGACATTACAAGATGCATGGACAAAATATTCCGGTGATCATTTATTAACCCTCTACAGGTTGCTAAGCATCATAATTTTGCTGAAATAGGCTGTTTTCAGATGCGCACAGCACCCAATGTATACCCGAGAGATAAACGTACTCTACTTTGTTGGAAGTGGAATTTACCGAGGACCAAATTTGTTAGTAATAAGGGTATTCACAAAACCAAGCATTAACCCCTTTTGGGATGGTTAATAACAATACCCATCAAAAGCTTAAAAACTCATGTTTTCCCTGAATTTCTTTACAAGCGCCTCGTAGGGTTTCAAGAGAAAATGGCCGTGGATAGGTCTTAGAGTCACATTACCAGTTGCATGGATAAAATATTCAGATAAGCATTTGTTAACCCTCCATGGGCTGCTAAATATCAAAATTTCAAAAAAAGTAGTCTGTTTTTGGATATCAACAACATCAAATGGGAATGCTGCAGAGAAACATAACTTCTTTTACCAGACAAAAAACTGATAGTGAAAATTTTTAGTAAGTTGTAAAGGTATTCAAAAATTGAGGTCTTAACCCATTTTCGCCCGGTTAAGGAGATGTACCCCTTAAAAGCTTAAATTCCCATTTTCTGTGGATTTCTCAAAAAAATCTAGTAAGTATTCAAGAGAAATTGACCATTTGCAGGTCTTGGAGTGACATTACAAGTTGCATGAACAAAAGATTCCAGTAAGCGTTTGTTAACCCTCCAGAGGCAGCAAATTTTGAGAAAATGGGCTGTACTTGGCCACCCATTACACCCAATGTGTACCTGCGAGATGAACATAACCACCTTCATTGGAAGTAGGATTCATTCACCGAGGATCATTTTTGCAAGTAATGAAGGTATTCATAAAACCAAGCATTAACCCATTTAGGGCTGGTTACAGGGTGATACCCCTCAAAAGGTTAAAAATTCATGTTATCCGAGGATTTCTCTAAAAACATCACATAGATTTTCAAGAAAACTTGGCCATTCTCAGATCTTAGTGTGAATTACAAGTTGTATGTACAAAATATTCCAGTAAGCATTTGTTAACCCTATGCTGGTTCTCATACATCAAAATGTTGAAAAAGTGGGCTGTGTTTGCATACCCGCAGCACCCAATGTTAAGTGGAGAAATCAACATAAGTGGAAGTAGAATTCACTGAGAATTATTTTTATAAGTAATAAGCGTATTAAAAAAACAACCCTTGACCCGTTTTGGGCTGGATAAACAATTATACCCATCAACAGCTTAAAATTCATGTTCTCCCTGGATTTCTCTGAAAACATCTCGTAGATTTTTAAGTAAAAATGGCCATTCACAGTTTTTGGTGGGAAATTACAAGTTGCATGAATAAATATTCCTGTTAGCACTTGTTAACCCTTAACAAACTGCCAGACAGCTGCCAGACATCAATATTTTGGATACATTTGAGATAAAATGGACCATTTTCAAATAGATACAGCACTCAGTGGGTATGTGTCAAACAAACATAACTCCTTTTGTCGGTCATTAACTTGTTGGACGACGATATTGATATCAACCCTCTCCACCGTTAATGATGGTTTTTACCTAAACAATTTTTTTTATCAAACGGAGTCATTTGAGGCCTCTGTGCTCACCTTTTTCATGACATCAATGAAGGAACTTCAGTGAGACAGTCAAAAGCAATTCATCATACACTGTGGGGTCATGACTAATCATGCAATCTCATCGGGAAAAGCCATGATTCTCCAGAATCATAAAGTCTAGTTCTTTCTTTCTTTTTTTCTTATCTTTCTCAGTTCCTTTTTAACTCACCAGACAGAAAGTCAGGATGAGCTATTGTGATGACTCACCATATCAAAAAAAATTGCCATCAGTTGTGTCAGGGTGTTCTGGGGGGGGGGGGGGGGGGGGGGAGGCATAAAAAAATGCTGAGTCAGCATATTTGCAAAAAATAACAAAATTCCTTCTTCAGAACCACTGATCAGAATCTTCTGATAGTTGGTATACAACATCCATATAGGGGTGGGGGAAGGCTGGGAGATACAAGTTTGTTAAAATTAAGCTCCTTGGTTCATGTTTGGGCTCAATACAGTAGCTCGAATTTTAACTTCGGCCAATATGGAGAATAAATTTTAAAAATCTTTTTCTTCAGAACCACCAGTCTGAATCTTTCAATATTTGGTATAGAGCTTTCTCAGGGAGGGCCAGATTCAAGTTTGTTCAAATCAAGTCCCTCAGTTAATATTTGGGCTTCCTATGGGGGCCCAAACTTTAACTTAGTGCAATATGAGGGATAATCTTTAAAAATCTTCTTCTTCAGATCCACCAGTCAGAATATTTTGATATTTGGTATACGGCATCCCTAGGGAGGTTAGATCTAATTTTGTTCAAACCAAGTCCCTGGGTTAATATTTGGGCTCCCTATTGGAGCGGAAATTATAACTTAGTCCAATATGAGGAATAATCTTTAAAACTCTTCTTCTCCCTCAACACTTGTCAGAATCTTTTAATATATGGTATACAGAATCCTTACAGGGGTTGGATTCAAATTTGTTCAACTCAAGTCCATCGGTTAATAATTGGGCTCTCAATGGGAGCACAAATTGTAACTTAATGTAATATGGGGAATAATCTTTTAAAATCTTCATAGTGTTAACTAGGCATAGATGCTAATTAAATCCTTCTTTAAACAGCTTTGGTTAGGTGAGCACCTCTTGTTTGTATTAATTTTTTTAAGTAATTTATAATTTAGAACTTGTAACCAAACAATATAATAGTATTATTTAGCACATGATTACATTTCTCATGGTCTTACAACTAGTGTCATATCCATCTTGTACCTAAACTATATTCATTGTATGGAAACAGTTCAATATAACCTTTTGGCTTACTGCTGAATCCATAATGTTTAATTTGTTGAATTTTGTACCATACAGATATTAAAAATAAATACTGTTTAAACTAAATATTGCAAACAGCATGATTGTGGTGTTTAACTTTTAACTTATATGAACTTTTGAAGGCTCTGAAAGACTGAAGAAATCTCTTCTCTGTGAGAATCAACACAGATTGAATATAGCAGTTATGTTGACATGTACAAACATTCTAATAATGTCATTACCTCATTAGGTTCTTTTATCAATATATAGCTATCAGCCTATTATTTGGATGTCAATGCATCAAAGCATTAAGGGGGTATAGAGATAGATATCTCAGTAATTATATTACACACACACACTTGGATGACCCAACAATTATAACAATCTACTTTAACACTTTAAAACCTTTACCTAACATGGCCAGAAGATGACGCTTGGATTTTTTTATCTTAAACTCCTAAAACCTTTTGTTTTTTGCTTCAAAAACATAGCTTATGACTCCTGTTTAGAACGAGTCCAGCAAGCATGTTCCAATGAGGGTTCATAAACTGTGCTTTGGGGCAAAGACTAATGAACATGATTTTTGTGGAGAGCATTACATTAGGAAAGGAGTTAATCCTTGAAGTCTCAGGACAACATGACAGTATTTGTCAGCAAAGAATGAGTGATCCATTGTTCCAAACAGATATTATGTTTAGATTTATTTTTATCGCAACTTTATGATACCTTCAATACCCAGAGTTATAACATTTCTGGCATCCTTTTGATGACTGAGGAAGTCTTGAAGACCAAATTCACAAATTTTCTTATTTATTTATTTATTTATTTATTTATTTATTGGGGTTTAATGACACTTTCAACAGCCAGGGCCATTTCGTGTCAGACAGTTTTATGGATGGAGAAAGCCAGAGTACCCAGAGAGAACCACTGAGCAATGGTGAGCAACTGTCAGACTCCCTAACGTACTAACTCCACACAAGCAGGGTTAGCATTGGTTGAAGGCCTTAGTGCGCTATCCACATGTAGTACACCTTAGTACACAGCACCACCATGCCCCCACATGGGCAGTCAGGATTAAGTACCTTGCCCAAGGACACAATGTAGTTGCCCCTGATGGGGATCGAACTGTGGACCTTTCATTTTGAAGTTCCATTCCGTAACCACTGAACCACCTCGTACCCTTTCTTGGTAGCAGTTTCTAGTCAAATCTTGGCTGCCTTCACAGGCAGCCAGGACTTGACTACTAATAATTACCATTATACATTTGACTTGCAAGTTGTAGCATTATCAAAACTCCAAAAAAATATGAAAGCCTTTGGGATTAACTCCTTCATGTTTTTGAGTCTCCACTGAGATTAGCTCTTAATTTGCTGAATATTTTTAAAAAAAAGAAGTTCTCATCGCAGGTAGCCACGGCTACTGAGGACTATCCAAGATTAGATTCGATGAAAATTTCACTGACAAAATCAGTTGGCCAAGAGTTGATTTACTTTACATAATGAAATTTGGTTAAAAGCGCCCACCTTGAACTTATTTCCATAGCATGATAGTTCCTTTCCAAGACAGGAATATCTCCCAGCAGTATGCAAGGAGTCAATTACAAAAAAACTGTTATTTTAATATAAGATGCTTTCACATACACTGAATGCAAAGGAATGATCTTTTCATGCAAATATTTGCTGATGATCACTGTTGTTACGTACACAATAGAACAGAACTATCCACTATGTATCCCTGGTTTCAGATTTCATAACTACCGATAACAAATAGATTTTTAGAAATTGTTTTCAAGGTCTTGTCAGTGAGGGGATATTGATGTATTAGCTTAACTTGACATAGTCAAGATAATCTATTGCCATCACGCGTGCGGAAGTCTGTTAGTCTGTGAGTCTGTTAGTCTGTGAGTCTGTTCACATTTTCCTTTAGCACGGGCTACACCCCGCAGTTCTTGTTTGATGGTCACGAAATTTCATATGCAGGTTCGGGGTCATGTCTAGATGAGAACGTCCCCTTTTGGTCACGATCGGTCAACCGGTATGGCTGCCCGAGCCCAAAACCCGAAAACCATTAGCACAGTCTACAGGTCGTATTTATGAAGGGATTTTATTGTAACTTGGTAGGATGCCTCTGTATAATGCCTAGATGAGAACATCCCCTTTTGGGCATGATCTGTCAACTGTGATGGCTGCCCAATCCCGAAACCCAAAAACTTTTAGCACAGTCTGCAGGTCATGTTTAATATGGAGGGATTTCATTGTAACATGGTAGGATGACTCCTTGTAATGTCTAGATGAGAATTTCCCCATTTGGGCGTGATCTGCCAACCGTGACGACTGCCGAGCCCAAAACCCAAAAACCTTTAGCATAGTCTACAGGTCATATTTATTGAGGAATTTCAATGTAGCTTGGTGGGTTGACTTCATATAATGTCTATATGAGAAAGTTCCCTTTTGGTCCTGATTGGTCAACTGTGATGGCTACAGGTGCCCGAAAATCTTGAGCACAGTCTACAGGTCATATTTATGAAGGGATTTCATTGTAATTTCGTAGGATCACTCAAGATGATGTTCATATGAGAATGTCCCCTTTTGGTTGCGATCATTCAACCATTATGGCAGCCGGAGCCCGAAGCCTGAATGCCTTTAGCACAGTCTACAGGTCATATTTATGAAGGGATTTCATTGTAACTTGGTAGGTTTGACTTCATATAATGTCTAGATGAAAACGTCCCCTTTTGGACACGATTGCGCAACTGGGACAGCTACAGGGGCCCGAAGCCCGAAAACCTTTAGAACAGTCTACAGGTCATAATTATGAAGGGATTTCATGGTAGCTTGGTAGGATGACTCCAAATAATGTCTAGATGAGAACGTCTACTTTTGGTCAATATCATTCAGCCTTGATGGCTGCCCGAGCCCAAAAAACCTTTAGCATAGTCTATAGGTCATTTTTATGGAAGGATTTCACTGTAACTTGTTAGGTTGACTCCATACAATGCCTAGATGATGACATCCCCTTTTGGTCGAGATTGGTCAACTGTGATGGCTACAGGTGCCTGAAGCCCGAAAATCTTGAGCATAGTCTACAGGTCATATTTATGAAGGGATTTCATTGTAACTTCGTAGGATCACTCAAGATGATGCCCCGATGAGAATGTCCCCTTTTGGTTGCGATCATTCAACCATGATGGCTGCCCGAGCCCAAAGCCCGAAAAGCTTTAGCACAGTCTTCAGTTCATATTTATGAAGGGATTTCATTGTAACTTGGTAGGTTGACTTCATATAATGTCTAGATGAGAACAGCCCCTTTTGGTCACCATTAGGCAACTGTGACGACTACAGGGGCCTGAAGCCCAAAAACCTTTAGCACAGTCTACAGGTGATATTTATGAAGGGATATCATTGTACCTTGGTAGGATGACTCCAAATAATGTCTAGATGATAACGTCCCCTTTTGGTTGCGATCATTCAGCCTTGATGGCTGCCCGAGTCCAAAACCTCTAGCGTAGTCTACAGGTCATATTTATGGAAGGATTTCATTGTAACCTGTTAGTTTGACTCCATATAATGCCTAGATGATGACATCCCCTTTTGGTCATAATTGGTCAACTGTTACGACTTCTGGGGCCCAAAGCCTGAAAACCTTGAACACAGTCTACAGGTCATATTTATGAAGGGATTTCATTGTAACTTTGTAGGATCACTCCAGATGATGCCCAGATGGGAATGTCCCCTTTTGGTTCCGATCATTCAACCATGATGCTGCCCGAGCCCAAAGCTCAAAAACCTTTAGCACAGTCTACAGGTCATATTTATGAAGGGATTTCATTGTAACTTGGTAGGTTGACTTCATAAAATGTCTAGATGAGAATGTCCCCTTTGGACGCAATTGGGAAACTGATGGCTACTGGGGCCCAAAGCCCGAAAACCTTTTGCACAGTCTACAGGCCATATTTATGAAGGGATTTTAATGTAACTTGATAGGATGACTCGTTTTGGAATAATTTCACTGTAACTTGGTAACTTTCGTTGATATACGTTAACTGTCAGGGCCACATACATTAACTGTGAGGTCATATTAACCCACCCCTCAGTTCTTTAATACAGTGTACACCTCATATTATTTTTATCAAAAACATAGCATACAGGGAACAGAAATGAACATATTCCCAATTATCACAATTCTTGTCTTATTTCATAATCCTTTCATAAACATTGAACATTATCCTTTTCATCAAACACAACACACAAGTTAAGCTACAGTGTCATTGACACTTTCATTTAATCTCAAATTGAATAAAGTCTATTATTTGAAATTGAATCGAACCTCGAAATGAATACAGATGTCTTGAAGCCCTGACTGATAAAACATTCCAACTACATCATCAAGGCATGCCTTCATCAAAAGCATGCCTTGATGATGTTGGAATATTACCCAGTAAGAATTTTTGTTCAAAAATAAAAGCAGGTGCAAGAATTCTGTACTGGGCACTACAGGGGGCTAGCCGCTAGCAACCGTGAGCTCATCGTCAATATTACTTGGGAACTTTAAATTTGCTTTCAGCAGTGGTAGTGACTATTTATATATTTATTAATTGGGGCTTAATGACACTTTTGACAGCCATGGTCTCCTTGTGGCAGACAGTTTTATGAGTGGAGGGAGCCAGAGTACCCAGAGAGAACCATTGTGCAACACCAAACACCTGCCAGACACCCCAACATACTCACTCAGCACAAGCAGTGTAGCATTAGCAGGACCCAAGGTCTGATCTTAATAACAGCTTAATGGATGTTCAGCATGATATGCTCTTTCAGATACTTATCAAGATATGCAGTCTGCACCTTCTACATTCAGTACAGCCACCGTGGACTGGTCATAATCTATGTCCACACATGAGTTTAGCAGGTAATAAAAATCAGCAGCAGCAAAATCTGAATTAAATTTTTGGTGATTATTCCTATAATTAAAGATTTTGGAATCTAATATTATTTCGGCTGTGGAAGTATTGCCCACATGTGGAAAGTGACCAGTCCGTGGCAGCTGTAGTGTAGGTGTAAGTCCCTTTTAACGTTGAAAAAAATACAGTTTCTGTCATTATGAGTCTGTATAACTCGGCTGATAGTGATAAAATTTTAATGAAACCTTCCATGACACGCCTTTTCAAACACTTAAAAAGTTATGCTGTCTCATCCCTCAACTTGGAACCGGTGGGGTCAT
The DNA here is from genome assembly GCA_031216915.1 of Pictodentalium vernedei. NCBI lineage: Eukaryota > Metazoa > Mollusca > Scaphopoda > Dentaliida > Dentaliidae > Pictodentalium > Pictodentalium vernedei. The sequence goes on from CM062296.1 coordinate 610,513,907, forward strand.
GCCAGCACCTCAGGTGCAGTCTCTTGTTTCCAATTTGTATTGGCCTGAAAAAGTTAACTACGCCTCTTTAGACAGAAGTTAATTGGCTTGGTGTCTACTTTCTGTTTGTATGTTTGTCAAATAAAAAATTGAAAAGGAAAAAATAAGAAAATATATTTGTCAGCTCTTAAATTCAAATGTTTCAATACAGTTGAGGAATTATTAATAACATGTACCATCATCAGTTAATTAAATAATTACATATCTTTCATTACTGAAGCCTTTAATTAGTGAACTATCATAAACAAATTGCATTGATATTATGTTATTCTTCTATGTACATTTGGACATTCTCATTCTGTGTAAAGAAAATGAAAGGGAAATATTACCCCAATGAATTATCAGTGAGATTGTGGCCTGAATAGATTGTTGCCAAAGTTCACAAAAGTACCTTCACTTGGGTGAGTTTCTTTACAAGGGTTGTATCCAGTGTTGAAAAACTAACTGCTGTACTATTGTATCAGAACTTATTTAAGCCAAGGGCAAATATTGTTAAGTCAGATAAGAGCATAAAGGAGGGGACCTTTAAAGAGTTGTAGAAAGTATTTCATTTTTCTTTATATTTACCTTTGAATGGTACAGGTCATGTATGTTTTATTTGATTGTTTTGGTTCTTTGGTTCGTGAAGAGTAGAATGCAGTTTGGGCTGAGCTTCCTAGGCACCCCCATGGCTCCAACACAGGATCCCACTAACTAGGTTTTTAGTGTCTGACAGGTCTATTGACAAATTTTGAAATATGAAATTAAATTCTATTATCATCATTTTTTTCCTGAGAAATTTCACTTCTCCATAAAGATCTCACACTTCTCCCTATTTTTCTGAGATGGAGAAGTCACTTCTCCCTAAAATTCATTCCTTGGCTGGTCACTGACCTGTTTGTTTCATCCTTTCAAGCATTTCGTGATCTTTGGAAAATGGTTCTTAGTATGTGTCAGGAATTTATGTGGGCCAACCACAATTGAATTCTCAACTTGTTTGAAGCAAGACTACATGGGATAAAATGCTCTTTAATCCTCTAAGCTTTGGGATTTACAACTAAAATAATCCCTCTCGTAGCTGTGCATCCTCAGGCATGCAGAGGGACCTACTTGACAGTGTTTTCTTGTCAAGTCTTGAATGCCTCTAGAAATCACTGCTAAGCTGCTAGTCTCAAAAGGTGTGGTGTATAGTAAAATTCTGAAAAATCACCCAAACTCTCTTAGTAGAATATGAATATGTTTCTCTTTGATGTCATGTTATGAGCAAACACTAGATTTTTTGCATCTCCCGCTTTATCAATATTTGTTCCAGGTGACTCTTTGTTGCTGTTTCCAATTCTCAAATTGGGTGGGCTGTAGAGGACAAGGATGATCACTTACATCAAAATGACAGGCTGGGGTCCAGTGAGCCATCATAATGATGTTTTTCCAATTGTTACAAACCATGAGTCAACTGGAAATTGCTGTCAATTTAGTACTAAACTCACAGGCTACTGCATTGCAGAAATTCTGAAAAACTGTCCATATCCAGGCCTAAATATTTCCCCTGAATTATACTATGGTAAACTTTGTGCCCAAATTCTAACAATGTGCCCAAATTACAGGTTATTTACAATCTTTCCATTAAAGAATTTCAATCCTGAAGTGCAGAACCAATCAAGGAAGTACAGTGGAACCCTGTTAATTGAATTGCCAGTTTGCCAATGAAAATTATTCAGTTCACACAAGTATTCAATTAACAGGGATTGTGTCACTTTCCTGTATTCTAGAGATGAGCTCTGTCAAACAAGATATAAAGGATTAAATAGCTTATTGGATGTACTGAGGCCAAATAGGTCTACAGACAAAGAAAAACTAGGGAGAATCAGGGTAATTTCTCAACAGGTTACAAGATGTTTTATTCAATTAACAGGAGTTTACTCTATAACCTATATTAAGTTATTATAAACAGGTAAAATGTGTACTGGTGATGTGGTAAACGGTTTTGTGTTGGGAAATTACATTCAATTAACAGGGTTTTTCAGTTAACCCTTTACCTAACATTGGGTAAAGGGTTAAGAGATATCCAATTAAGTGGGCTCCACTGTAACAGGAAATGCCATTCTGGCTAAGAGACATAACCCATGAAAAGTAGAAATGCATGTTGATTTCTTTTCATACAGAAGTTTTGTGTTTTCATTATAATTAACATATAGAGGAAGTCTCATCACAAAAGTTTAAAGTTGGAATACATTTACTGAAAAATATCATTAACCCAGACTTGCAAACTGATGTCAAAATACTAGAATTTTCAAGCTGCAAATTTTTTCCCACAGTCCATTTAGAAATTCTGCCAGTTTAATATTGTTTGACAGAGCTGAATGAGCTCTATCAAACAGAATTGAATTGATTATATTCCAAGATGAATTTAGAGAAAAAACTGCGACTTGAAATTTTCATATCCAACATCAATGTTCAGAGGATTAACTCTTACCCACTGAGTATTTTTGAGATATTTTTCATGAAAATGATGTGATGAAAAATTCATCTAAATTTAACTCAAGAGACCATTGATGAAAAAATCAATTCAATTTGCAAAGGGAAATTTGGATTAAATGTGCCCAAATTATACTCATTTTAGTGGTAAGAGAAATCCTGTCCTGGGCAGTTAAACTCAGTTTCAACCTGACTATACAAGGCTGGGAATGATAGACTTTCACCCATGTTTTGTACTAAATCTCATCTCTTGAAGCATGGAAATCACCAGGGCTTGATTTAACTGGATTCGCATAGTGATTTTCGAATCAATTTTCAGCTACAGCTAATCAATTTCACATGACAAAAACTTATAAATAATGGGAAATGCAAATCAAAATTTATCCCAGTTAGTAAACTGCTATTCAATTTTTAAAAATTAAATTGACCCCTTGGAATCACATATTTCAGTGTCAAAGATCAAAATTTCTCAAATCAGGCATCGGAGCAGTGGGTCAGTGGTCTTCCCCATTTTGCCCAAACCTAAATATAAAGGTCCGAAACCTCATCATTTGTAAAATTGAAAATCTTTCAAACTGATTACTGAGTTTTGGAGAAGAGCTGATTTCTCGTAAGTTTACCACTGTTGCAGCAGTGACAATTTTCTGAGCAGTGTGGCTACTATTGCTTGAATTGTCAGTACCCCACGTTTCCATTTGAGAGCACAAATAGAAGATAATGAAATAACTGATAACCTAAGATAATACTTATGAAATGAGACAGAAAATTTCTTATTGGAAATTTGGGATGAGTTTTATAAATATTAGTTGAGGTGTGTCATGTATTTTGTCCCATACAAATCTGGAAATAAGCAGATTGTCATCTGCAGGTTCCCAGAGGGTGAATTTGGTGATGCTATACTGCACAGCAGGGGTAGCATCTCTAAATTTACCCTCTGTAAATCTCAGTCTGAACGAGGGTCTGAGGCCTGATGAGAAAGAGGTTCCCAGAGGATACATTGGCCCACTGTATGAGATAACATCAGCAAATTCACCCTCTGAGGACCTCATTCTGCTAAAGACAGATTGTTTATTTCTAGGCTTGGTCACACGATCCTTATTAACTCACCGAAGGGAGCTTAACTTAACACTTGCCATCCGTCGACGTCGTCCATCGTCGTTATCGGTCGTCGTCGTCCGTCGTCGTCGTCAAACGCGAACTTTACATTATCGACTACTCATAAACTACTGGATCAAATTGAACCAAAT